>OY282508.1:20789476-21389476 GCA_958295605.1 Ajuga chamaepitys | reverse complement strand
TTACATTCAATCAACTTTTCAATTACGAAAATCTAGATTTCAAATACTAATTGTCTATTTTTATTTCCTATTTTATGACTTTTTTCTCTAGATTTACACTATAAAATTATGAATACTTTACTTAATTTTTAATAATTCTACCAAACCTCAGTTTTTATTCTTAATTTTTATCATATCAGAGACCTCATGTTTTATTTAAATGAGAGTAAGTGTCTTATACATTAATTGGAATTTGTGTAATTGGGTTATAGGTATCTTTTAAAGAAAATATATTAGTGTTTTTGTTTAAATGTATTACTTATTCTGAACAAATATATTTCGTTGAAAATTTATTAGTATTTATGACGAAGTTTGATAACTCAAGTGGTAGAGCATCCACTACCTAGACATTTGTCATTGTTCTTAGAGTAAGGAAAAAAAATATGTATTAGTGTTTATGCTTAAAGATTACTTATTCTGGATAAAGGCGAGTAATACCTTCAATGTAAACAGTGATACTTACATGAATTGCAGCGTACAGGAGATCTTGCCTTAATATGGATAATGTTGTGGATAATGATGGATTTGAATCTTCTAGAATGGTTTATGGTCTATTTAAAGAATAATGGTATATTTTAAGTAGGTTTAATGGTTCTAATGTTCTTCAGTAGCATTCAGACCAAGTGACTATGAAATTATGTTTATGCTTCCACCTTTTATTTTGTTCACAAGTAGGATTTGTCACTCTCTTATCATATATGCCCGTAAAGTTTAGAGTATGTTCGTGCAAGGATGGGGCACATTCTCCATCCAAAAGTCTATGTCCTCTTCAAATCACAACTATTTTAATTATAACTTAATCAATTAATCATTATACGTATCCTTTTTCACAATGTAATGGTTATTCTTGTTTATAGTTGGAGGATGTTGGATTAATGTAGGTTAGGGAAAATAAAGTGAAAATAATTGATTGGGTTAAATAAATGAATATTTGGTTTTGTTGGTTGAAAATTGAGTTGAAGTTTGTTTATATTATAAAAATGAGAAATATAATGTGACGTGTGTAAGAGTTGAATAGGTAGGGAAAACAGAGAGGAGAGATCAATTGCTTCATTGTACAGAATATATTGTGCTAAATGCACAAACAAACACGGTTGAATTAGTCGAATCCTCAATTAATTAGGCCAAGCGACAAACAAACATACCCAATAATATCAACTTATCAATCATAATAACGTTATAATCCTTACCTATCAATTTTCACAATATAATAATATAAACATCATACTACATTATATCCTACTACAAACATATACTTCCTTCATCCCGACTAACTTTTCATACTTTATATTTCGGTTTGTCCCATTTAACTTTTCACATCCTTAAAAATGAAATTTTTCTCACAATCTACACCCTCAAAATTTCCACCGTAAAAAAATTTAAAAAAAAAATAAAATTTATTTTTTCTTAATATCCGTACTCGATCAACTATAAAATGTTAACTGGAATGAAGGAAGTATCTTAAATGAATAAATCTTCATCGAAATGCTTCCATCATTATCCAAACATCCCCTAAGTTAGGTAATCTGAATTTGATAATATTTTCAACCAAGGACTCTTGACATCTGGAAATTTGGTAGGACAGTTTCTGTAATGATTTAAAAAATAAAACATACTCAACGTATAATCTTGAAAAGAGTGATGGAAAACAAAATACTTTTTTCTCCTAAAAGCTGTCGATTTTGTAATTATGATATAGTGATATTCTGTAAATTGCACAATACTTTGCCATTCATTGATGTTAAGGAGTAATAGCCTAATAGGTATGTTTTCTTTTTTATTTTAACTTTATTTTTTTTCTATCTCAACCTAAATTATGTATTCTTTTACTTTTGCATCCCCTAACAGCAATTATGCCGAGAAAAATAGAAAACTATTTAAAATTATTTAAAATCTATAAACTTGTTTAAAAAATATAAAGATGATTTTAAAATTCTTAAATTTATTTAAAATATGATAAATTTAACTGAAAGTATTAGAGTTCACTGAAAATGTTCCTAAAAAAGTTAAATATCAAATAATTTCCGTCAAGAACAATAAAAATTACCAAAAAAAGAATAAAATAAATAAAATTATGTAAAATCTGAAATTTATTTTTAAAAATCTAAAAATTCATTTTAACGAGCTGTAGGAAATATTGGAAGTATATTTAATAAATTATGTTTTAAAATAGGTTCAATATAATTTATATATAATATAAAAACTATTAAAAGCCAGGAAATAATTTTTAAAAAATCTAATTTTATGAAATAATCATAATAATTTAAATTCTAAAATTTTAAAATAGTAACTTTAAAAATTCTTAAATTATATAAAACTAAATTAAAAATATAAAAATTATTCAAATGCCCGAAAGTAAATTCTGAAAATTCATTTAAAATTATTAGAAATTAACTGGAGAATGTTGAAATTATATTTTAAAATAATATTTTCTTTAAAAAGCAAATAATTGGATGACTATCTAAATAATTTGAAATCTTCTTGAAGTTTTAGAATAATTTGGACGTCAGAAAATCATTTCTAAAAAACACTTTTACTATTATAAACTTATAAATAATAGAAAATTTTAAGTTGAATTGTTACTTGAAAAAAAATGAAATCATCTTAAAAAAGTTTAAATAATTTGAAAAAAGAAATAAATGGTTATATAATTTTCAAATATTATTTAATATATTTTATTTTTCTTGCTGGAAATTGTTGCTGAAGGTTGCAAAATGAAGAAAAAAAAACACATAATTCATTTTGATATCGGAGAAAGCAAAAAAAAAAAAAAAAGGTAAAAATTCAGATAAGAAACAGAAAAAATTAAGGATAGCATATGATGCAAAATTATATTAACCCTAAAAATTATTGTTGTAAAAATCTGGCCGAAATTTTGTGAGTGAATCCATTTTCCAAGCAGACTATTTTCCTAATACTGAGAGAAAAAAGAAAAGGAAAAACGAATGTAATTATACTTTCTATACTTGTAAATTTTAAATAACTACAATCTGGAAAGTGTGGAAAAGCAAATTGCAAATTGTAATTATGAGACCATCAGATGAGGCAAACTGCATTCAATATCATTCTAATTTGTAATCCCCTAATGTGTATCAGTAATTTAAAAGGCTATAAATGTGTTCTCATCTGAATATTTCAAAAACAGAATCATTCTCAACTGAATAATAATTTAAAGGGTTTTTTATCGGTTAAAGACCCAAAAGATAGGTCAACTATCAATTTAGGTTCTGAAAGAAAATTCTATCAATCCACTGCCTAAAAGATTTGGAATTATTAATGGAAGACTCATAAGTCTAAAATTATTACAGGACCTGTTTGGAAAATTGCAAAATTCACAAAATAAAATTGTCTCGAAGTGATAAGCAGTGGAAAGATACGTCAAAAGTTTTTCACTACATGTTTTTAAATTTGTTATTTTTTAAATTTTCTGTAACTTCATATTTGAAATTGTTAGTTTTTTTTTCCTAAACATCTATAATTTATTTTCTAAGTCATACACGGGAAAAATTGTTCTTTTAAAAAAATCTGTAATTCTTTTTTGAGTTCATAATATTTAAATTCATGTAAACATATTTCACTAAATAATCTTTTTCTTATGTAAATACCTTTTTTTTTTTTGTTAATTTGTATATTATAAAAAATAAATTGTAAATTATTTAATTATTTTAGATATATCACGATAATTCTAAAAAAACATGCAGTGAAAGGTTTTTGATGTATATTTTCCTATTTATCACTTCGACATAAGTTTATTTTTTCGATTTTGCAATTTTCCAAACAAATGTTATAATGATTTTGGATTTATAGGTTCTCCATTGATAGTTTTAAATCTTTTAAGTCTTGGAGTGAAAGAAATCTTCTTTCAGGACCTGACTTGATAGTTGGCCTATCTTTTGAATCTTTGACCGATAAAACTCATAATTTAAAGTTTATTTTCGAAACAAAAATTTGAAATATATGATACACTGGTCTTATCTTTTTTCTTTGTAATTATGCTTTAATTATATTCCTAATACTCCTTTATATTTAAAATTAAAACCTACCTTATTCTAGAAACATCATTTGAAACTTTGAACTAAATCCGACTAAAATATTTTTCTTAAAATCAGAATTCAATATTCCACTATCTGCATTTGGTATGACTCATTTAATGCACCAAGCAACTAACATTTATGGTTATTTATTTAGGGTTCTTCTCAATATATTATGGTAGTCCAAATTGACATTTTTGTCTGCTTTTGACCACATTATTTACCCAATTAATAATACTTTAGGATTTTTCAGCCTTAAAACAATCTTGTTTTTTTTTTTTAGACAATTAGTTAAGATGTTTTGGTTAGTGGGCAGGGCACGTTGGAATGACAAATTTAGGATATTTACAATCATTTTAATTGTACCGTCGATATCTAATTAAGCGAATGTAAAAGGATAATTTGTATTAGAATGACGAAGGATAAAAAATGTGTAGTAGATATCAAATGTTATATTATTAAATTTAACACAACAAACGGAGAATAGAAATGATGTAATGGGCAGGAAGTCAATAACACCTATATATGCCAAACTCAATAAAATATTGCAAGGGATATGGACAGTTGTTCAGTATATTACGTATTTTTATTAATGACAATCCTAACTATTTTTTTGATATTGTAGATAGATAGAGAAAATAGAATGTGCTAAGGATTTAGAAACCCCCAGAAAAAGACCAATTAAACTGACGCTAAAAAATTATAGGTCATTAAGCAACATCATTCTTTCAAATACGAGTGTAATCAAATTAAAAAGTTTTGCGAGATAATCATCCAGTATATAAATTTGGGCCAAATGGGGGTGTTTTAAATAATTTAATTTCATATTCAATCCATTTAATTATTTCAAACTCACTCATAGTATATAGATCTAGATCTAGGTTTTGAGCGTGTTTGTGATCCAGATTAGTAATTAGGGGTCAATTTTTACTAACTATATTCCTATCAGAATTCATAGTAAAAAAAATTAAGTGTGATTTCATACCTTGTGATGTTTTCGAAACCATGATGTGATGGATTAGAAGCTGGAAGCCGAGTTCTTGATGAATTAGTTATTTTCGTCGGAGGTCTTAAAGACCTTTGATCAAAACTAAAGTATGCGAGTATGAGAGAGAAAGATTTGCAGTTTAAATTAAAGTTAACCATTTTTCAGAGAGCGGATCTTTGAGAACTAAAATTTTTTTCCGCAGAGAATACTCGCCGCTCTCAACCCTAATCGTACAAATGAAGGTATAAGATTTTCCAAATTTTATAAGAAAAGTCGAGAAAGCGTGTTTTCCAATATTTTTCTTTTCAAAATGCAATTTCTCAAGAAGGAACATTCAAGAAATGGCGCAAATGAATTGATTTGCGACATTCATTTTAACTATTCAATAACTTCGAATACAGCGGTGCAATAAAATACATATTTTTTAGCACAAATTACCGAATGGAGTGGGTGAAAATTGAGTCCTAACTAGTCAATTACCTAAGTTACAACATGCTAAAACAATTGAACTACAATCAATTCACAATAAAATATAGGTTTTTGGAGCACGTTTTGTTACTATAGTTATTATAATTTTATAATATGTAAAATCATGTAATAAGGTAATGATACAAAAACATATTTCACGCTTAAGATTTTGGTTCTTACAATGACACCATGAGACGTAATTACTTATTGTGGAGCTTGGAAATTTTCATATGATTATCCCACATTATTATTATGTACTACTACTAAACTTGGGGAATGTTCGGGCTAGAATGGATCCACGAAAATCTAATTTTGTTTATAAGATGATAGGGTTGAGCCAATCCAATCCATTCAAATCCTACTTAAGTGAGCCTCCTTCTCACGTCCCTATCCTTTTAGAATGGAGATTTCTTTTACATTCGTGTTGGTAATCGTTAAAATCGAACAAGTAATGAATATGATATATAATAAATGATTTGTACGAAATATTGTACAATGGGTAAGACTTAATATAAAATATATAGTATGACACTAATCTATGTGATTATTATATATTTCTAATATTTGTAATAATATACTAATAGAATTATATATTTGTATAAGTCGAAGCAATGTCATATATATTATATTTAGCTTGAGATCACACAATGGTATTAGTTCATTAAGCAAGGGTAGGTTGATAAAGTATATTATTCTGACGTCTTTAAATTAAAAATAATAATCATCTTATTATATTTGTAATTAACATAATTCTTCTTTTCATTAAAAAGAAAAACTAATTTAATCAACAAATCATTTTAACTAATTATAAAAATGCAAAATTAAAGTAAAAAAAATTAACCATCTAAAAAAGTAGATATTTTATCAGATAAATTATTATTTTGATAAGATCTGACATTTTTTTTATATACAAACAGTTCAAAACTAAAATACTTCATAATAATCATAAGAAGGCAACCTACACTTAAAAAATTAATATTTAAATCATATATATTGTGATGATTGGTGACTAGAACACATTCAGAATGATGTATAATCGCTCGAAGAATCGGATTTGGACTCGAATTTCAGACTTAAACAGAAATTGGAAGAATCTGTTAAAACGGTTACAACAGTTTTTCGCAACGGTTTTTATTAAAACCGTTGTCTTTCAGCTTGCAGCAGTTTTGGCAGTTTTTCTGTTAGGAGTTTCTGGAGTTGTTTTGGGTCAGTTTAAAAGGAATGTTTTTCCCGGTTTGTAGGTAGATTGTGAGAGGTCATTCTGGAGAAAATATCACCTATCTAGATAGAGAAGGAGGTGGATTCTAGAGTGAGAAACACAAGAGGGATTAGCTTGGTTTTAGCTTGTTCTTGTGTTTAGGTTTTCTTTCAATGTTGTTTGAGTGATTGCTTCTGTAATTCTGTACTGATTTTGATCATAGTGAAGGTGGCATTCTCTTCTGCTCCATGGATGTAGACTTTACAGTCGAACCACGTAAAATCGTTGTGCATTTGTTCATGTGTTTTCTTTTCATTTCTTGGAGATCATTTGTTATTTTATGGTGATTCTTTCGATTCCCACAACAAATTGGCACCGTCTGTTGGAAGATTGAATCACGTTGATCACTGCGGATTTTGTTTTCAGAAGAAACAATGGCAGCCATGAGATTTGATATAGAGAAGTTTGACGGTAGAAACGATTTTGGATTGTGGCAAGTCAAGATGTGGGCATTGATGGTACAGTAAGGATTAGCTGGTGCTTTGAAGGGGATTAAAGGTTTCCCGGAGTCCATGGATGCGGATCAAAGAGCCGAGCGCATGGAAAAGGCTCATTCCACCATCATTCTATCATTAGCAGACAAAGTGCTAAGAGAAGTGGCAAAGGAACAGACTGCTGAAGAAGTCTGGAATAAACTGGAGGAGTTGTACAAGAAGAAAACCATGGTTAACCGCTTGTACATCAAACAGAAACTATGCTCCTTCAAGATTCAAGAAGGCAAATCCATAGATGATTAGCTGGAGGAGTTTAGCAAGCATCTGGATGACTTGGAAGGAATAGAAGCAGAGGTGGAGGATGAAGACAAGGCCATCATCCTGTTAAATGCCTTGCCCAAATGTTATGAACATCTAAAAGATGCCATGTTATATGGCAGAGAAACCAAAATTAGCTTTGCTGAGGTCCAAACTGCATTAAGGGCAAAAGAGATGCAACATTCAAGTGGTCTCAAAGTGGACTTGCAGGCTGAAGGGTTCAGCATAAGACCAGAAAACCATCCCAAGAAGAAGCAGTTTCCAGGGAATCAAAACAAGAAGAATCAGCAGTTGAAATCCAAGGCTGCAGATGAGAAAGAAACAAGGAAATGTTTTCATTGCAAGAAACATGGACATCTGAAGAAAAATTGTTATGGATTCAAGAGAAAGCAAGCTCAGAAGGGTCAAAACACAAGCACTGCTGATTTGGCTCAAGCAGAAGAAAATTCTGATGTCTTGAACATAACAGATGTCAAGACTGATGACAAGTGGATTCTTGACTCTGGGTGTAGTTTCCATATGTGTCCAAACATTGGCTGGTTTCATGAATTCAAGCAATCAAGATCTGGAACTGTTATGCTGGGGAATGATCAAGCATGTCCAGTGGAAGGGATTGGCAACATCAAGTTGAGGGTGCATGATGGATCAGAAAAGATCCTGACAGAGGTAAGATACATCCCACTCCTTAAAAGAAACCTCATAAGTCTTGGCACTCTTGAAAACAAAGGGTGTGAATTCAAATCTGAAAATGGATCTCTGCATGTGTACAAGAATTCAAAACTGGTCATGAAAGGGATCAAGAAATCTAGTCTGTATTATCTCTTAGCAGAAACTGTGATAGGGGATGTAAACAGTGTCATGAAAAATGAGTCAGAAATATGGCATAAAAGGTTAGGCCATATGAGTGAAAATGGTATGAATGCATTGTTGAAACAAAACCTGCTGCAGAGCAAGACCAGTTTCAAAATTGATCCCTGTAAAGTGTGTATCTTAAGTAAGAGTGTAAAGAAATCATTCCCAGTTGGAAGGCACACTTCAAGGAACCCCCTAGACTATGCACATTCTGACTTATGGGGACCCTCAAAGATTGAGACAATGGAAGGAGGGAGGTATTTCTTGAGTTTAATTGATGATTACTCAAGAAAGGTTTGGATATATATACTCAAGAATAAATTTGATGCATTCACAAAGTTCCAAGAATGGTGTGCTGAAGTAGAGACTGAGAAAGGGTCATCTTTGAAATGTCTAAGAACAGACAATGGGCTTGAGTTCCTCTCAGAGCAATTTCAGGAATTCTGTAAAAAGAAGGGAATGAAGAGGCATAGGACTGTCCCTGGCCATCCTCAGCAAAATGGGGTTGCTGAGAGGATGAACAGAATAATCACAAAGAGAATCAGATGTCTACTTCTGAGTTCAGGGTTACATAAGAAATTCTGGGGGGAAGCTGCAACAACAGCAGCTTATTTGATCAATAGGAGTCCATCAACAACAAATGAGTTTGTGACACCTGAAGAAAGGTGGAGTGGAAACCCACCCAAATATTCACACCTAAGGGTATTTGGATGTATGGCATATGCCCATATAAAGCAGGACAAGCTGGAGGCAAGAGCCATAAAGTGCATAATGTTTGGATATCCCAAAGGGGTGAAAGGTTATAGACTCTGGTGCATTGAAAATGGGATGAACAAGATCATTATCAGCAGGGATGTAACATTTGATGAAAGCAAAATGCCAATGAAAAAGGAGCAACAGATTGAGTTCAACCATGAAGAGGACAGAATACATGCTGAAATGGAGCATGATGATAAAGAAGAAAACTCTGATCAAGATGCTTATGACAGGGAAGATCCAAATGATGGATATGATGAGGCAGAAGATATCATCCAATATCAACTTGTAAGGGATAGGCAGAGAAGGGTAATTAAACCATCTACTAGATATGGAAGTGACTATCTTACTGCTTATGCCTTGACTGTAGCAGAAGAAACTGAATATTCTGAGCCTAGAACTTATAGAGAAGCAGGGTTATGAACTTATAATCTGATGATCGAAAGCAAGGATAAAGAAAACTGGATTGTTGTTATGAAGGAAGAGATGGATTCACTTGAAAAGAATGGAACCTGGATTCTGGGGAAAAGACCAACAAATCAGAAATTAGTGAGCTGCAAATGGATTTATAAGAAAAAGGTGGAGTTTGTTGGAGTGGAGAGAATAAGATTCAAGGCCAGATTAGTAGCCAGAGGCTTCACTCAGAAAGAAGGGATAGACTACAATGAGATCTTTTCTCCTGTAGCTAAACATTGCTCCATAAGAATATTGCTTGCTTTGGTTGCTCAAATGGATTTAAAACTGGAGCAATTGGATGTAAAGACAGCTTTCTTACATGGAGAGCTTAAGGAGACTATCTTCATGGCACAACCAGAAGGTTTTATACTTCCTGGAGATGAAGATAAAGCTTGTTTATTGAAGAAATCCTTGTATGGCCTCAAACAAAGTTCAAGACAGTGGTACATCAGATTCGACAGATGTATGAAGAAGATTGGCTATATCAAATCCAAGTATGACAACTGTGTGTTCATGAAAAAGGTTGGACAGAAGATCGTTAGTTTCTTGTTGCTTTATGTGGATGACATGCTTGTAGCAAGTCAAGATCAAGCTGGAATAGATAAGCTAAAGAAAGATTTACAATGTGAATTTGAAATGAAACAGCTGGGAGAAGCCAGAAGAATACTTGGCATGGATATTGTCAGAGATCAGCAAAAGGGATTACTATGCTTACAGCAGAGGAGGTATATCTACAAAGTGTTGAAGAAATTCAACATGGATGAGTCAAGACATGTGCCAACCCCTTTAGCTCAACACTTTAAGCTTTCAGAACAACAGAAGCCAAGAGATGAGCATAAGATTCATGAGATGAACGACATTCCATATTCAAATGCTGTTGGAAGTATTATGTATGTGATGGTATGTACAAGACCAGACATATCACATGCTGTGAGTGTTGTCAGCAGGTATATGTCCAATCCAGGAAGGCAACACTGGGAAGCTCTAAAGTGGATAATGAGGTACTTAAAAGGTGCAGCAGATTATGGGATAATGTTCAAAAGATGTGATGATTCATCAGAAGCTTTGAAGGGTTATGTGAACTCTGATTATGCAGCAAATTTGGACAACAGAAGATCACAATCAGGTTATGTTTTCACTTTGTTTGGTGCTGCAATTAGCTGGAGGTCAATGTTGCAACCTGTAGTAGCATTGTCAAAAACAGAAGCTGAATTTATGGCAATGACAGAGGCAGTGAAAGAAGCAATCTGGTTAAGAGGGATTTTGTCTGGATTTGGAATAAAGCAGAAGTCAGGTAAAGTGTTATGTGATTCTCAAGGTGCATTATATTTAGTCAAGCATCAAGTCTTCCATGACAGGTCAAAACACATAGATGTGAAGCTGCATTATGTGAGAGATATAATTGAGAGAGGAGATGTAGAAGTTCATAAGATATGCACAAAAGAGAATGCTGCAGATATGTTTACAAAAGCATTGCCCTCTGAGAAGGTTAGATACTGCTTGGAATTAATCCAAGTAGTACAGTGTAGTTGATACGTTATCAGGGATTAAAACATGTCCAGATTTTGGACATGTGTTGAGTGGGGAGGATTCCATTGAAGTTTGGTTGAAAGAAGTGTTGTATCTTCATGTGCAAGTCAGGTGGAGATTTGTGATGATTGGTGACTTGAACACATTCAGAATGATGTATTATCGCTCGAAGAATCGGATTTGGACTCGAATTTCAGGCTTAAACAGAAATTGGAAGAATCAAGTTAAAATCTGTTAAAAACGGTTACAACAGTTTTTCGCAACAGTTTTTATTAAAACCGTTGTCTTTCAGCTTGCAGTAGTTTTGGCAGTTTTTCTGTTAGGAGTTTCTGGAGCTGTTTTGGGTCAGTTTAAAAGGAATGTTTTCCCCGGTTTGTAGGTAGATTGTGAGAGGTCATTCTGGAGAAAATATCACCTATCTAGAGAGAGAAGGAGGTGGATTCTAGAGTGAGAAACACAAGAGGGATTAGCTTGGTTTTAGCTTGTTCTTGTGTTTAGGTTTTCTTTTAATCTTGTTTGAGTGATTGCTTCTGTAATTCTGTACTGATTTTGATCATAGTGAAGGTGGCATTCTCTTCTGCTCCGTGGATGTAGACTTTACAGTCGAACCACGTAAAATCGTTGTGCATTTGTTCATGCGTTTTCTTTTCATTTCTTGGAGATCATTTGTTATTTTATGGTGATTCTTTTGATTCCCACAACATATATCATAATAGATATCAAATGAATATGTTGGAAAGAAGACTAACTTGGTATATTTTTCATATAAAATGGAGTTTGGACGAAAAAATTATAAAACTTTTAAATGTTAAGGCGAAAAAACAAGAAATCAAAACAAACAAAAAATCTTATTGGATGGCTCTTAATAGATCATATCTTTTCCCTTTTCTGTATATATTAATGGATTGTGATTTAAACAATAAAAAGAAAATGAGAAAAAAACCAGACTTTTCAACGATTTTATTTTTAAAATTAAGGTAGTTATGCTAATATAATGTCCCTTTTATTTAGTCAAACTAAAAACCATAAGGGTCAATTTTACAAATAAGTTGCATATACCTGAATATATTAGATAAAAAAAGTATTACAAGTGAAAGTGTATAAGTTTTAGAAGGTTTGCACATGCACGATTTGAAATAGGGTTTATTACCAAAATCAACCTGTAGTATGACCCTTTTTTCCACTTGCAACCCAACGTTCAAAAAGTTTCCCAATGCAACTCCTAGTAATCGAGATTTTCCGATAACAACCTATACTTAAATTAATTATTTTTTCCGGCCACTTAACCGTCACGTGACTTGCACGCGTGTTTTAGATGGCAAACTTGTAAATTTTGCCACGTTTATGATACAATTGTTGCTAATTATCCCTCCCAATAGTAACATTCTGAAATTGGTTATAAAAATTGGGGGTTAGGGTTTCTTTCACTTCTATACGAACATAGACGAAGTCAAGCGCATCGCAACCATGGAGTATCGTTGCCACTATGGAAGAATCGTCGTCGAGAGAACTTCTTGGACTGATAACAACTCAAACCAACGATATGTTGCTTGTGATGACTACCGGGTAATCTTTTAAATTTTGGAACGAAGTACGAATTAAATTGATTAGGGACGAATTAATGTTACTCTGTTACATGAAATCATTGTTGTACTCGTCTAATTTGAGATGGGAGATGAATTTTTTGCCTACTAGTTTATATTTGTGTGGCTCTCTGATTCCTACATAGGGTCCTCAAGGGTGCGTCTACTTTGTGTGGATTGACCCGCCAGTTGGGGAGAGAGCCCGTCAAATAATGCCCAGACTCTTGAGACGCATTAATAAACTCGAGACAGACTTAGTACGAGCAAATAACAGTGCTGCAGCTGTTCGGACCGCTCTCGACGGTGATTCTTCCACAGTGGCAACGATGCTCCATGGTTGCAATGCCCTTGACTTCGTCTATGTTTGTATAGAAGTGAAAAGAACCCTAACCCCCAATTTTTATCTCCAATTTCGGAATGTTGCAATGCCCTTGACTTCGTCTATATTTGTATAGAAGTGAAAAGAACCCTAACCCCCAATTTTTATCTCCAATTTCGGAATGTTACTGTTGGGAGGGATAAATAGCAATGGCTGTATCATAAACTTCGAGAAATTTACAAGTTTGCCATCCAAAATACGCGTGCAAGTCACGTGACAGTTAAGCGGCCGAAAAAAAAATAATAAATTCGAGTATAGGTTGTTATCCAAAAATCCCGATTACTAGGAGTTGCATTGAGAAACTTTTTGAACGTTGGGTTGCAAGTGGAAAAAAGGGTCATACTACAGGTTGATTTTGGTAATAAACCCTTTGAAATATATTTATTTCATTAGAAAGCACATTAAATTTTTTGTTTTTTATTTACAACTCGAATTCAATAAAAATATGTCGACCCACAATTGATATTCAATTTCAAGCCCCAACAAAGACACCAACAAACTATTGTTTATTTTAAATTTAATATTTTATATCAAAAAATTCAGGATTAGTATCAGATTAAATATATATTGAGAAAGGATGTTTTGTCTTTTGATTTTTATCAATTGTAATAATAATAATAATAATAATAATAATAATAATAATAATAATAATAATAATAATAATAATAATAATAATAATAACAACAACATTAAGAATTTCATTCGTGCATGGATGTTGCAGAAATATTTTAAATAAATTTAAGATAGAGAGAGAGAGAATTGCAAAAACTCGAAACGAATTTAAAAATTCATCCTTTACGTAGGTGCATGCTGCTTATTCACTATTTTTTTTTTTTTTGGTTCTTCATAAAAAAACCTTTAATATGAGAAATTGAAAATTGCTGATTTTATAAATTCAGTAAATTAAATTGGTATAGATAAAATATATGGATTTTTAAAGTGTAAAATTGAGGTTTTCAAAAATAATTTTTAAAATTTTTAATTAATTTTTATCTGCATCTCAAATCCAATACAAATAATCAAACTCATACTACATACACAAATCTAACCTAAATAATCGACAAACAATTATATTTTTTTAATGTTACTTATTTTAAAATATTCGAGAATCCTTAACTTTTTGAGGAATCCTTCATTAGTGGTTGTGAATGACTATTTTTTCCAAAAAAGAAAAAGAATAATTAATTTAAAATACTATACTTCATAGAAAATATAATCAAATATTATTTGTGATTTAATTTTTGTAAAATTATTTTTTCTTACATGTATAAAAAGGTCAACCATAAGTAATGGAAAAAAAAAAACAAAATCAAAACTCATTTTTTACTTTATATATACACATATATATTACTCCCTCCGTCCCACCCGAATTTGCACACTTCCCTTTTCGGTACGTCCCATACCAATTTGCACACAATTAAAAAGAAAATTTATCTCACAATTTCCACCCTTAAAATCTCCACCCTCAATCTACAACTTTGAAAAAGTCTACCAAAAATCAAATGTAGCTTTTCCTTAATATACCTTTCAGGTCAACCGTGTGAACTCTCGCGGGACAGAGGGGGGTATTATATTAGTAATGATCAAATTACCTGTTTTCAGTAAGTAAAATAGGCCGAATAATGTCCGTAGCTTTCTCTTATAGAATGGTCTCTTTTTATTATATAGTAAGATAGTAAGATTAGTAGTGATTAAATTACCTATTTTTAGTAGGTAAAATAGGCGGAAAAATGTTACTAACATCTTCTTATACAGTGTTCCTGTTTTATTATATAGTAAGATTGATATTAGATTAAATATTGAGAAACAATGTTTTGATTTTTATCTACTGTAACTAAAATAAAATTTAACAATATAAAATTATTCATGCCTGAATGTTGGAGAAATACTTTAAACAAATTTAAAAAAGTAAGCGAGAGAGCGAAAGAGCTGTAAAAAAACGAAACAAATCTAAAAAAATTCATGCCTTACGCGGGCACGTGTTGTTCATCCACTAATTTTTTATTTTTTGTTGTCCACCATAAAGAAAACCCATAATATTAGAAACTGAAATATTATTGATTTTACAAAATCAGTAAATTAAATTAGTATAGAAAAATTATATAGATTTATTTATAGAATAAAACTAAGGTTTTCGAAAATATATTAATTGAGTATTTTTAAGGTGGCGACTATTCGCAACCCGCAAAATATCTCAATGCAGCCCACTTATCTTCTAAATTAAAATGGCATTAGTAAAAGACTATATCACCCTTAGTAAAAAACATAATATAATAAATTAAAAATTAAAAATATATATATATATACATATATATATATATATATATATATATATATATAACCATATCTTCTTTTTTTCCCCAACATTCCATAAATACTAGTTTTTCAAGCTTTCATCGATGGAGGGAAAAAAACTAGTCGAAAAAGTGAAAGGACGACAGTGCAACACAATTCTTTCAAAACCGCACTTTTTTTATCTCGCAAACGAAATCAAGATTAAATGGTACTAATGTAATATAACTGGACTTCATTTATTGGGTGCTCTCGAGTCCCGACAACCTTGATTTTACAGAGGATAATAGCATCATCATTATTCAGAGTTTAGCTTAAACCATAATACGCCAACATATATGATCTATAAGAAACTTACAAAAGTAACCCATTTTCTGACATTTTTTCTAATTGATTATGAAGAACTGGGACAAAAAATTTCAAATATAATTTACGTTCGAATGTTATTATCGAGCAACATTTACCTTGTATAAAGCGAGACTTAACTTCCTCCTTTTCTTTTTATGTTGTCTCTATTTATCTTTAATCTGTTGGTTTTCTTTCTTTTGTTTTTTTTTTCTTGTTTTCTTTTGTTTTTTCTATATTTTATTATTTATTTATATTATTTTAATTTAAAGTAATTTATTTAATAAAGAAAGCGTATAAGTGGTATTCAATGGGCTGTATTAAGACTTTTATACAAAATTTTATATAAAAGTGGATTGCGTTAAGAATTTTTGTGGTCTGCGAATAGTCTCCACCTTTTTTTAAATATGTAATGAATGTTAATAAAAAAATATCTTTTTCTAAGTATTTAATTAATTTTTATACACAACTCAAACCCAACAGAGATAATCAAACTCGTACTACATATATAAATTTAACTTAGACAATCAACAAATAATTATTTTTTTAATGTTAATTATTTCAAGATATGCCAAATAGATATCAAATTAAAGACAATAAAAAAAGATGAATTTGATATACTCCCTCTGTTTCATATTAATTGACGTTTTAGGATGAAAGAGAAGAATTAAGGATTGAATATTTTGACAAATATACACTCAGCTAAAGATTTAACGAAATCAATATATCTCTGATAGATTGAAAAGTAATGAAGGATTGGGTCAAGGGAGAAAATTGGTAGAATTGGTGAAAAATATGTAAAACCTCAATTAATTGGAAAAGGGAAGAACATCCTAAAACGTCAATTAATATGGAACGGAGGGAGTATTATACTTTAAAATAAATATGATAGAATATTATTTTTGTTTTAATTTTTGTGAAAAATGTTTTTCTTATGTATAAAGTCAATCATGAGTAAATTGGCAAAAGAATCCAAGACCAAAACTCATTTTTACTAAATATATATATGCATGTATATGTTACTTCCTCCGTCCCGGCCTAATTGGTCTACCTTGGTCCCGGGACGGAAACTAAGAAAAAGCAGATTTTGTGGAATCTTTGACTTTTTCAAATGTGGAGATTAAGAGTGGAGATTTTGAGGGTAGAGATTGTGAGAGAAATTTGTCATTTATGGGGTAGGTCAATTAAGTTGGGACAACAAAAAGGGAAAGTAGGCCAATTAGGCCCGGACGGAAGGAGTACTATATTATTTATGAATTACTTATTTTTAGTAGTTAAAATAGGTGGGAAAATGTTTATAGAGGGTTCCCGGCCTTTTACTCCCCCCTTTTCAAAATAAATGTTTTTTTATGTTTTGTTTTAAAAAAATTAAGGATAGATATAAAAGACAAATATTTACATACAGAATCCATTTTATTGGATATATTTTGTGGAATAAGCAAATAATCAATTAATTAAGTAGATTGTTTATGATAAAATTGGAAGAATTGTGGTTTTTTGTGCTAAAGGGACACTTATTTTTTTAAAAAAATCATTTTATCTAAAAAGACACTTATTTTGAAACGGGGGGAGTATTATATAGTAAGATGTGTTGAAGGAAAAACACATTAGTGTGCCTTCATCAAAAGTAATTGATAGAGGGGCAATTTAGGCGTTTCATTATATCATGTATACATAAAACCCTACAATGTATACCTATATAAGAGACATCTCTTGTGAAATAATAGACGCTGCTTTGCTGTCTATTTTTGCTTTCTTTTCATTCTCTTTATTCTACACAGTTTACTTTTACACGTTATCAACACGACATTGCTCTACGGTCAAGAACGAAAAGGAGGAATCAGACGTCTACTACGGTGGTGAAAGAAAATATATTTTTCTTGTGTTAAAGAAGTATCATAACTGCAAGGTATTTCTAGCCCTAATCTTCAATGTGTATATATGTAATATGAAAATTTATGTGATCGGCCTGCTGAGATTAAATCGTTGTTATAGTTCCAATTCCTATAATATCATGTTGATCGATTATGCTTATTGTTGATACAAATTTATCGTCTAATCCCTTCAATTTATTGGTTATACGAGTTTATTACTCCTATTTGGTACATGTAATATATATTTTACTTTCCCAGCATTAGTAATGATTGTCGATTTTGTTTGGTTCTATTGATATATGTATCACAATGATGACTAATACATGTGTATAATAATAATGATTGTTATGCATAATCAATTTCACCACATCAGATTGTTTTGTCAAAATTGTTTTTGGATCCATTGTATAGTTCTGGAAAATTTATTTGGGTTTTCTACCTCAGATTACGATATAGGTTTTTGAATTAGCAATAATTTGATGTCGGCCAGTACACAATAGGTTTTTGACTTAATTGTTACCCTGAATCTAGATCAGCCGAATCTAATCAGATTATGCAAAATCCTTTTGCACATTTTGTATTTAATAATTGAATTCAGTTTATACATTATCTTTTAATATTCGTAATCCATACAGTAAAATGTGCATAATCGGACTAGATAAACACGACACTCTCCACTTATTATTTGTAAAAATAGTTAGGTCTATTTGTACAGATTATCACTTAATTAGATTGAAGGAAATATTGATTATTTTCTTTTCTTTTCCAACTTTTTAGTTAGCCATGAAACATATTTATTTGATAAAGGAAATTATTGCCACAATACTACTGCTTATGTCACTTCAATGATTAACCTTTGTTAATTGTGCTCTATGGGTATTATATATTCGGAATTTTTGCACTAAACATTGAATAATTGTGGGTTGTTAATTTATTTGTTAAATTTGTTTTATAGTATTACTCCTAGAATTATTATAAAATATGTCACTCTGTTTGCATATATACATGTTCATTATTGTATATCTCCATGATAAAGAAAATTCACGGATGATAAATATGAGTACAAATTAATGTGATAAAGTATTTTCACAAAGCATCGGAAAAAAAAATATGTGACCAATTTGTCTCATAATCTAACTTCAACTTCACATTCTTGAAAAAAAAATCATATATTGCTACGCTTGCATAATTGATATATATAGTCCTTCTTATTTGCAACAGATGGATGAACCAACTCGACCTGAATTTGAAATTTCGAACTCAGAAGGAATTGAGTACCATCATTAGGTTTATGATGTGGAAACTACCTTCTTAGAGAAGGATTATCTTTCCACAATCAAACCATCCACTGACCCAAATGACAAAGAACCGTCCGACAAGATCAAAGCAAATGCCCTAATGTTTCTTAGGCGACATATCGATCCTAGTTTACGCTGGGAGTACCTTCAATTGAAAACCCCCAAAGAACTGTGGGATGCCCTAAAGGAACATTTTGGAAACATACATGACACTCTGCTTCTAGAACTAACAGTCCAGTGGAATGAAATCCTCTTACTTGACTATAAGAGGGTCAATGATTTCAAAAAGGATATGTTACGCCTTAAAGCACGTCTTACTTTATGTGGAAAGAAAATCACAGAAGATGACATGATACAAAAAATTCTTTCCACCTTCCCTACCTCAGCACTTATACTGGCAAGCCAATATAGACTTGAATATGATAACAAAAGAATCACAACGTTTAATAAGCTGATGAACATGCTGCAAGTAGCTGAGAGGCATGACCAAGTTCTTCTGAACAACAATGTCAGGCCTGCTGGGACAAAGAAAATTCCTGAGGCAAACTTTAATCAAGGGAACATTGGAAAGAACCCCAAAGGAAAGGGGGCGGGACGTGCTCATCCTTACCAACGTGGGAATAATGCACCATGGGGTGGGGTCGTGAGGGCTATGGTAGAGGCCGTGGCAGGGGCCATGGTGTCCCTCCCACTAGAGGGCGACAAGTAGGTATTGACGCTCCTAGTGGCCACGGTGGTCGTGGAGCCAAGGTGCAAAAAGCACCTAAAACCCCTTCGAACAAAAAGGAACGAGTTGGCAATGAACCTTGCTATAGGTGTGGAGACACCGACCACTGGTATGGCAACTGTCATGCAAGCAACTATGTAGCAGCCAACTATAAGAGGTATAGAGAATCTAAAGAACAAGAGACCCACTACATGGAAGGCAAGGATCAACCCACATATGTTAATCTCACGATTGCAGATTTCAATGGCAACAAGAACTTTGCTCAGTCAATGGATACTCCCGATTTTGACTGATCTGCTTTATTAATTTCGTTTTTTTTTCAAGAATGTTGTTAAGGCACTATGCCTCATTTTATTTGGACAATTGTTTTTAGTCTTCAAGTTACTTAGACTGATTGTTTTTTTAGTTAGATTTTTGGTATGAGACTTACTTTTCTTGACGTTAGTTTATCAATAAATTTGAATTTTATTCTAAAGTATTGAATTTATTGTACATCAATATACATGGTTCAAAAATAGCACTATCTCGATGTAAAGTAATACATATGAGAAATACAAGGATTGAATGAAAAGTAAATCATTCTGTCGAAATTGAAATACTTAGAAGGAAATGAGACTATATTTCCGACTAAATTAATAACACAAATCATATTTACTTGTAGGAATGTCTCGCGGAGAAATAGAGTGCTTAGCTGATAGTGGGACTACCCACACAATTTTAAGGAATAGACAATTATTCATTGAACTTATTCCTTATACTTCATCTGTAACTACAAATGATTGGATCATCCCAATTGGTACCGCCAAATTCTTGATGCCTAACGACACAATTATTAAAATCGAAGAAGTTCTTTATGCACCAAGAGCTAATCGAACCTTGTTAAGTTTTAAAGATATTCGTGCCAACGGCTATCATTTAAAAACTCACAGTGAGAATGGAATTGAATTTATATATATTACCTCTAATGAATGTGGAAGAAAACGCATCTTAGAGAAACTAATGAGTCAATCTAGTGGGTTGTACATCACTACTATTCGAATTCTCGAATCCTATGTTGTCACCAATGATGAACTATGTGACATTAGTTTATACAGGCTTTGGCATGACAGTCTTGGACATCCCGGTCATGATATGATGATCCGTATTTTAAAAAATTCACACGGACATCCTTTTTTTTTTAGTGAAACATAGAAATGGACGCAAATCCGATACAATGGACGATATTGGTCATGTTGTTGCTCCATCGCAACATGTGTTTTCTAAGCACCAGATGCACTATCTACATCCCACCCTGCCTCATTACAAATCTCAAAGGCACATCACTCATTTTGCAAAGCCCGTTCTTTAGCAAAAGTAACATCGAGACTGTCTTATGCTAAAGATATCAAACAAAATATCCCATTCTTACACAGGATACAAGGAGATATTTGTGGACATATTCATCTAGAATGCGGACCATTTAAGTATTTTATGGTTCTGGTTGATGCTTCGACACGCTGATCACATGTAACTTTATTGTCCACAAGAAATTTTGCATTTGCAAAACTCTTAGCACAAATTATTCGTTTAAGGGCTCACCATCCTGATAACATTATCAAGTATTGTATGTCTATCGGGATCGATGTAGAGCATCCCGTACCCCATGTTCATACACAAAACGGTCTCGCATAAGCCACCATCAAAGACTACCGATGGTGGCTAGGGCTTTGGTTATGCGCACCAACATGCATATCTCTGCATGGGGATATGCAATATTGCATGCAGCTTTACTATTCGTCTCAGACCCACTGTTGATCAACCATTTTCTGCGTACCAGCTGGTAACTGGATATGAGCCTGACATTTCACACCTACACATATTTGGTTGTGCAGTATATGTGCCTATTGCGCCCCCACAACGCACAAAAATGGGTCCTCAGAGACGATTAGGTCTATACGTTGGATATGAATCTTTAACAATTATCCGCTATTTAGAACCTTTGACAGCCGACCTCTTTACCGCTAGATTTGCGGATTCTCACTTTAATGAGATAGTCTTCCCGTCGTTGGGGGAGATGAGAAAAAGAAATTTCTAAGGGAATGACAAGAATTACCTGGTCTGTCCCAACTCTGTCTCATTTTGATCCCCGAACTTCACAACGTGAAAGTGAAGTAAAAATAATAATTAATCTTCAGAACGTAGCAGATTCTATGCCTGATGCGTTTGCTGATATTGCAAAAGTGACTAGGTCTCATATACCAGCTGCAAATGTGCCTGCAAGGTTAGAAGTCCCCAATAAGGGACGCAACACCGCAGATAAAGGTGTTGCAATCACACCTGGTGGAGGTGTGGTTGAGGCCGTGGCTCCCAAAAGGAAAAGAGGGAGGACACTTGGTTCGATTGACACCCATCCAAGGAAGAAAAGAGTAGGTGTGGCACAACCCGATCCATTAATCACCAATGTTGAGAATCCATCTCATGAGATTATCTCTGATTATAATTATGTCCTAGAATCATTACTGGAGGACGCTTTGATGTTTGATATGATTCTAGAGAATAAAGAAATCTCTATGGATTATGAGAGTGCATACGAGTTGATGGACATACATTGCACACAAATTGATGATGTATTTGTTTATACTGTTGCTCAAGAAATTACAGAGCATGATGATATCGAACCATGCTCTGTTGCAGAATGCCAACAAAGAGCAGATTGGCCCAAATGGAAAAAAGCATTCCAGGCAGAACTTGATTCTTTGACAAAGAGACAGGTATTCGGTCCGGTAGTGCTAGCCCCACCGAGTGTAAAGCATGTAGGACATAAATGGGTCTTTGTCAGAAAGCGTAATGAGAAAAATGAGGTCCTGAGATATAAAGCTCGCCTTGTAGCACAAGGCTTCTCACAACGCTCTGGAATTGACTATGAAGAGACGTACTCTCCCATAATGGACGTCATAATGTTTCGCTACTTAGTTAGCTTAGTAGTTTCCGAAGGAATGAAAATGCAGCTGATGGATGTGGTTACTGCATATCTCTATGGGGATCTTGATTAAGAGATATATATGAAAGTGCCTGATGACCTTCCATTGCCCAAGTTAAGTGACTCTAAACCATGGAGTGCGTTTGCAATCAAATTGAAACACTCACTTTATGGATTGAAACAATCCGGATGGATGTGGTATACCCGTCTAAGTGACTACTTGATTGGGAAAGGTTACAAGAACGATGAACAGTGTCCCTGCGTATTTATAAAGAAAACTAGTTCCGAATTTGCGATTGTAGCAGTTTATGTTGATGACATGAACATAATAGGTACTCTTAATGAAATAAGAGAAACCACGAGCTATTTGAAATCCGAGTTTGAGATGAAGGATCTTGGGAAAACTCGATTTTGTCTAGGCATTGAACTAGAGCACCGAGCTTGTGGAATACTTATCCACCAGTCTGCATATGTCCAGAAGATTCTCAGACGATTTAACATGGACAAAGTGCATCCTGTTAGCACTCCCATGATCGGTCGTAGTTTGGATTTAAAGAAATATCCATTTCGTCCAAAGGAAAATGACAAAGAGCTATTGGGAGCTGAAATTCCCTATTTAAGTGCAATAGGCGCATTATTGTACTTAGCTCAATGTACTCGACCAGACATTGCTTTCTCAGTGAACTTATTAGCTAGATTTAGTTCAGGACCAACGCAGCGTCATTGAAATGGTGTCAAGAATATATTCCGATACCTAAAAGGAACCACTGACGTGGGCTTGTTCTTTCCTTACAAAGAGAAAAAAAAGGGAACACAGATGAAATTATAATCCCTAAAGCAAATGTTGAAGCTACTCCTTACACCAATACACCAAATAATGTATTAGTTGGTTTTGCTGATGCTGGTTATCTTTCCAATCCACATAATGGGCGTTCCCAAACTGGTTACGTATTTACCATTGGAAATACAACGATATCTTGGAGATCAACTAAGCAAACCCTTGTAGCTACCTCATCAAACCATTCGGAGATCATTGCCTTACATGAAGCAGTTCGTGAGTCTATTTGGTTAAGGTCGATCATCACACATATTCGGAGAAGTAGTGGCTTAAGTTCTACCAATGAAGAGCCTACATGTATATATGAAGAAAATGTTGCTTGCATCGAACACATGAAACTAGGATACATCAAACGCGACAATACAAATCATATATCGCCTAAGTTCTTCTACAACCGGTAACAACAAGCTTTGCTCAAGATTCAAGTAACTCAAGTCACTGCCTAAGACAATCTTTGAAAAATATGTGAAAATGATTGGGATGCGTAGACTTTCTGAGTTCACTTGATAGATGTACGTATCAAGTGAGAGGTGTAGACTTCAGAGGGAGTCTCAACATAGGTGTGTTGCACTCTTTTTCCCTTCAACCAAGGTTTATTTTTCCCATTGAGTTTTGTTACTTAGCAAGGTTTTTAACGAGGCAACACTCATGCACCATTCATCCTTTTGATTTGGCACAAAGGGGAGTGTTGAAGGAAAAACACATTAGTGTGCCTTCATCAAAAGTAATTGATTGAGAGGTAATTTAGGCGTTTCATTATATCTTGTATACATAAAACCCTACAATGTATACCTATACAAGAGACATCTCTTGTGAAATAATATGCGCCGCTTTTCTGTCTATTTCTGCTTTCTTTTCATTCTCTTTATTCTACACATTTTACTTTTACAAGATGAGATTTTTTAGATAAAATGAGTATTTGCTTTATTGAAATCTGAATTTGAAATTCATAAGAGAATTTTATCTAATACTTCCTCCGTCCTATATTAATTGTCATTTTATAAAAAATTGAAAGAATTAAGGATGAAATATTTTGACAGATGTACCCTCAGCTAATATTAGGCAATAAAGATTTGACCAAATAAAATATATATGATAGGTTAAAAAGTAGAAATATTTTAGGATTGAACCATGGAGAAAATTGATAGACCTGGTGAAAAATATCAAAAACGTCAATTAATTGGAAAAAGAAAGAAGTAGCTAGAACAACAATTAATATGAAATGGAGGGAGTATATTTTTTGATACAAACTTAATAGACCAAACTCGTATCCAGTTTCTTTGTTGTCTAATTGGTCTTTTTCATGTCCAACGGGTTAAAACGATCATCTTGACTAGGATTATGGAAGAAAAGATGCTTCAATTAGGGAGGCAAAACTTGATATGATCCAATAGCACGACTCGAATTTATACAATAATTTTGGGTATGGGTCCAGATCTATCAAGTTTGCATCATCATCGGATCAATCCGATAAGATACGATAAATTTTGGATCATATCAGACCAACCCGATTAATCCAATAATAACCCGATAATTTTTTTTCAATTATTACTTTATTAGTAATAATATTGCATCATTATTTGAAATCAAAATGTTCAATAACTATGGGGACTTTAGTGCTCAAAAATCTTATTTGGACCGTTACTTTTATAAACGTAACATAAGTTCCACTTATTTTACTTCATTAGGATTTTAGGGTAAGTAAATTTACAAATCATGATGCATCTATATTAATTGTCGTTCTAACTACTTTATATTTTGCAATTAATTGACGTTTTAGATATTTTTCACCAATTCTACCAATCTTCTCCCTGACTCATTCCTAGAATATCTTTTCAACCAATCACAAATATTTTATTTGGTCAACTCTTTTTCTCCTAATATTAACTGATGGTAAATTTGTCAAAATATTTCATCCTTAATTCTTTCATTTTTTTCTAAAACGATATTAATATGGAATGTATGGAATAATATTTATTTGTAAGGTTGGAGTTGATTGATCTAGTGTGAGAAATTTACTTGAACAGAGTTTGGAGACATTAGTCTAACTGCCTAGAGAAAAATGTTCATTAGAAAATTTGAAATAATTTTGTTTAATGATTATGTGTTAAGTTATAGACCTTCGTTGTAATGTTCTTTTTTATATATATTTTATTCATCTATTATGTGTATAAAATATTAACTATAGAGTATATGTGCTACTTAATTGAATGTTTAAATTTATTTTGTATTTTTACATAAATCAATAATTGAAATATATTTAGTGAGCCTGAATGACCAATAAGTCATCAATATGTATGTAAGTTTTAGTGGGCTTATTGGATCGGGTTGGGTTATTGAGTTTTTATTAGTTCGGGTTTGGATTGAGACGTTCAACCCAATAAACTTAACAAGAGGGTTCGGATTAGCCCTTATTGAGTTGGACTTTATCGAACTAATCCAATAACAGCCCAACCCGCACGATTTGCCACCATAGCTTAAACAAGTATCATAAAATTAATTTTATAACATATGACTCCTAATCCAACCAACTCCTCTGTGATTTAACAAATTCTGGAACTCCTATACTTGGTTTAGGCAATCACGAATGCATATGGTGCTCAATTCACTGATTTAGTATAATCATTTGATCTAAGACCATTTTATAGAGACGATTTGTTATAAATGGTAAAATTTTTAGAAACAAATTATACATTTTAGGGGAAAAAATAATTGTAACAACAAATTTCGTGTATAAAATGTATAAACACAAAAAAGAAAGTAAAATATTCGGATCAAATGAATAAACTTTACAACTTCGTAGACCCTATCTCTATTTTCCCTCCGATTCTTCTCTTCATATATGTCTTCAAATTTGTTGCGTTGAACAACGCCAATCCAAAGCTTGTAAGCTTAATTTTTGGATTGAACACCGAAGAACGTTGAAATTCTTTTGTACCGAAATTCTTCACTTTATTCTTGACTTGTGGTGTTGATTTTTTTGGTGGAGAATGAGGCCCTATTTATAGTTGTAGGATGGAGAAAACCCTAATGAGCTTGAGTCTGAACGGAACAATATGATTGGTCCTTCACACTATCATTATCCACATATAATTATTAAATTAATTGTATTTAATTTAATACACAAGGAGCATTCTGATTGGTCCACCTTGACTTGATGTTTATCTTCATCTACTTGGATAACTACTAAATTAATTTAATTTAATTTAGTAATATGTGCATCATCTTTGACATGTGGCGGCTTCCGATTGGCCAATAAAATATATAGTTTATCACTAATTAAATTGATCATTTAATTTAGGAATTTTATTTAATTAATTCCTAATATTAAAATAATCAATATAAAATTGATCTTCAACTCATATTTTATTATGTAGCGCATTTTAATTGGATACAAATTTTATGTATCAACAAATGCCTCCTCGAGACTTGTTCACGGACGAAGCGTCTTGAAGTGGATGAGTCTCGAATTGTATTTTGAAATTTTGTTCGGAACATTTTGATATTTATACTCTTGTCAATGAGTTCTTGAATTTAAATTTGATATATGTTGATAGTTTATACTCGTATCAAGGAGCCTTGAATTTTATGGGCAATTTCGAGATACCATAATTTTTTCCATAATCCATATGGACTGGGCTTTCGCAAGACAATCTTAAAATCATTATTGCTTGAACTATCATTATCATATCCCAAATATTAGTGTTTGGGCTTATCATGATGACGAGTCCATGTGCAAGAGATAGCCCACCTCTATGCCATATGTGTATAGGAAAGCTGAAGCCTAATCTTCATATTGGGGCACATAACGTCCAGATGCCCGGAACGGATCCTCTATACCACTAACCCTATCCCACTCCTATCCCAAACTAAACGACGTAGTTTCATTAAAATTAACTGCTACCTTTGGACAGCTTCGTGGATGAAGCCGAGCCGATAAGAAATAAAGAATACTTTTCCCAATTATTTATTTCCTCTTCTCTCTTACGCCTTTCACTACCCTTCTTGTTTTCATCGATGAAAAATATCCTCAAGCGCTCCCGTCGTTCCGGTGCAACCCTTTTGGGAAATTCGATCTCCACAACCAGGATTATATGTAAGTATTCCATTCCAGAATGCTAAAAGTAGAGTTCCGCAGAATCAAACAGCCATAGTTAGCAAATGATATAAATTTCCATCTTGTCAACAAATAATAACTAAATTCCATTGTTAGATAATAAAGATATAATTTCACCTTGGATGGAATTAACTACCCAATTCCTCTCCATTTCTTTTCTCCCCTAGATCTCATCTCTGCTCTCCTTCGCCGTCACATACGCAAATCACCATACTTCGGTGATATAACAGGGCGGCGGGGGTGTTAGGGTGACAACGCCGTGCGCACAGAACAATAATAATGATTGTGGACAGCAGAAGCGGGTCTTCTTCTCCGATAGACCTGGTGTCTCGGCCTAATTGCGGCTCGGCGGTGATTCCGGCGGCAACAGCGAGACAGCACAACTGCTGAGAGAGAAGGTCGGCTTTTTTTCATTTTCTTGCTCTCTTTGTTGCTTCTCTGAATCTCCTTCAATGTGTGCGGGGATAGTTGTAAAAACAAAAGCCATAGATGTTGGGGGAAGGGGGGCTAATCAGAGTTTAGAAGCTAGACATAGAGCATCTCTTTCATTAAGTTGTTCTCCTATGGTCTTTTATTTTGGAATGAGTTATTTTCACAAATTAGGCACTTCAAAACTTTCTAATGTTCACCAAAAATGCAGAGGCATTTCTTGATCTTTATTTTTTAAGATCATCATGGTACCACATTGAAGTTATTATTATTATACAGTTTCGTCTATTTTTTATTGCACATGCAGATGCCCCAAAAAAGAAAAACGAAAAAAAGGTTCGTCTTGGCCCAATTACACTTGCTTTTCACAAACTAAATCTTAGAAAAGTCCAGAATTTTGCATGCCTGATGCAAATCTTTTTCTTTTCTCAGCATGTTTCTCATCATCATTTGTTAGAGAACAGTAGTCACATGCAGCCCACCCTTTGACTTTATGGATACTTTTCACAATTGTTTACAGCTAAAATGTGATATACAAACTCACCCTTTGACTTTGAATGAGGAAGAACTCACATTGTGCGGAAATGGGCTTTCAGACTACAAGATCTTAGTTTAACAATAAATCTGACTTTTTTCCAAAATGCTTTAAAATGAATGAATTTAATAATAGAATATCATGTAAATGTCGGGTGTTACATTCATGGTTTCAATATGTATGCAGATGAATCTTGGGTGTGATATCAGCTCACATCCTTCTCATGGCATTGCAAGAAATCAGATTGGCTATATCTCAAGGCTTGAATTCGTTCATACAACTCAAGCACATTCACGGACGTCTCTTTCGATTTTACCTTCATCAAGATCACTATATTCTAAATATGATCATGAAATTAGCTTTCCATTTCAACCGTCCTGACTACGCCACAACTGTATTTAGCCAGACGCATGAGCCCAATTTTTACTTGTACGATAGAATGATTGGTGGGTTGGCCTCAAATGATTGTTTTAAGCAATGTATTGAGTTCTTCCACTTGATGCGCAAACATGGATTTTTGCCCAATACGTTTACATTCACTTTTGTGCTCAAGTCTTGCTCAATGAACGTGGATTTTAATCTTGGTGTAAAGGTCCATTGTCTGGTTATTAAAGCGAGGTTTGACAGGGATGGTTTTGTGAAGACTGGGCTGGTTGGGTTCTATTCAAAATTGGAGTGTTTGGACGATGCACATAAGGTGTTTGATGATATGCCTGAAAAGAATGTGGTGTCCTTGACTGCGATTATGAGTGGCTACATTGGGGCTAGGAGATTTAGGAAGGCAGTTGATTTGTTTACAAAGTCGTTGGAAACAGGTTTGAGGCCAGACAGTTATATACTTGTTACGGCGTTATCTGCTTGTAGTCAACTAGGGGCGATGTTGTATAGCTCTGAGTTTACAGAAATGAATGAAAATTAGTTCCATTCTCTTTGAGAAAACAAATACTTGATACAAATATATTCAACAAGAAAACCAATCAACATTGCACAGGCTGTGATGAAACAATGTAATCACACTTTCGAATAGCACTAAGTCTAAATTTCCATGGCTATGCCAAAATTAGCAATCACAAGACATACTTCTTAATATCACAAATAGGATTAGTTAATCAAAAGGAACCCAACGAAATAGAAAATCTCAAACTAGACAACAGAAAGGACAATAAAAAAGCCAAAAAAAAAAAAAACCAAAAAACAGAAAATCTCATGAATATCCTTCCTATTTTTCGTTCATTTTATATCTGCAAAATATGCCACCTAGGCATGGAGATACACAACCACAGATATCTTTGCAGCTAGCATCACCAACACTTGCTTCACGGCTTATTGTATTGATCGAACAACTATGATTTAGTGGTTCTTGTGCCTGTAAAAGAAATTTAGAAAGAATGAAATTTAAATTATGATCTAGAAATAAGCAACTAGTAATTGTGATGATTCGAAACAATACCAATAGTAAGTTAGTCATGCTCATTGAAAATGATGAATTTGCAGCAAAATTTTGTTGGTGTGAACTTGAAGATGAAACCTGCCACAAAAAATACATATAAATTTATGGTTCCGATCTATTAATAAAAGAATAAAATCATAACTTATACCTGGGATAGTTGCGGCAAATGATATAGAGAGTGAGCTTCTGCCATACTCAAGTTACCAACGAAATTACCATCTATTTGCTTTTGAGTTGCATTCTACAAGAAATAAAAAATATTTATATTATTAAGGATTTATCTATAACAAAAATTTATTCAGCAAAAATTGCTTGACGCACCTCAACTTGATTGAATCTTTTGGCATGATGGGTAAACTAGAAAAAGATCGAACATTTTCTTGTAATCCCTATTCCACTTATACATATATAAAAAAAAGATTTCTAAGTATATGTTAATAAAAGTGAAAATCTAAACTAATTTAGATACACAATACCTCAATACTATATTGCAATGATGGGGCCGAAATCGTATTCTGTAAAGGCTGGTTGGTTTTGCTCCCTACTCTTTTCTTCTTCCTTGACGCCTTCTCTAAGCCACTCTTTAGTCTCTTACTTGAAATTGTTTTCTTCTTAATTGTAATTCCTTTAACTCCAAGACTGTTATTTTCACCAATTTGCAGCTCAGCTTGATTCAAGTTGCTTGTTCTGCCAGTGATAGTATTGTTCAACTCCGGATCTTGTAGGCTCACATTTGATACTTGAACACTTAAGTCCTTACTTTGCTAAATCTCATCCACCGTAGTAAATGCCTTCAAAATAGTTTCTTTAATAAACTTATAAGAAACTTCACTATCAGCTGCTTTTGTAGCCAATTGAGTAAACAAACTACACATTTCCTTTAAATCACATATTTGGAAGTATCTTCGGATCTACATTGCTTGTGTCAGCATTTAAATCTTGGATATATCCAAATCTCGCTTTCCGTGTCCACCTTTTTAATATGTACTCACTTGGGATCTTCAAAATATTTTTCATAGTAAATATCTTCAAAATATGTGAACATAAAATCCCAGAAAATTCAAATTTTCTACAACTGCACTCAATTTTCTCAGTGGACAAATGAAATGTAACAATATGGTGGTAACTTCTTTTGTGCGGAGTAATTTTATATCTTGAAATCGTCCCAATGTCCTCACAAAAATCTACACTAGAATCATGAGATTTGTACCACTCTTCTTCAAACCACTTGAATACCTTAGGAGTATAAATAGTACATGCGTGCTTTAAAATCTCAACTGGATACTTTAAAGACGGAATGCTCGTGTTTGATTTAAAATCAGCTTCGTGCTCCTTATACCGACGATCTTCATGGAGTCTTTGGAAGTGATGAAAAAATTCTAAAAACTTATGCTGATAAGTGACGTATTTTTTCAAGACACTATTCATGCTCTCACTCCTTTGGGTAGTAGACATGTCTGCACAAAACATAAGGCGTCCATAGACTAAAGCCCACATTTCCTTCAAACCAAACATACGCTTCAACCAATCATTATCTTCAAGTGTGTACTTTGTCAACATCTGGTTCCATGCTGCAATGAAATCTTCCTCTTCTTCAAAATCATATATACACGAGCCAAAATCTTTAGCAAAATTCTTGAATTGAGAAAAAACACCAGTCAAATGTGTAGCAGCATTTTGATAGATGTGCCAAATACACAAACGATGATTTATTTCAGGCCATTGGGAGGCTAAAGCCTTAGCCATTGCTGCATCTTGGTCAGTAAGGATAGTTCTTGGTTTCTTATCACACATAGCTTTAGTAAATGTGTTAAACAACCACTCAAACGTTGAGGACGTTTCATCATATAACAAAGCTGCACCAAAGATCACAGATTGCTTATGATGATTTACACCTACAAATAATGCAATTGGACGACCTTCATTATTTTTCCTATACGTTGTGTCAAAGCTAACAACATCTCCAAAATTTGAGTAATCTGCTCTCATCTTTGTGTCAGACCAAAAAATATTTGTTATCAAATCATCTTCATCAACTTGAATAGAATAGAAGAAATTAGGATCATCAATTTGCATCTTATGTAGATATTCTAATACACCACCTGTATCTCCCGTTCTCATATCTCTTGTTCTTTTGGATCGCAAATAATTTTTGTAATCCTCGGGAATGAAACCTAAATTCTCCCTTCCCCCTACTTGTCTAACCATAAGATCATGAGATGCTTTTGGTCGGATGCCCACCTCATTTGCCATTTCTATCTGTATGGCTGCTGATAAACTGATGCTCCTGTGACTCCTATGTAAATGCGTTTTGTTTGGACTTGAAAGATAGTGATTATGATTTTCAACAAATTGAACAACAGTAAACTTTTCAGACCGCCGTTTACTAATTTTAATTTTAGCTTCACAGCCAAAACTTGTTTCCGCTCGAGGTGCTTTCACATAAAGATCCCGTTTGTCAGGTACTCTTTTCCCTTCAGCAGTGCAATAAAAGATTCTATCAACTAAATTATTCAATTTATCTTTATGGCTTTTGCCCCTTCTTATACCAAACCCAACTTGTTTTGCATATGCCAAATAAAATTGATAAGCATCAATTTCTGTATCAAATTCCATACCGATCTTTGGAATCAATTCTTCATGTACATTCAAATGAGTCCTTTTCGGAGTTTCGTCGACCACTTGATTGTTGCTAGGTTCATTCGAGTTGTACGTAATTTGTTCATCATTGGCATCTCCAAAATTCAATCGACGACACGTAGATTCACCATCCATCATATATCAATCTATTAAAGGCTAAAGTAAAAAAATACAAAAAAGCAAAAGCTATGAATTAATATTGCTTTAGAGAAAAATAAAACAGAAAGCATATCAATAATTGTCGCGTAAGTTTTTAGTAAAATTATAATAAAATTACCACGAACTAAGTAAAAAGTTAATGTTACAATCAATTGTTCCTTTATTAATTAATAATATAATGTTGTGTTCAGCCAATTGTAACTAGGAGCCAATATTCAAAAAATAAGGAAAAAGACCTGTGAAACTTGTCATTGCCATCAAGCACTACCACAATTTTCAATAAACAATTATAAAAGAAAATTACCTTTAGATTATTGTTGCTGTCATAATTGTCTCCAAACTAGAGGTTGTGCAGTAGCTTTAGGCGGCGGAAATAAAAGCATTGGAAGGCGTAAGAATGAAGAGGAAAAGAAATATAAGGGAAAAGGGTTATTTGTTTATTTATCGGCTCGGCTCAATAAAGCCGTCTAAAAGGATAGAAGATAAGTTTAGATTAAAACTACGTAGTTTTAATTTTGGGATATGAGTGGGATAGGATTAGTGGACTAGAGGATCCGTTCCGCCATATGCCTTCCATATGCACGCCTACGTGTAATCACCTGGGCCCACATGTAATTTCATTGTGCATGGTATATTTATATCTATTGACAGCTAGCACTTCCAGGTAGTATCATTCTTCCAATTTTCACGCATATGATAACATATACCATGCAGAAACCTTATCAGTTTGCGTACTAGATATGAGAATCTTGTTTCTTTTCCTTGATCAGTATGGATTTCTACCATATCTCTGTGCAAGATTTCTTCCATATCTCTGTGCAAAATAATTATTCTATCTATTAGGATTTATTGCTTGTTGAACAAGTACAATGACCACTATAAATAGATGACTCTCCTCATCATCTTCTAACAAAATCGTTCAGCAGCAATTGCAGGTATTCTCTTTTCGCTCGCTTTGTGTCATCAATTCTTCAAGTTCCACAACTTCTCCATCTGTATTTTCTTTCCCCAGTGCTTTATTCTCAACTTCTCCTGAACCATGCCTTCCGATTCCAGAATCATCCATCCGCACCTCCGACGCATAGCAGTGAGTGCAAAAATTGTAATTTGGGTGTTGTTGCGGTAAAGACGTAACTTGATTGTTGGGGCCTGAACTTTCTGTACAAAAGAGTTCCTCAATCAAAATCTGTCCGAACTCCCTGTACAAAGGAGTATCTCGAAAGACGGCGGCCTGAACTCTCTGCACAAAAGAGTTTCTCGATCGAAAGCTGCCCGAACTCCCTGTACAAAGGAGCTTCTTGGTGGTCAGTGCCTCGAGCAGTCTCGATCTTCTTACATGAAGACATAACTTGATCAACGGTGGTTCGAAATTTTCCGGAAGCATAACTTTGTTCGTAGGCAATCGAACTCTCTTCATTGGTCTGATTTTTTTTCCTTCTTCAATTTTTTATGACTTTATCATCACGCATCTACCACCTCACGAACCAGCAACATAGGTTTTAGGTTATACTAAGTACCTCCTTGATCGTCATGTATGATGCCAAACTAAAATTTAATCCTATAATCGTTATTTGGTGTAAGAATCATCCTGACTTCACATGTAGCTCAAATTGTTGTAACTCGCATGTTAGAAATTCCACGCCACATTGCTTTTTTTTTTTTTTGACTACGTATATCCGTGACTAAACTCTCAATTTGTGGCCTTTTTATTGATGTATGTTTGTCACATCTTTAATCTTCCATAAATTTTGAAACAGGCATATATCAATCGGTGTGACGGTGTTCTTCAAGGATGCCACTTTTGCCACGGGGAAATGGTACTTGGTAATAACTGATGATGAAGATCAATCCATAGAAAAAGGCACGCGCCTAGCGGTTTATGAAGCTCTTATTTGCAAGTACGCGAGTTCGTAGGGAAAATTGACGAATCCACTCTACACCAAGTCATGGACGGAAAAAATTCACTTGACCAAAATCTCGAGAGCGTGGGCTTTACAAGCAACCCACCACTGGCGAACTAAAGATTCAAATTTCATACCGACGCTAGGAAGAGATATCATTGAAGGCAGAATCGCATGGAAGGGCCCTATTGGATTCGCCGGAGAATTTCGGTACACTCAAGGCTATTGGGAATGGACGAAGGACATACTTAGCCGATGCAGATATACACTACTTGGTGCTGAAGTTTATGATGCAGTGTATGCATCTCTCTTTACCTACGATCGCAGTGCTGAGGTGATTAAGGCTTTTTGCGAAGCATGGTCTCCTTCGACAAACACATTGTTGACCTCTCTTGGGAAGAAGTCTATTTCTCTGTGGGACTTACATACTTTGGCGGGTTTTTCGGTGACCGGACTTCTCTTTGACGAAGATATTCCTGATTTGACAGAGCTTTTTGGTGTCGACGAACGTGACACTTTATTCTTGCCTCGAAGCTGTAGATATTTATTTCATGCTTACCATCTTCTCCAAAAAAATGCTGATAAGTCCTAACCCTCCCCAGTATCTACTAAAGAGTGGATCAAATTTTGGTCACTGAAAACCATTAAGTATGCACAACCTCCTCCGCGTAATGAGAGGAAGTACAAGAGTCGCCCTAAGTCTCACAATCCTTCCGGAAAATTTGATGACTTCGAAGCTTGGACTGCAGAAGAGGAAGCTATATTTGAGAAGCTCGGTATTGATCCAAAATATCGAGAAGAAACATGACTTCGAAGCTTGGACTGCAGAAGAGGAAGCTATATTTGAGAAGCTCGGTATTGATCCAAAATATCGAGAAGAAACATACTTGGCCGCATTTCTGGCTTGTTGGCTTTGTTCGTTTGTCCTCCCAAATGAAGATGTCAACACATTACGTCCCACTATTTTCAAGATGGCGAGCTTGATTGAGGTAGGTCGGAGAGTGTGCCTTGCTGATCCTGTCTTGGTAAGCATTTATGCCGGTCTGAATAAAATCTCAAACCTTCCAAAGCCATCTCGAATGCAGTCAACATTTCCTGTCCATTTTGTCTACATTTGGGTGACTTATTACTTTAAAACACACTTCTTGCTTAACGGGCGTGGTCCTCCAATGGTGCAATACTCTGGTGAAAGAGCGGCGAAGTTCTTTGATCCCGTGGAGGCTCGTAGAAGAATACACAAAGGCGATCATGCCTCCTGGGCTTGTAATGCACTCGAGAAAGATGAAGCTTTTACTTTTATTGATGACGGACGCGTACTAGGACGGAAGTTGAACTATTTTATGGCCATTCGTTCTAATTACCTTCCCTGGCATCGAGGTAACTCTTTCATTATTGAACCCTACAGTCCTCACAGATTCAGCCGTCAATTTGGCTATTACCAAGAGTTGCCCGGAGTGCTCAATAAAAATATCCGCGATGGTTCCTTGGAGCAAGGGGTCCAGTATTGGCGCTTGTGCGTGTTACATAAATCGATGTCAAAAGCGTTTCTCCCACATGCTCTGCTGAGTGTAAAGAGGTTTTCTTCTGCTGATTACAAAAGCTGGTGGAGCCAAGTTCATGGGGATTACTTCGAAGAGAACATAGGTCGTTTAACTAATCCCGAACCCGACAATACATTTTCCAGAAGTGGATCTCCCAAAAGTGACAAGCGGAAACGTTCCCTCCCTTCTATGGAGAAGAAGGATATAGTCTATAGATTACTCCATCCATCAGGAAAAAAGACGCAAGGATGACTTCACATCGCCGAAGCTTACTGGGAATACTGTTGTAATGGATTCTAGAGGTGATGGTGGGGACAACCTTGAGGACGACATTGAGGTCAACCTTGAGGATTATGTTGAAGCCATTCCGTGCTCCATGAGGAAGCTTAAAAAGGTCAGCTTATCTGCTTTGTAGTTTTCCTTTCGTTTGTATTGTTAATACGTGACAGTCTCTCTTTTTATTTTCCAGAAAGGTATAGACGTCGTGGATGTCGATGCTGAAGACAAGTCACGAGAGAGCCAAGGGTCTATTGCAGAAACTCTACAAGTTGGCGTTTCTCCTCTTCGTGAGACATCAAAAGGGAATCCTAATATTTAACGAAAGGCTCATTCTGATGTAGTCTCTAAATTTGAAGTTGATAGGTTCTTTCAGGATCACCAAAGAAAATTCCTCCAAGGTTTGTAGGAAGGCCTACGTGAAAAGATTACAAATACCCCAGTGAACTTTGTGTCCTCTCGTCGAGACGAAGTGTTCCATCTGCTTGACTTGATGAAGACCTCTAGCACGTTTGACCTCTCTCACCTTGAAGGTCGGCTGAAGATGTTGTTCTCGAAGGCGGATGCCTATGACAATGTTAGATCCAAATCTTCCGGGAAAATTTCCAAAGAGCAATTTGCACATCGATTATTTGAAGCTGGGGATGATCTTCGGAAGGCCAAAGCAAGAGCAAGTGAAGAGGCTAAACAAGTAAAATCTGCTAAGTCTGAATTAGCACAATTGGAGAAATATTTTTATAGAAAGAAGAAGGAGTTATCTCAAGCGATCGAGGAGCACAAGCAGTTACTTCAAAGTGCTAGGGATGAACTTAAAGCCATTGATGAGAAGATCCTCCTTATCAAAGAGACTGCTCCACTGAATGATGAAGAGTTGAAGGCTGCCCAGTTTGAGTTGGAGTCAATGCAAGCCGAGTGCCAGAACTTAAACCCTTTTGCTTAAGCGTTGTTTTAGATTTTCTTCATTCCGCTTTAGTTAGGATTTTGCTTTATGTTAGCGCTAGATTTACTTTTCACATTGTTCTTCTGCATGGACTCTTTTGAAATCTTGAATGAAATTTATTTCTTGCTCTTCGTAATGCATCTTTGTAATGTTGGTCTCTCTTTTCAGATCTTTGCGCTTAACCTTGCAATCGAATATCGTCATGACAAAGAAAAGGAAAACACAATTTATGACTGAACTTAGAATATTCCTAAGCTGCCTACGTACCCCAACGAGAGGGATCAAATCATAACGTAGTTCAAATTTCCACTTTGTGTTTTATTTTTTATTTTTTTTGGGGGGGGGGGGGTGCCGTGCACAGTTTATACTCATACGGGTCAGGAGTGACTATTCTTTAACAACTTTAGCCAAAGTGGGGTAAGTTAGCATTTTAACCACATACTTTACCTTTGGTGGTTGCTGTGCACAGTTTATCCTCATGCGGGCCAGGAGGTATTATTATTATTATTATTATTATTATTTTTATTTTATTTATTTTTATATATATATATATATATTTTTTTGCAGCAGGCCTAAGCGTAGTAGCGCTTCAAGAACTTCCCATTTATGGGACCAGCCCGTACTCCATCTTCGAAGAGCAACTTGTAAGCACCATTCATGTAAACTTCCTTCACAACATAAGGGCCATCCCACCTTGATGTGAACTTGGTGCCTACTCGGTGAGTAGTGATGATCGGCCTCCGAACAGCAAGCACCAAGTCACCCACTTGAAACGAGCACGTTCTTACTTTTTTGTTGAACGCTTTTGACTTACGCGCTTGGTAACATTCAAGTCTCTGTTGCGCTTCCAACCGCTTTTCATAGAGAGCCTCCAACTCTTCGAGACGCAACCGTGCATTCTCTTCTTCAGTTAGCCCTTCTTGCATGGCTATCCTCAATGACGGAATTTGCTACTCAAGAGGAAGAACAACTTTCACCCCGTAGACCGAGTAAGGAGTTGCTTGCGTAGCCGTCCTGTGCGTAGTTCGGTATGCCCACAAAGCTTCTCCCATTCTTTCATGCCAATCACGCTTTGACTTTGCAATCACTTTCTTCAATAAGTTACATAAAGTTTTGTTGAATTCCTCGGCAAGACCATTGGCAGCAACATAATACATGGACGACTTTCTTTGCTTGAATCCAAACTTTTGACAGAAATTATCTATGAAACTGTTGCGATTATCCATTCATGAAGGACAAAGCTTCGTGCCCGTAGTCACATCAATCATGAGCTCGGTGATCGGCAGTGGAAATTCGTCTTTCGGGCATGCCACATTTAGATCTCTGAAGTCAACACAAACTCGGATTTGTCCATTCTTCTTTCTTACTAGGACAATGTTGGATATCCATGTGGGATATTTGACTTCTCGAATGAATCCAACTTCGATTAGTTTGTTTACTTCTGCTTCTATCGGAGGGATCAATTAAGGTCTAAAGTGACGTTGAGTTTGTTTCACGGGTCGAGTGCCTTTCTTTATGGCCAAATGGTGGACAGCTACCTTCGGGACTAATCCAGGCATCTCTTTGTATGACCATGCGAATACATCTCTAAATTCTTGCAGTAATTCAACGTATGCCTTTTCTTCATTGGCCGTCAATAGGGCGCTGATGTAAATTGGTCGTGGATCATCGACATCACCTAAGTCAACTTCTTTCAGCTCGTCCACGGTTGATTTCACTCCTTCTTCGAGTTCTGGGGGTGCAATTTCGGCATCTTCCTCCGCTTCATGGACGTCTTCACTCAAGGTAATGTCATTTGTTAAAGCGATGTCCTCTTCATCTTTCTTAAAGTCCACGCATGTTCTCATTTGCTCGTTCCTTTGCCTTATTTGGATTGTGTGCATAGACCATTCCCTTCGTTGATGTAGCTACCTCTGACTAGTCGAATGATTTTCCTTCTTAGGTTTTCTATAATGCTCTGAGGGGCACGTTGAGGGACATGTTGAGCGCCACTATTGACATAGTATAAAGAAGCCACACTTTCTCTATCGTCTCCATCTTGTGTTTTTGTGAATATGATTGTTTGCATTCTAGCCTTCAGATCTTTATCACATGACACGATCAAAGTGGTGCGCCTCTTCAAATGGGACGGGATTAAGCTTCTAATCCTTTGATTGGATTTTTGTTCATTGCCCCCTTGTAACTTGGCAGCATTTATCCTTTGGTCAATGTTTCTCCCACGTCTTTTCACAGGGCCAAGTCTTTCAAAGACGGAGACCCGACGTACTTTCCTCCAATTTCTATCAAAATTGTCTTCTGTTGACGAGACTTCTCCCTCAATGACATAATTAGTGGTTGCTCTTTTGATGGTGATGCGAACATGATTTGTTGACGTTTAACCGAGACCTATCTTGGAACTTTTGCAACCATGTAATTTTTGTTGTTTCGTATTTACCACCATAGGTCATTAACATCTCACTTTATTATTATTATTATTATTTTTATGAATGTTCTTGTGATGGACAATTTTTATTCGCGATCATTTAATTTTTTATTATCGTCTTCAATTGAGTGGGAGATGATTATGAGCCTATGCGGCGAATTTTCGATCCCATTCACTTGTGAGAAATAATAAAATCTTATTTGGACCCGAATAAAATATTAAATAGACAAACTTCTAACATATTTTGCACATAATATTAACAGAAATGGATGCCCAAATAGCTTTTTCTGATCTTTACGGTTCTGGAAAATTAGATGGCCAGAACTATGCCATGTGGCACCGTAAGATCCAGTTTTTGCTACATAATATGAAGGTCCTTGACCATCTCACCGAGACTATGGCCACGTCGGTTGATCCAGAAAATGGTCAAAATGCCCAATATCGTAGCGATTTGGACGCGTACAATAAGTGGGCGAATCAAGATCGGTCTGCGCGCTATACTATGCTTAGCTGCATGCAGGATCATCTGATTCGTGAGTTCGAGACATTTCCTATAGCTAAAGAGCTGTGGGATGGATTAAAGGTCGCGTACGACACTACCTCTGCAACGAGACTAAGGGCTTTAACCCTTAAATTCAATCAGTACGTACTTGACCCTAAGCACACCATGGGCCAGCATCTTGATGTCATGAAAGACATGATTCGAGAGCTTCAAAAAGCTAGAAATGAACAACAAGTTTTGGCAGTCCTAAGGTCGCTACCTGAGCAGACTTGGGGACAAGTTAACTTGTGCTCACACACAACGAACAAATCCAGACCTTTGACAGCGTCGCCAGTCATCTTAGACTCGAGCCTAACCGTCGAGAGGCAGAAAGAGCACAAGCAGCTACTTTCGTCGCACATGCTGGGCAACGCAAGCCTAACACAGACAACCGTTGGAAAAAGCAAAAGAATGCAGGACAAAGCAATGCGAAAAACCAAAACTTGGGCCCGCAAGGTGAAAAGGCTAAAAATCGTCACCGTGGAAAAAGGGGCGGAAAGAAGAAAGACACCTGCTATAACTGTGGAAAGACGGGTCACTTTGCTTGTAGTTGTACTAAGCCAAAGAAGGTAAGATCTGCTCCTAGCTCATCTGATTCATTTGTTTGTTCACATGTGTTCGTTGCTAATTCTCTCCATGGTTGGATTGTAGACTCAGGAGCAACCAAACATGTGACAAGAGATAGAGCAGGATTTGTAGATTATCATCGAATACCAGCGGGCAGCCACTACATTGCTATGGGAAATGACGCGCAAGAAGAGGTGGTGGGAGTTGGTGCATACCAGCTCAAACTTAGCACTGGGCACGAGCTACTCCTTAGTGATGTGCTTTATGCGCCTAGTATTCGGTGTAATTTACTTTCAGTTTCAGCACTTTTGAGTCAAGATTTTTCTTTCCTGTTTGAAAAGACCATGTTATCTGTTTTTCTCGGCAACAACCTTTATGGCGTAGGACATATGAACAATGAATTTTTCATGTTGGATTTATCTATTGAATGCACTACTTTTATTTCTTCGTCTGTTGATATTTTGAATGATTCAAATAAATGGCATGCAAGGTTAGGACACATAGGACGTGAAATGATGACTAGGTTCGCTCGAGAAGGCCTTTTAGGCAATCTCGCTAAAGTCAACCTTCCTGTGTGCGAACCATGTCTGGCAGGAAAAGCCCGCCGGAAGCCTTTTGGAAAGGCAAAAAGAGCTACTCAACCTCTAGAGTTAGTTCACTCGGACATATGCGGACCCGTAAATGTGAAGGCACGACACGGTGCATCCTATTTTCTCACATTTATTGATGATTATTCGCGCTATGGTTTAGTGTATCTCCTGTCTCACCGCTCAGAAGCGCTTGATTGCTTTAAGCGATTCTTAGCGGAGGTTGAGAACCAAAGAGATAGGAAACTTAAAACTTTACGCATTGATAGAGGGCGAGAATACTTGTCTGATCAGTTCAGGCAATACTGTGAGGAAAAAGGGATCATAAGACAACTGTCAATTCCATACACTCCCCAAAAAAATGGTGTTGCAGAGAGGAGGAATAGGACACTTCTGGACATGGCCAGATCAATGATGGCGCAAGCAAATCTACCAATATCCTTTTGGGGAGATGTAATCTTAATTGCTGCCTACATATTGAACCGTGTGCCGTCTAAGTCAGTTCCTTCGACGCCGTATGAGTTGTGGCATGAAAGAAAGCCCAACTTAGAAGGTTTTCGCCCTTGGGAGTCAGCAAGGTTTGTTCATAATACTTCCCATAAGCATGGGAAACTTGGTCCTAGAGCAGTCAAACATATCTTTATAAGATACTGTGACCACTCGAAAGGCTATGTGATGTATGGTGAACATCCTGTCGGAGGAATGACAAAAATTGAGTCACGCGATGTCAATTTCCTCGAGGAGGAATTTCCAACAATTGGAGAAGTTAAAGGAGATCTTAAACTTTATGAGTTACAAGATCCCGAAGACAACGCTGGAATTCCTGGCGAGGATGCGGTTTTACAACCAAATCCAACAATCGACGGAAATAATAAGAGCGATCTTAGAGTCAGTGGGAGAATTCCATTGCATGAAGACTCTCAAGATCTAGAGTTGCGTAGGAGCAAGCGTGGAAGAGTTCCTCGAAGATGTTTTGAACTCGAAGGGGAATCTTTCATGTGCGCAACAATGGATGTTGATGAGCCAGCCACTTATGAAGAGGCTGTAACTTCTCCAAATGCTAAAGAATGGATAAGTGCTATGGAGGAAGAGATGAGTTCAATGGCTAAGAACCAAGTTTGGGAGCTAGTCGATCTACAGTCTGGACGCAAGACAATTGGGAACAAGTGGGTTCTCAAAGTCAAGCGAAAAGCAGAATTCTCGATAGACAAGTATAAGGCTCGCCTGGTGGCGAAAGGCTTTACCCAAAGAGAAGATGTGGACTATGAAGAGACATTCTCCCCAGTGGTGAGGTTTGCCTCTATCCGTCTCATTTTAGCAATTGTCGCCACCTTGATTTGGAACTATTCCAAATGGATGTGAAGACAACATTTCTCAATGGAGAACTGGGTGATGAGATCTATATGGATCAACCTAAGGGTTTTCAGGTAAAGGGACAAGAGCGCAAAGTGTGCCGCTTAAAGCGTTCCATTTATGGACTGAAACAATCATCCAGACAGTGGTACCTTCGATTTCATCGAGCTATCACTTCGATAGGCTTTACGATGGTTGAGGAAGATCACTGTGTGTATGTCAAAAGGGATGAGAAAAATTCCACAATTCTCTCATTATATGTGGATGACATTTTGCTGGCTCGAAATGATACGGAGATAATTGTCCCTACTCAACAATGACTATCATCTACTTTTGAGATGAAAGACATGGGAGAGGCAGAATACATACTTGATGTTAAGATACACCGAGATCGCTCAAAGAGACTCTTAACTTTATCTCAAGACTTATATTAAGAGGGTTCTGGAGCGGTTTTGTATGCATAATGCTAAACCCGTTGACACGCCTATGGAAAAACATTGTGTTCTTAGCAAAGATCTATGCTAAAAAACAGATGATGAAAAAGAAAGCATGGCTAAGGTTCTTTATGCAAGCGCGGTAGGGAGTTTGATGTACGCAATGATGTATACTCGACCAGACTTGTGCTTTGCAGTAGGGATGGTGAGTAGGTATCAAAGTAATCCCGGACGTGCTCACTGGGCTGCAGTCAAAAGGATACTTAGATATCTAAAGGGGACAAGTGATTTAGCTTTGTGCTATCACGATGGCAGTTTGAAGCTACTTGGTTACAGCGATGCTGATGGATCAGCAGATAGAGATGAACGCAAATCCACATCGGGATATGCATTCTTGTTAGGTGGCGCTGCTATCACTTGGGGCAGCAAGAAGCAGCCTTGTATATCTCTATCCACTATGGAAGCAGAGTACATCGCTTGTACATCTGCAGTTCAAGAGGCTATCTGGTTGAGAAGATTTCTTCAGACTTTGCGCATCACGGCACATGTAGATGATGCAGTAGTTGTCCTTTGTGATAACACAGCTGCACTAGCATATGCTAAGGACCCCAAGTATCATGGGAGGACCAAGCATATTGACACCAGATACCACTTCATCCGAGATAATATTGCGCAGGGGCAAGTGGTTCGCAGACACGTTCCCACTGGTGAAATGATAGCTGATCCTTTCACCAAGCCTTTGAGTAGAGATGTATTTCAAAGGCATGTTAGGAGTATGGGACTTCATAGAATTTAAAATTCTTTTAGCCTTTATGAACAATTTCATTTATCAATAAAATGTGCCCTTATTATATGTTAGAAGTAATGTGTCTATTATATGTGATATGTCACAAAGCTTGGATTGTCCCACTCACACGGGAAATCGCCCTGGCGCTTTGGTAAGCGAGCAGGATGAGATTGGCGGATCAAACACTTGAGTGATCACCTTCGTGAAAGGAATAACACGAAAGGTTGTTGCCCATAGTCGCCTTGGCAAGAGGCCAGGATGCGATCATACTCGATCGATTATGAAGAATGTCCTAACTTCATAAAAGCTTCTTAATAGCCGAGTGTGCGAATCATTAGGAGTTGTGTTGGAGACAAATTCCTAAGTGGTCCGCAGGTCAGACGCTAGAAGAGCGACTGAACTAAGACTCGTATGTTGTTCAGAGCATGACATGCCTAAATTTGAGTGGGAGCTCCATCATAGCATGTATTCATACTACATGTGCTTAATGACGACCTTAGTAAGAGGAATGGCCGAATAGATCCCTGCTTCGTCACTGTGTGAGCTCTTATAGAGTTTTTTTGTGCCCTTTGGGACTTTGGACGTTGTCATGAAGTGTAAGCTTGATGGCGCTACTTTAGCAAGTGTTCAATGGCTATGGTTAATTCGGTCTGTTGGAGCATGACTAAGAAAGATGTCAAGTCCAAGCAGATTGGCATAAGAGGCCAAGGAAAAACTAAGCTGGTAATGCACTTATGTACTATGGCTCATAGGCCGGCCGACTAAGTCGAATTAGTTTTGACATAGTCATGAGCATAGATACAATTAAGGGGTCAAACATGCTCTATATGAATAAGAGGGGTCAGAGATGTTTTGTCTAGTGCAACCACGTAGTTTGGGGTACACATCGAGTCTCCTGAGTTGATGAGTTATGTTAGTTGGGTGATAACTTAATATAACTCCCCTCATTTTGTTCCATTCTGTTCTCGCTCGGTCGCACGCCTGAGTCTCTGTATGAAAGAAGAGATATGATGATGAGAATTGTGGAGTCTTTCAGATTCGAATAAGTTGGATCAGATTTGTATGAGTGGGAGATGTTGGTTGCATCCATATCTGATGGATCCCAATATAGTTGGGATATATATCTGACGAGATATTTAATATCTTATTAGATATATTCCCGATAGGGATGGAGATCCTATCCATAATAGGAGACAGGTCTCTCCCATACTAGTATATATACGAATATACTAATATTCGTATACCACGGAAAAACAATACCACAGAATACGTTTATCTCCCCTATCTCTCTAATTCTCTTTCTTGGAGAATCACCAGAGTCCTCCAAGAGCCTAGGGTGTGAAGTAGACGGCGGATGCTCTAGTAGTGTTCGTCTAGACGGGCTAGTAGACGAATCAGAGTACGATCCATCGCTTTGGGAATCAACCGAATACTTTCCGCTGCAACTCAATTGAGGTATATCGATTCCCATATACATGAGTATGTGATTTACGTGCTTTAATATCTAATAGATCATTTACAAGATTCAACCAAAAGCGCGCACACACACACACACACATATCATCCAAGTCATTAGATCGATATCAACAAGCAAGGTTACTGCACAAGAGTCACTTATCATAAATCAAAATCGTTCATTAGTCTCTCCAAGCCAGGACCACAACCCGTCAATAAAAAATAGCAAACTCGTGACTTGAATCGGAAAATAATAAGAACCATGGGCGTTACTTTTTCTCCACACCACTAATATGAGGATTCAAATTAGCTACTTATATTAAATAAAATAGTCATGAAAACTAACTAACAACATGTAGCGAAAAATATGACCATACCTTTTTGGCCTTCTCAGCCGTCTCCTTGCATTTATCCTTCTCTGAACCATGTCAACATAGTAGAATTTAAGCTTATCAGCAAACTTACTTCTATCAGCAAACATATTAGACTCACCAATTTAATGAATACATATTCATTCTCCAAAGTTATCTCCTATCATGACACAAATTAAATTTATCTTTTACCTGCTTACAAGCACGTAATCTTGCAGCTGACTTTCTAATGTTCCTATAAAAAATTGGCATGATTAATTCTTAATAAATAAATAAATAAATCCGAAAGCTATAAGTATAAATGATCTCTCAGAACATGCAAATAACAAGCAACAACACACATCATTTTGTTAAGATTAGGAAGTTAGAGAGAGATTTGTAGAGAAAGATTGAGTGACATGCAAGTTCATCTTCTTTCTCTTGCATGAAGTCTTGTATTCTCATACTCCTTGTAATTCTTGGTTGTTAGTGAATTGAATAGAGATCAATCTGCCGTGGATGTAGGTTTTGATAATCGAACCACGTAAAAGTGCATTTGTTTGTTTCAATTTCAGTTTTACGTTCATTCTTCAATATTGTATACCAAGTGTTTGTCATATTGCTTGTGAGAGGTTTTGAGAGTAGCTTGATTGTATTGTTGAATTAAGTAACAAAGCTGTTGTTGAGGGTATCAAATTTTATTATGAGTTAGGTTTCAAACATATATGGGTAGAAATAGATGCGCTGGCTATTGTTTATATGTTGAAACAGGTTCAACTGGGCAATTGGAAGTATCAAAAGTTGTTGGCTGAGTATGACATATTGAAGAAACAAGGTATCATATTTGTATCGCACATACACAGGGAGGGTAATAAAGCTACCGACAAGTTGGCAAACGAAGCAATTTGCAAAAGACAGTGTACAAAATTTAGACAATAAATTTATTATTATTATAATTTTTATTTTAGTACTAGTTTTTTTTTTTTTTTTTGAGATAATAAAATTTATTAAATCGCTGGAATCAACTAGCACTGATTGACCAAAAATACCCATCACAATACAAAGATATATGAAACATATAAATCATAAAACCAGTGTTTTTATAACCGAACCAGATGACGAGCCTGTTTAACCACCAATTGGCGGTTCAACCGGTCGGATCGGTTCAACTGGTGGTCCGACCAATATAAGTGAATTTAATTATATTTTCATAATATTATATAAGATATACCATTTTAGAAATAAATTATATTTCATATAATATATATATAATATTATTTTAATACAAAGTACAACAAAAATGTACTCCTACAACAATAAGCTACACATGCAGATAGAAAAGCATGACTCGCCTTTTCATCCCCAATTCGATTAACTCCGTCGCCCACACCACTCTTTCCTCCCCAACCCACCTTGGAAAGACAAATAGCAAAAAGAAAGAGTAATTAAAATTTGTTTCCCAAATCCTCTTCAATCGCCACATCCCCACCCGATACCAACCATGCGACGTTCAAGTTTCAGCAGAATAGTGGATGTCAAAACCCTATTGTCAAGAAAGAGTTACAATAGATCTCTTAAGTTTGGGTACTGCTCTGTGCTTCACTTGCTTGAAAGAGAAAATGAGCAGTGGATCTCTTAGAGGAGATTGAGGAAGACTTGGGATAAGAACTGGTCCTCTTTAAATTCTGTTTCTATAATTTTTACCTTTTCTCTTCTTCTTCTATTTCTTTTTGGCTTACAACAACGATTTATCCAGTTATTTGTATCCCGATTTCGACGAAGTTTGACCGGTTCACAGCGGTCAAACCTGATTTTCAGTTATATACTACTAGTTGAACCGGATTGGTGACTGATTCCCGGTTGAACTGGCCGGTCCGGTCTGGTTATAGCAACATTGCATAAAACTACTAGATCTAAATCCAGCAAATCGGATAACTCGCTATCGTGCTGGACAAATCGTACACCAGAAAATTGATCCTGGATTTATCAGTAATCTTCTGGTGGAAGCCCAAAAACTTAAGCAAATCAATGATGAAATGTTCAATGATGACTGAATCTTCAGAAAAGACACAATAAACAATTGATCTTCCATTATTTTGGGGATTGATACTCCCACTTATTGAGGGGAGACAAAAACTCCAATGAAGGGAGACAGAAACCCTCCCATGAAGCGAAACCAAAGAGAAATACAAAAAAACAAAATAAAATTAAAGATGAAACCTTCTCCATCCTTCCATGAGGGAAGATGAGGGAAGAAGACGATGGCTTGGTTTAGGGTTGTAGAGATGGTTGGAGGGTTTTTTATTTTAGTACTAGTTGGACCATATATGTTTGTATATACTGAGGTATTTTAGAAATTTTAGTTTGTAATTTGTTAGATTATTTTAGTTTCTATTATTTCCTACCTATTTTTCGCCCACCATGACTTCTTTTTTTATTATTGGGTTATATTGGTGTGTAATTATTGCCCTAGTGCAACTATAGGGTATTTTTGTCATTTTACATACATAGTGGGACCTCCTTATTTTTTTAAATTCTGTTGGCTAATAATTACAGTGTCTTGGATATGATCAATAATTCTTCCGCCACCATTAATCGTCATCTGTATCAACGCCGAATTCTTCGAGTCGGAACTTGACCGTGGGCCGCAACAAACAACCTTTATTCTCCCTCTTCAGGAGGATTCAAATAAATATATCAACGTCTTTGCGATGGAAATCTGTCCTCCTCTTGTGATATCAATTCATGCACTTAAATCTCCCGGAGGGGGAATGATGCACCTAAATCTCCCTGAGGGGGCCTACTCCCTTTGACGTTTCCACTTACAAGATTGTCATAAGTTATATCATCAGGCACAAGACCTCTATCAAGCATTTCATCGTGCAACCTAAAAGCCTCTTGTAAATTACCCTCTTTGAAATTTTCAGCAATAGTTGCCTTATAAATAAGTGCATTAGGAGCATTACTTCTACCAAACATCTCCTCAAGGACCTTGCGCACATCTTCTTGTATATGTATAAACATTAGGTTTCAGATTCCTTGCAGTCATTTCCGAAATGGTGATGAATGTGGGACTTGAAGACTGACCATGCCCCCTTAAAAGCAGTATTTAGAGAGAGAGAGAGAGAGAGAGAGAGAGAGGAGATGATTTTAAATTAGATGTATTGGAACTTGTGATTTATGGTGAAGGGGGTATGTGAAATACTTATTCACCATTTCCCTTTTTTTGTTACTCTTAAATAAATCAACGATCATGATGGTATTTTAAAAGATTCAACGACAGAAAAGTAATAATTGCACTGAGAAGTAGGACTCTTTATTATTACTTAATTTACTATATGTTTTAAATTATTTTCTCATATCGTATTATTAATATATTTTTTATTTCATATAAGTAATATAATAATATACTAGTCCCTCTTTAATATAACAACAGGATATCTTACATATGTGTCATCTCCAGAGTATTTCTAGGGCCTTTTTCTTTTTTTATTTTTTTTTCCATGTTTTATTTCCACCTTTTTTCTTTTAACATGTGACAGTTATTTTTATTTTTTTGCCGTTGTCGGTCATTTTTTTTTTATTTTTTTTTTTGCACTTTTTATATTAGCAAGACAATTTTCTATTTTATCTTTTTTTACATTGAAAGTTATTCCATCATATGTTCTTATCTACAAATAAAAAAATTGCTCTCTCTTCATTCTTCTTATTTTTAATCTAAAAGCTAAAAATAATTATAATTTTTTTGTATCAATTTTTTTTAATGAAAAATATATCAAAGTCCTTATTTTACGACCTTCAATTAGATATCCATATAGATATATAAATTAATTAATTAAAATCTAAAATACTTTTTGCAAGGTTAATTATGATATATTTAGATAATTAAATATTTTCATATAAAAAGTGTGAGAGTATTTCAGAAACATATAATTTTTAGTTTCTTTTCATAAATTTATATTTTAATAATTATTTGAGTTCTAGAATTAGTTTGTTTTATGACAAATAGTAAAATGACAAGAAATTTGTTAGATTGACATTAATGTCCAATCGCATCACAATTATATTAGTGAAAAATGTGGGTTATATGTTTTTAATAGAAGTTGATGTATAATAAAAATAATTTAATTTACTTTTTATGAAATTAAGTTTAAGACTCGTATTCCCCTACATCAAAAAATAAATGTTAATATTTACTTAAGTTAAATACATCAAATAATATTGTGTGTATACACTGTATGTATGTTATAATGCTTTTACAATAATATTAAAATTTAATCACATATTATTAATTAAATAAAATGTTCAATAGTATTAGTAATAAAAAGCCTATGCATACATAGTAATTAAAAAAGTTACTTACATAGCACTGTGCACATTTATTAAAGTAATAAAATCATGTAACACATCTTATAATCGAAGGTGATAAATCAATAATGTCCAACATTCATTTTAGACGAGTTGAGCCAAGAGTTTGGGTTAAAAGTGGCGTATAATAATGATATTTAAGAGGAAGGGTAAGATTTCACACAGTAATTTTTACGGCGATGTAATTTTAAGCTATTACGACCCAATAACTTGTGGGCCGAAGAGGACCGGATATGCTCTACCTATAATCACCTACCACCTTACCAACCGCCCCCAAAATTTCCATATTCACCCTTTACCGGCTTTTTCATAGCATCTACAGCCAAGTCAATGAAAAAGAACCCTTCCATGTTTAATAAGCCCTAATAATCCCATTCAAATTGAAAACGTCTCTTCCAAGTTCCACCTTCATTTGTATCGCTCCACCAATAACCTCTCACACCCATCAAAACTCATTTATTTCTCTTCTTCTGCATAATTTCTCCCTCCCAACAGTCAAAGTCAATCAGCCATGGCTTCCATTTCCAAGCTCTCCACCTCTAATTTAGCTCATTCTGCTTCTAACTTAAGGCCCACCAACCGATCTTCGCAGCAGCCCATGTATTGCGTTGATCTCCGCACAAAAATCGCCCCGCTTTCGTCCACCAAGTTGAGCGTCCGCACCAGCCGCTCCATCAGGGCTTCTTTGGTGTAAGCACATATTTTCCTCTTCTTCATCTTGTTTGGTACTATTAACATTATTTTGGGACGAATTGTGTTGTTGTTTACAACTATTCAGTTTTAACGTTATTTGTCTCAGGAGATGAAAATACAATATAGATTTGATGGGAGAACGCCTTTTTGGTGTTTATGTATTTGTTAAAAAACTGGGGCTTGGGTGCACCATGTGCATAATAGTGATATGGGACTAAGTTATTTACATATAGAGGATTTTTGTGGCACCTAAGCTTATATATTGATTGATTTGAATGTCTCTAATTTGAAAATGATTGGGCAGTGTGAGATGCTCGCAAGTTGATGGAAATGGAAGTAGTGTGAAGAGAACCACTCTGCATGATCTTTATGAGAAAGAGGGGCAAAGCCCGTGGTATGATAATCTATGCCGTCCCGTTACAGATCTTATTCCATTGATTGAAAGTGGAGTCAGAGGAGTAACCAGCAACCCAGCGGTAAATTGCCTTCTCCTTTCATCAATATTGGTTGATCCATGTATCATAAATACTGTATCTATCTCCTAATCTAGTTTGTAAGCTGATTGCAGATTTTCCAGAAAGCTATATCAACTTCAAGTGCTTACAACGATCAATTCAGGTAACGACGTGATTAAATCTGTTTTCCAATGGTACCATGTGTCTTTGTCAGAATTGCTTCAAAATATTTTCACTTTTTGTGGTAGGGTAGCTGGTATGTGAAATTCTATTTCATCTTTACTTGTATATTTAGTTTGGAAATTAGACAAAGGATTAACAGAGAAAATTGGGTGTATTGGAGACTTGTATTGAAAGCATAACATAACTTCAAAATTGGGTTGCGGCAGCACAATGTGAAGTTGGAGCGGTAGGTGTTCTTAAGTAATTTAAATTGTTGCTGACTTTACTTGTTGCTGTTGTGGTGTCATTGTTTTCTATGAAGTATAAGTCACTTCACCAAATCCTGTAATTTATTATAATCAAAAATTTATTTGGTCAGCAGTGCACCATTGGAACTCAAAGACTATCTTATCTTGATTTCCACACGATGAAGTTGACACAAATTTTAGTTGGTCTTGAGAAAGGGACCTCAGTTTCAGTTTCTAATCCAATATAACTGCAGGGAACTTGTCCAATCTGGGAAAGACATAGAAAGTGCATATTGGGAACTTGTGGTGAAAGATATTCAAGATGCATGCAAACTATTTGAGCCAATTTACGATCAAACAGATGGTGCTGATGGATACGTCTCTGTTGAAGTTTCACCAAGGCTTGCTGATGATACTGAAAATACAATTGAGGCTGCAAAATGGCTCCATCAGTGGGTTGATTGTCCTAATGTCTACATAAAGATTCCTGCTACAGCTGCATGCATTCCTTCAATAAAAGAAGTCATTGCACGAGGAATCAGTGTTAATGTTACAGTGAGTTTATCCGTATTTCCTTTTGTTTTGACTTATGAAAATTCAGAGTGTTAAAATTTTAGGTGGCAAGCAGCACTGTGCACTTTATTTCCTTAGTGACTCATCAGTTCTATCACTAATATATTATATACGTCATCAATTAATTGATGAGATTCTAAATCAGTCTATCCATATCGAGGGAAAGCTTTTGGCCTCCTAGGTGTGCTGGCTATATGTAGTTTAAAATATTGAAACATGACAATTGAACTCATCACTCACTTGTTCTTTTTAAACTTGATTTTTGCACAATGGTTTCATTGTTCCCTTTCACGTAAGCTGGAGTTATAAGTCTAGCAATTATAACAATAGATACTGAGAGCTGACAGTGAACTTGTGGCTATATGCCAGCTTATTTTCTCTATTGCTAGATATGAAGCAGTCATTGATGCTTACCTCGATGGCCTTGAGGCATCTGGGCTCAGTGATCTCTCCCGAGTCACGAGTGTCGCTTCTTTCTTTGTTAGTAGAGTCGATACACTTGTCGACAAGATGCTTGAGAAGATTGGGACACCAGAAGCGCTTGATCTCCGGGGGAAGGTAATTTAGACGAATATGATAGCCTCCAACAGATGTCAAAGTTTTAAATAAAAATGTGAGTCATCCCCAATAGTGATTATTTGTTCGACAGGCTGCAAATGCCCAGGCGGCACTGGCTTACCAGCTCTACAAGGAGAAATTCTCGGGCCCAAGATGGGAGGCTCTGGTGAATAAAGGAGCGAAGAAGCAAAGGCTTCTATGGGCCTCAACTAGTGTCAAGAACCCAGCTTATCCAGACACGCTATATGTGGCTCCTCTTATTGGACCCGACACAGTAAGACATCTTATCCTTTACCTTGAGGTCCAGGGGAAAGTGTCAAATTTTCAAGGGCAAATTACTACATCTACCCTTGAGGTTTGACTTAATCATAAAAAGCCTATAATGCTTAGGACCCTTCTCGTCAGGTGCAACTTGTGAAGAAAACAAAAGTCAAGGGTGGTACTTGTAGGTTTTGAAGTAGATATGTTTTTTTCTTTTTCGGTGGGGTAGTTCGTAATTATCTGTTTAAATCAGTGAAAGCTGACCTGATGTTTGTTTATAGGTTTCCACAATGCCCGATCAAGCACTCCAAGCATTCATTGATCATGGTGCCGTTTCAAGAACCATTGACTCTAACGTCTCTGAAGCTGAAGGCATCTACTGTGCTCTTGAGAAGTTGGGAATCGACTGGGGCTATGTAGGCTCGCAACTGGAGGCTGAGGGAGTGGATTCATTCAAGAAGAGCTTTGACAGCTTGCTTGACAGTCTGCAAGAGAAAGCTAATTCTCTTGAGCTTGTTAGTCTGTAAACAGTACAACTCTTTTGGTACCTGGAATGGTGAGTTAATAAAGTGATTGGATTTCTGAGTTCAGTCCTTGGTGTAGTGGATGTTCTGTAAGAATACAGTCGTGTTTGATGATTTTACATTTTTCGATTGTCTTCGGAAACATTTACTTGTTAAAGACAGTATCTTTGTTTTGACATTCATTCTAAGAATCCCTGTTTAGCTCGGATTACGCTCTGCTTAGGTGCTAGACTATCATCTATCGCCTATGTTTTATCCCCAACTCTTCCTTGCCTATATCCCGCATGGTAGGACGATTAGTCGCGTGTCGCTTACCAAACTAAATTAAGTATAAATATATAGATATATAGATGAATATATGTATATATTTATACTAAGCCTTAATCTAAAACTCTAACTAGTGGAGCGATAAGTAATGGTCGATTCCACGAGGAACGATTGAACAATATTGTCTTAATATGTCAAGCAATTGTATACTTCAAACAAGAACAAATGCGAACAATGAAAACAATAAAGGTGGGGGGTTGTTTGTCAAGCTATAAACTATCAATAATTATTAGGAACAACTATTTAGCTATGATCAACTAAGCTAAGATTCAATTAACAAAAGATGGCAAGATAGATAAATCGATTTTTGAATTTTTCAAATATGATTAAAGTATCTACCCTTGATCGAATATCCCTTTGGTTCCAACGAATTACACAACTATTGTTGATACCCAATTGAAAACATTTCAAGTCCCTATTTCACAACTACTAACAAGCTCTAGCAACCGTATTATCTCTTAATTATGGCTAATCAAAATAAGCTCTTCGACTAACCCTATCCAATTAAACCAAAATCTCGAATAAGCTCTCTTCAATTCGGCAATCGAATGATAAAAACTCCAAGATAATGAAACATATTTGACATAAACCTCGAAAGCTCGGGTTTAGAAGTCGAACTCTACACTATCACCAACGAAATCACTTGTTGTTTGCTACTAGGAAATCGAAAATCCTACAATTACGGTTAGTAATTTTCAATTCTAGCAACACATTCATACACTTCCTAGAGGTTGATCAAGCCAAGAAAAAACATACAAATATGAGACAATAACAGTAAACAGTGTAGAACACTTGAAATTGTAATCAAATGGTAACATCAACTAGCAATAATCATGTAAACATTGTCACTAAAAGTTTTACATTAGATCAAGGGTAGAAATAAGGGTGCTACTCACCCATGGAAGCTAAAACAAACAGAAAATAAGTAGAAAAGTAAAGAAACATGATACTAAGATGGATGAAACCAAAGATGTCAATTGGAGAAGATGATCCTTCAATCTCTTGCCCAATTTTCCTTCCTTGGTGGCTTTGGTGGCTCAAAAATGGCTTGAAAGTGTGTTATTCAATGTCCCCAAGATAGGTTAATTTCGAAAGGGAGAATATATATATAGGGAAAGAGTTGTTACTTCAATTTAAGGCAAAATCGCATTCAGGAATTTAAAACAGGGCAAGGAATCTCGGCCGAGACGCAAGTGTGTGGTACACGTGTCCCGTGCACGCACTTTAGGGCACTTTTATTGTCATTTTAGTGTCAATAATGTGCATAATCACGTGTATTTAGTGCTTTTGTACTCTCATGGGCAAAATAATGCATTTGTGTTGTTTTTGTGTTAAGACAGGTGAAAAAAGATCGAAAAAGAACATCAAACGACCGCGGAGTCGAGGGATTGATCGAGGCAACAAAAGGAAGGGCTAACTGAAGATCTCGGCCGAGACAGGATGAAAATCGCGGCCGAGATGAGTCTCCAGGGTAAACATGAAGATTTGTAGAACTGAAGATCTCGGCCGAGACAAGCAATGCATCTCGGCCGAGATGAGTTTCCAGAGATTTCAGAATTTTCAAAAGACCAAGATCTCGGCCGAGATGAAATTCAATCTCGGCCGAGATGAGTCAAACCCTAGCTAGCCCTAATTTTCCTTTTTCACGTCTCGACCGAGATGAAGTTGAATCTCGGCCGAGATCAGCCTTCGACCCACCAGCTGAAAATCTCTTTTTCACGTCTCGACCGAGACACACTTGCATCTCGGCCGAGATTCCTTACCCTGTTTTAAAATCCTGAATGCGATTTTGCCTATTTTTGACTAGCATTTTCTCCCTTTATATATATATCATCCCATTCGAATTTGACCTAACTTTTTGATACTTTTGGAAGCCATTATTCAGCCACCATCACATCCAAGGAGGAGAGAAGGGCAAGAAGAAGTCACATCATCTTCCCCATTGATCATCCTTGGGTTTTATCATTCCATCTTTATGAATTCTTGTATTTTTTGTAATTTCTTGATTGTATTAGGTGTAATGGGTGGCTAGCACCCTTAAATTCTACCCTTGATCATATTGAACCTTGATTGATGATGAGAATGTGATTATTGACTCTTGATGTTACCTTATTTATGCAATTTAAATTTCTATAATGCTTGATTGGATTGTCTCATGCCTAGATGCTTGTTTTAGGATTGATCACCTTTTGGGAGACATTTATTGTATGTTGCTAGAGATTGAACTTCACTTTCCATGATTGTTGAAGTTTCAATCTCCCTTAATAGCGAACAATGCTTGATATCATTGGTGGCATTATAGAGTTTGACCTCTAAACCCGATCGCGTCGAGGTTTATGCTTTATTTATCCCGTTGTTCTAGCTCGTGACCATACAAAATCAATTAGTGTGAAAAGAGCTTGTTTGAATCACTAATTGATTTGGGTAGGGATAAATCGATAAGCGTACCTTCGATTTATCCACAATTAAGGGACAACACAATCTACATAAGGGGACCTTGTAGATTGTGGGATAAGGGTTTAAATCGCATTGAATTTGGGACATCAATGATAATCATTAGGTAGTCGGATTCAAGGGGATACTAGATCGAGGGTAGACCTTTTATCATATTCTAAAACCCGAAAAACATTTGTTATTTGTCTTTCTTTGTTTGATATAAAATACCAAAAATATTTATTGCTTATCTAGAATTTTAGTTGATCACTTGTTAGCATTTAGTTGTTAACTCAATCCACCCCCCCTCGTTTACTTGTTTAAGTTTATTACTCTATCCATCGTAAATCATTAGTTGTTTGTAATATCCGAACAACGCTAATCCACCGTTCTCTGTGGGATCGACCCTTACTTACCACTCTACTAGTTAGAGTTGTAAGCTGAGGTTAAATATATATTCTATATACAATTAATTTAGTACGGTCCAACGACTCGTACCAGTGTGTCTCGGCCGAGACGTGAAAAATGACTTTTCAATTTGTAAACCGAGGGATAATTCGGTCGAGATTGAGTTGCATCTCGGTTGAGACGCGAAAATAAAATTTTTAGGGTTTGGGTTATCTTGGCCGAGATCGGGTTTCATCTTGGCCGAGATCTTCATCTCTTTGAATCTCTGATTTTTCCTGGAGAGGTATATCGGCCGAGATGCCTTATCCGTCTTGGCCAAGATCTTCAATCTCTTAAAAATTCCTGGATTTTCCTGGAGAGGTATCTCGGCCGAGATTTGTGCCTTGTCTCGGCCGAGATCGACCCCTCAGCCCTGTCCCTTGTTTCTTCGATCGATCCATCGACTCCGTGATCGTTTGATGTTCTTTTTCGATCCTTTTGCACCTGTCTTAACACAAAAACAACACAAACACATTATTTTGCCCATAAGAATACAAAAGCACTAAATACACGTGATTATGCACATTATTGACACTAAAATAACACTAAAAGGGCCCTAAAGTGCGTGCACGGGACACGTGTACCACCGCATAACCCTGCCTCAGTCATGGGTGCTAGACTCCTGTCAGTCGTTCGATTAGTGCCTAACGTCTTTTATCTCTAACCTTAGAAAAGTCGATAAATTTTAAAAACTAGAAAAGTGTTTACCTGCTTTTAACCAACTGATGTGGAAGTATTTCACTTAATGTGATTATCTTAATTTTGAATTGATTGATTTTTCTTTTTGTTTTTATTTTTCAATGATGTACATCGGTGTTTCTTGTCAATTTTCTGTTGGCGGCTTGCTAATTACCATATTATTGAACTCATATTATTATATGGGATGTCAACAAGTTTGTTAAAAAGATGGGTAATTTTGGGGTTAGTTGTGTTTGGATGGAGTAATTTAAAAATCATATGATTTAATTTGAAATTTTTGTATTTTAAAATTCACCGACGAACAAAACGAAGACAAAGATAAAGCAAGAAGCCATTAAAAAGCAGCAAGACTAAAACAAGTTCACCATTTTATTGATGTTTTTGAGATGATTTACAATGTTTTCAAATCTGCTACATATTGGAGATGCAATCTATAATGCGTCTAAAAAATAATGTAACAAATTACTTTGACCAAGTACAATAAAATAGACATGTACTATTACTACACTAACTGTTAAAATCAATGATGTAAAAGGTGGTTTAGGCGGCCACCTAAACGCTATGCGGTCCCTAACCGCCCCGATTATGTCCTGAATAGTTATATTAGACGGTTTTTGACCTGGATCGCTCGAGGCGATCCGGAAGTTTTCAAATTTTTTTCTTTAAAAAAAATGCCCCGAAACGACGTCGTTTACCATCTTAAAATTTTCAACCCAAATTAAGGCTTGAGACTAAACTCAAAAAAGGCCCATTTTATTCAGTTGAGGAACGTGAGAAAACAAGTTGGGCTCCTATCCTCCGCCGTTGCTGCTGCTGCCGCCTCCCGCCCTGCGTTGCCGTTGCTGCCGCTGCCGTCTTCGGCCCTCCGCGAGTCGCTACGCTGCTGCTGGTGTTGCTGCCTCGTCGCGGTCGTCGGCCTGCTGCAGCGAGCAGCCCCTGTTCCAGCCAGTTAGTGCTTAGTGTATTTTTTTTTTTTTTAATGTTGCTGTTAGTTATTAGTTTATTATTTAGTAATATTAAAAATTTATGATTTATGTTTCAGTTTGGAGTTTGATAATATGATAGTTGATTATTAACTATTGCTAAAGTGATTTTTGATTACTTATTTACCTGTATGATTAATTGATTAGTTGATTACAATAATTTATTATATGAATTGAATTATGATATTGATTAGAATGATTGAATTAAATAATTAATCTTCTATATTTTATTTTATTTTTATATAATTTTTGAATGATATAATTAATAAAAAATGAAAAAAAAAATAATTTTAGGTGGCGCCTAGGCGGTCAGAAAACGCTCTGCCTCCGCCTTTCGTATTCTGCAACCTTGACTACAACCTGTTTCTCATTAGACCATCTTTATTCATGATCCCCTGTATTGGGTCATCGGAAGAAGACAAAAGGAAAAAAAAAAAAAAAACGAAAAAGAAATTGCACAGCCTAAGACAAGCGATTGTAGAGATCTAACCCACTCCACAACTCAAGCCACTCCCACAACCTGCCATGTGTCTAATTTTAATTGGTTTTATTAAATACTTTATTTTTTATAATTTAAATGATAAATAAATTAGATAATTTTTATTAAAAAAATTTAAAAAATATTAAATTTCATTTTTTTTTTCTCTATAAGTAGAGCATAATATTATATTTTAGTTAAAACTTGAAGATCTCTATTTTCGATTTTGTATTCCAACTACTCATTTTAATTTAGTTATTGTGTTAGTATATTATTTTAAGTGTATTGTAAAAAAATCTCATTATAATTGCGAAATTAGAAATATTAAATATTTTCTTTTATCTATTTCTTATATCTTTTAAATATATTAAAAAGGCTCCCAAAATAATATGCATAAAATAATAGCTAAAATATTGGCTTGATTGGGAAATAGGTTGTGCATGTGATTGAAATAAATTAATATTTATTAAAATGTTGGGTTGGGTTGTTGATAAATTATAAAAAAATTAAAGTTGGGTTGTGATGTATGTTGTGTATGTGGATGAGAGAGAAATTGATATTTTATTGGTAGGTTGGGTTGTTGATAAAGATGATCTTAGTACGACAACATTACTTCTGTGCTTGTCCTCCAGGTAATGCTTCTGAATAACTTGGTTGTCCATATGGTCTTCCATGTGCTGCTGCAACATGCCCAGCATAACAAGCCCCCCCTCAATTCAAGTGCAGGTAAATGAACAAGTAGGTGGAGCTTGTTTCTTAACCTCAAGAAGAATTGTTTGCTCAAAGGTTTAGCCATCAAATATGCAATTTGCTCAGTAGAGGGGATATGCACAACTTTAATCAACCCTTTGCTCAACATGTCACTAACAAAATGAATATCTAATCCAACATGCTTTGTTCTAGCATGTAAAACTAGATCTGAAGCTCAGCCAATTGTGTTGATAGTATCCACCCAAACAACTGGACTCTTCTCACTCTTAATCCTTAACTTTTTTTTTTTAATAAGGAACTCAACCTCATTATCTTTGTTAAAACATGAGCAAGACTCCTTTACTCACCTCAGTGCTTGATCTAGACACACTAGACTATTTCTTGGATTTCCAGCTTACAATATATCATCCGAAGTAGACACAAAAACATGTTATTGATTTCCTATCATCAACATCTGTTGTCTATTTTGAATCACAAAAACCTGTAAAGTTGAGGCTTCTAGTTCTTCTAAAGCACAAGCTATAGTAAGGACTTCCAACAAGATACCTTAGAATCCTTTTGACAGCTTTAAGATGAGTGTCAAGAGGCCAAGCCATGTACTGGCTCACCTTATTTACGGAATAAACAATTTCTAGCCTTATTATGGTGGCATATTGCAAGCCACCTACAAGACTTCTGTAAGAGGTTGCATTTGGAATTGGACTTCCATCATCTTTAGACAACTGAGGTGATGTCACCATTTGGAGTTGTAGCTCCTTTGGCATCTGCCATGTTGGCTCTTGTCAGGAGTTCTTTTTTTATGTATTTCTCTTGGCAGAGATGCAGGCCATCTATGGTCTAAGTAATTTGAATTCCTAGGAACATATAAGCTTCACCAAGATCCTTTAAAGAAAAGTGCATTGTAAGAGATTTGATGGTAGAATCAACTTCAACTAAGTTATCCCTGCCACAAGAATATCATCAACTTATATAAACAGATACATAACGGGAGCATTCTTGATTTTCAAGAACAAGGAGTTATCTGCTCTGGAATGTTGGAAGCCTAAGTTCATCAAAAGTTATTTCACTATTAAATACCAGGCCCTTGAAGCTTGCTTCAAATCATATAAAGTGTTAGATGATTGGCAAACTAGAGGTGTATCATCCTTGGATGAAATTTCAAAACGATGCGGCTGTTTCATAAATAATTCTTTCTTGAGCTCACCATGAAGAAATACATTATTTACATCTAAGTGCCCCACTCTCCATCATTTCTCAACAACCAAACTCTGAATAACTCTTATTGTGAATGGTTTCACCACTGGACTGAAGGTTTCAAAATAATTCAAGCTTGCAGTCTGAGAGTACCCCCCGAGTTACAAGTCTTGCCTTTATCTTGACACTGTGCCATCAGGATATTTTTTCACCTTGATTACCCATTTGCACCCTACTACACTTATTCCTTCTGGAAGTGTGGACATGATCCAAGTTTTGTTAGTTCTCAAAGCTTCTGGCTCAACTTCCATTGCCTCTCACCAATGTGTGTACTTCAAGCCTTTAATAAAGGATGGTGGCTTATCCTCAAGATATGCGACATAATATATCTTAGGCTTTCCTACCTTGGATCTTGTAACCATATTGTGACCTGTCTGAGCAAAAACACAAGTATTTGATACACGTCGTGTATGCATGCATTTAGATCGAATAAGAAGGGTGTTTTATATCATTTACATGTGTAATTGGCCGAAATGTGTTCATATTCATCATATTGTTCCGTATGATGTGTTTGTGCTTGTTTTGGAGTTAATTAAGTGATTTTATGCCTAACAGTCTATTTGGGTGAGGTTTGGAGAAGAAAAAAGTCAAATAGGGACAAAATGAAAGAAATAAGAGCGAAGCGGACGAGAAAAACCGGCTTTGGGTCGGGTTTGAACCTCACCGGCCGCATTCATGGATGCTGCCACGAAATAAATCGCCTGGAAAGTGAAGTTATCACTGTTTCACCAATGCGACCGAGTCACTTAACCGGCCCCGAGTGCTAAATTGGTTGCGCTCGAATGGCGGTGTTGATAGTTATGTACGTGTTTTAGCTTATTTTCAACCCATTTCAACCCCAAGTCCATCCCAACTTATAAATAAAAGCTTTCAAGTCCGAAAATCATATACTTTATCATTAGAGAACTTAGAGGGCTTGGATCGAAGAGTAAGGAACGAGAGATGAAGACCGAGATCAAGATTTCGGGTTTTATTTGCTTTTGTTTATTTTTAGTATTCGACAATGTTTATCTATGAATTTTGTTGGATTTGTTATGAAAATGAGTAGCTAAATCTTTTGCGTTCCAGAGTTAGAGAGTAAATTACTTTTCAACTATGATTTGATTTTGTTCTTATAATTCTAGACTCCGTTAAATCATTTATCTATATACTTGTTTTATTCATATAATTGTATCAACTTGATCACTTGATATTTGTCTACAAGTTTAACAATTTGGTGTCCGAGAGGAGAGTTCTGTTAATAAACTCACAATATATAGCATAGGTACCAATAATCGTCCGAGAGGGTAATTGTTTATGATTGACCTACATGTTAGCATCGTCCGAGAGAAGGGCTAATCAATAGTCGCGCCGCCTAATAAACAATATAATTGGTTAAAAGTCCAGAGTGTTAGGATAATCAAATATAGGAGATAGTAATTGAAATCGAAGCCCTATGAAACGTTTCCTTATCCGCCAACAATCTTTTGTTATTAACTACTTTTATTTATCTAAGTACTTGCTTTTAATTCTTTATTTTCTTTATTTTAGGATTTAGTTAATCATCAATCAATCATAATTCGAGAGTCTAGATAGTGTTGGGTTATTAGAATTATGGTATAAATTTGGATGTAGAGCACAGTCCTTGTGTGATCGACCTTGTTTGCATTAGCTACACTAGCACCGTCCACTTGCGGTTTACTAGGTTAGAAAATAGTACAACAATATCTTCAAGATGTGTGTTAGTAACAGGTGTAACATGTAACTCAATTGGTGTTTGCATATTCTCATAATAAGATTGATGGCTAGGATGAGATGAGAGATGAGAGATGAGAGATGAGAGATGAGTGATCTAAGTGAGTAGAAGAATGATGGTGTGGAGACTAAACTTGGTATTCTAGATTAGGAGATGGTATTTTAGATGGAATAACATGAGGTGTAAGGTTATAGAATTGTTCAGCAAGAGATTGGGAAGAGAGAGTGGAGTTTGATGAGAGAGGAGAAGAGTTATTGCTGGTATTGACTTGCTTTGTTTGGCTGAAGGTAAAAACTTGCTCATTAAAAAATGATATTGCTAGAGTAAATGTTCTTGCTATTGGGAACAAGACTTTGTAACCCTTGTAGTTGCTATAAGAAGATTCCTTGTTGAGATCTGAGCTCCAGTTTCTGTTTATTGAGAGGTCTTATATGAAGAAAACATAGACAACCAAAAACCTTTAAACTACTGTCATCTGGTTTATGCTTATAAACAGATTTAAAGGAGATTTATAGGAGAGGCTTTGCACAAAGATTATGTTCATGATGTATACAACTGCAACAAATGAATCATCCCATAAACGCTAAGGAACATGGGACTGAGCAAGTAGGAATAAACTAGTCTCTACAATGTGCCTATATGCCTAAATGGCAAAATCAAATATTTGGGCCATAATATGAAATATTGTGTTGTCTCCAAAGCACTCGATCGAAATACGTTTTGTTTTTCTCTCTTTTTGGTATTAACTAGTAAAGGCTCACGTGCGTATGTGGTACAAGTGACTTTATAAAACAAATATATCATAATCTGATTAAATTAAATTGAATTGACTAAGGTGTACCATGAAAAAGACAAATAGTAAGATGATTAAATAAACTAAGAATCAAAACATTTTTTTTACCCCAAAAAAAAAAAAAAGAAAAAAGAAAAAAAAAAACAACACTTATTAAGCTTTGCTTGATCTATGATTGTGATGTGTAAACGGTCTTATTATTGTGTATGTATGAATTACTATTTTTTTATATTTTGTTTTTTGTTTAGACTTCTAGTTCTAAAAGTTCATTGTGTTGCATATGGTATACATGAATGCTCATTATTTTCTTTTTAACATTTTGATTAAATAGGCTAGAAAATGGTGTTCTATGACTAAATAATTAATTAGATGATTAAATATTCTTGGAATACTTCCAATACTATTTTTTTTCCCTATCAATACAAAAGAGATTTTGCTTGACCTATTATCACAATAAATGTCTAAGCTCTTATTTTACGTTTTCTTGGGTATTCATTATTTTTTGAAATATTTCATCGTAGGTGCATATTGTCAATAATTTATAGTAAAAATGATCAACTGCTCATAACCACAAAAATTAGTGGGCTTTATAGCTAGAGGACTAAATTTTAAATTTCACCCAATAATTTTAGATATCAAAGCTAATAAGCTTATTTTTGTTTTTAATCTTTTCACTTTTCTTGAGGTAATAGCAAAATTATTTTTATTGTTTCTTCTTCCTCTTTCTTTGCAAATTTGGAAATTATTTTTCAAGTAAACTTTTCATCCTAAAAATATATGCTAAAAACCATAATTATAAATCAAAGATATATTTTGTTTCCTATATCCCTTTATTCAGAAATTAATTATACTTACCGTTACGTTGCATGAAGTTCCTTCAATTTATTTTATCTTCCTTTCCATTATTATTATTATCATATATATATATAGTCATTTTTGTTTTGTTTTGTTTAGATTGATTTAAAATTAAGGCCCTCAACACTAATTTTGTTTCCTTGGTTTATAACCATGCTATGTAATGATCTTATTTTTTCGTATGTATGATTTTTTGTTCTCTCTTTTATTATTATTATTATTATTATTATTATTATTATTATTATTATTATTATTATTATTATTATTATTATTATTATTATTATTATTATTATTATTATTATTATTATTATTATTATTATTATTATTATTATTATTATTATTATTATTATTATTATTATTATTATTATTATTATTATTATTATTATTATTATTATTATTATTATTATTATACTTTTGGTTCTCTATGTTCATTGTGCTGTACTTTGTACATATGAATTTCAAAATTATATTTTTAATACTTTGATTAGATAGACTAGTAATTTTTTTGGTGTTCTATGGACCTTCTAAAATCCGTGAATGGTTCTTGGAGGCCTCTTATAAACCTGCTTATTTCTATAGTGAATCTTTTCACTTTCTCTTTAAAGTATTAACAAAATTATTTTTATTGTTTCTTCTTCCTCTGTCTTTGCAGTTTTGAGATTCGTTTTTGTACTGAGCTTTTAATCCTATATATATATATATATATATATATATAAACACATATCTTGTTTCATCTATTCCTTTATTTTGAAATTAATTATGCTTAATGTTACACAATGCTCCTTCGACTTATTTTATTATTTTTTTTCATAATCTTAATGTTACATGAAGTCCCTTTATTTATTTTTTTTATTATTTTCATAAGTATTATATATATATATATATATATATATATATATATATATATATATATATATATATAGACATGCTTTTTCTTTAGTTTAGATTGATTTAAAATAAGAGACTACTTCTTTAACTTTTTTCCCTTCTAATCAAATTCTTTCTAAACTTTTCATGACACAATTAAGTAATAAAATCAAACCATCCAACAACAAAAATAAAATTTAACAACTCAAAATGTTTGTCATGTTTGCTTATAATTTTTAATAAAGAATTTTTCTTCTCTTATGAATCGTAATATATTTACATCCATACTTATTTTAAAACCCCACACACACATATATATGTGAAATGTCGATAATTCTTAATTTAAAAATGATGAAGGTAATATTAAATATATTTTTACGTATGTGCTTAACCTTTTAAACGCTTCATCTAAAAGATATGGCACTAATAAAATAATAAATATCAACAAAAAAAATTCTTAAACTACCTCTGTTATTTTCACTCACTTTATTTGTTTGAAGATTCATGAATAAACTTATTCTGAATTTTCTCCAATATTATACTCCCTCTGTCCCACCCTAATTTGCATACTTTTCTTTTCGGTCCGGCCTATACTAATTTGCACACCCTTAAAAAAGAAAATTCTCTTACAAGCTTCATCCTTAAAATCTTCACCCTCAATCTCTACCGTTGAAAAGGTCAATTAAAAAGTAAAAAATAACCTTTTCTTATTATACACGTCGGAGTAAGTGTGCAAATTAGGTCGGGACGGAGGGAGTACAATTCTTACCTGCATCAATTTGTTAACATTAAAAGGATCAAAATGTTAAAATTTTCATAATATTTTGCTTAAAATGATTAAAGATCATATCAAATAAATATCTACATATATGCTTATTACATTATTAACAATCTCTTGAGATATAATTTAATATGGTATTAAATTTATCTAAATTTTGAGAAGAAATTCAAGTTATAACTCAAAATTATTGAACTGTCGTTTACCCTTCTCAATATATTATGATAGGTATTTCAATCATCTAGTTTAATCTTGCTAAATATATATCATATTACTTGATTTTTTGAATATGTTATAATATGATCTAATGATATTTTAGTTATGATATTTTGTTTTAAGAGACAACTTGCATTCTTAAGAATTAGGCAGATATGGATGATTTAAATGACGTTTGCTGAAGTTTAAGAACATTTTTTTTTTTTTAAATGTCATTGTCCTTATCATAAAAAATGCATTTTTTTTGTAGTGAATTATCACATTCTCATTTAATTAGTTAGGAAAAAGGCTCCATTATCCAAACATAATTTAAAATGCAAACGTTATTGGCCATGAAAATTGTGAATTGGTGATCCAATTCCTCTCAATCTTCCCAACATAAAACACAATCTAACAAGACTTAGAACACACACAATGTGTTCTTCTTCAAATATGAAAATAAACCTTCAAGAATGTAAAGAAAGTAAGCAAGAAATGATTTACGTGGTTCGGCAACTTGCCTACATCCACGGGAGCTGCTCAATCTTTATTATCAATGAATGATTACAGAAAGACTTCATTCACTAGCACATCATCACAACTAATCAAGCATGATGAACTAGTTACTCTCAAGAAGAAAATCACACAAACTTTTCCTTGTGTTTTCACTCTTTCCTCTATCTCTCTATCTTGGAGTAGATTCTGGTTACAAAGAGCTCTCATACGCACGCTCAAAGCTGGGAAGAAAAACTGCTTTTATAGCAGCTCAAACAGAAAAACAGAAACTGGAAGAAAAACGGTTACAAATAACTGTCACAAATGACAACGGTTTTCAGCTTCCCAGAACCGTTGTCAAAGCTCCTCTAACAGAATTAACTGACTCAGTTTTCCTTTCTTCAGCTGCTTATTTCAGAAGCACTTTTGATCCCTATTTGCTGAGTTGATGAGACATATTTCTTAACAAAACTTAAAATACCTGATATTAATGATCTGAAAAATAATGTCGTAAAATTTGAAAATCGATACTCTATAAGCTCAATAAAAAACACAACCAAACAACTGACCATCCACTTAAAATCTCATTTAAAAGAATTCAACTAAACAAATAATAAATATAAATATATCATATATGATATAACGACAGGTAAAAAAACTTAAATATATATAGGTGATTTTTTATTTTTTTTGTTTTGTTTTGTTTATGTCTTCTTGAATTCAGTGGGAGTTTTATTATAACGATTGATATATGTAATTTTTCACCATTATTATTTTGAAATTAATTATTGTAACTTAATTACATGACAATTTACTTGTTTAACTCTATTTTATAGTTATAAACGTAGAATTATTTTTGTTTATACACTAATTTGTAGAATCACCCACCTATGATTATAGGCAGGGGATTAATCTGCCCCACAAAAAGTAGTTAACCCCAAATGAATTGTTTAGCGGGTAGGAAGAGGCTGTTGAAGTAAGGGTAGAATTGGCATTTGATGAGTGAGTCATCAGTTGAAGGTAAAGCTGCGGCCGTTATCGTCCCGCGAAGCAGTCCCTCCACTCACGCTAGAAACTTCTCTCTGAAAATGATGGCTTCAATTTCAGCCGTCGGATCTCTTTCTAAGCATTTTCCGGCTACCTCATTCGTCGTGTCTCCCCCGCCGCCGCTACTTTCAGGCCTGCACATTGTTTGTCGGAATACAACCGGCTCTTTTGGTCAGTTCATTGATTCCTCCGTTATGCTGTTCTCCAGATTTACTTTAGTTCTAACTGGTCATGACTGAATTGCAGAGGGAAGTGGAAGCTTGGAGCATAGGCCTGTGATTGATCGGAGACAAATGATGGTTTCTTCCATAGGATTATTGGCACCGGAAATTTTCAATTCTCAGAGGAATGAAGCTTCCCTTGCATCTGAATACGCTGACAGTAATCCCCATTGCCAACTCTTTTTTAAACAAAGTCTACTTTTTTCTCTTGCTGTTTTTTCGCTAACCAATCTCATAGCTGTTTGCAGTTTTATTTAGTTTTTTATTTCCTTATTAGAAAAATAACAATGTGAATTTAACATGAATCTGGGGAAAACAACACATATTTTTTGAGAGTATTAGGGATGCTAGAGTCATCTATTAGGATGCAAAAGACTTATGGCATGGGTATTGCAGTTGCTGTTAAGATTCGCTTCAGATGAGTCATTACTTTCAGATAACCTGCAATGCCAAAACAGTCTCGAGCAATTGTTCGATTTTGGAGGATTACATGTCTTTTATTAACAGAAGTAGATATAAATATCTGGAAAAGTTGACTTTGTACTTGATCCTGGCGAGAACTTCATTGTTTATTTGTCTGTTAATCAAGATTTCCGGTGGTTATAGCTTAAAATATGGCATATAGGTGGTAATAAATGAGTACAGGACAAAGAAGGCTTTAGCTGTTGGGCAGTCATATATCAAGTGCTAATTATATTTTTAGCACATCTTATTCTAATTGGTAGCAGAATGAATTTTCTGTTCTTTGAGTAATTATCTCATTATTATGTGCAGCCTAGTAGCTGTGGAGACTAATTGTAGGCTCACTGTTTGAGCATACAGTGCCAGCTCTGCGGGGGAAGGATTACGGAAAGACAAAGATGCGGTATCCTGATTACACAGAAACAAATTCAGGTCTCCAGTATAAGGTTACCTTTTGGAAGCATATTATTTGTTAATGTTTGTGGATTCTGCGCTGCACGCACATAGTTCTTATAGCGATCGTGCAATAATTTGCAGGACTTGCGAGTAGGCAGTGGCCCCACTCCAAAGAATGGGGAACTTGTAGTGGTAAACTCCTCATTGATATGCTTCAATATTTTATTCTTTTGAAGACATTCATGGCAAAATGTTCAGAATATCGATTTTGATGAAATTTCACTTAATTTTCTAATATTAGGTTGTTTAGAACCCAAAATATTTGTTGTGAGATTTAAAGTTGGGGAAAAACATTTCTTGAGACTAGCATAGACTAAATGAGAGAAAAACTGGCATTTAGAGTCATTATACTTCATGCAACCAACAAAAGTTCAAAAAAAAAAAAAAAAAAAAAAAAAGATGAGTGGAGTCAAACCTGACAGTTAGTGCATGTTAGGTTGATTGGGATGGTTACACCATTGGATACTATGGTCGGATATTTGAAGCTCGCAACAAAACGAAGGGTGGCTCGTTTGAGGTATATCCTCCTTTTGCAATATATAGAGTACCATTCTGCAATTTGTCGAATTTTTGTTCTTCTTTGTGTTTATTTTCATTTTGTTTCCTTATGCAGGGTGATGACAAAGAATTCTACAAATTCAGATTAGGATCACAAGAGGTAGGGGTTCACTCTTAACTGAAATTATGGTTAATGAAAGCTACATTTGATGGCTAATTCTAGCTTGCAGTCCTACTTCAGTAAATCACATTCGCATGTTCATGTTTACATTTATTCTAAGTCAATAGTTCATACATAAATGTAAGTCATACAAATGGACATTCTCAGTTATCTGAGATCCTTATCTTGATGAATTATACAATTTCAGTGCATCACTTCTTTGAGAAAAAACATCACAATTTATCTTATTCTTAATAGTAACTTTGGTTAGTATAGCTTGAATTTTGTTACGGAAACTTGTCTAGTTTCCTTGTTTGCTGCCTTCTGGTCTCATATCCACTACATAATACTAAATTTATCTTAGCTTGGCATGTATTTCATGCCGTGCATTTCTGTAATGGTATTGTTGGTTTGTTGATGTATTCAGGTCATTCCAGCATTTGAGGAAGCTGTATCGGGCATGGCTCTTGGTGGTATACGAAGGTGCTACATCTTCCGTTGGAACTTCTTCCACTGCTAGTCTTTTTATTGATTGCAAGAAAGTATAACTGATAGTAGTTGTAACTCGTAATCATGTAACATAATATATGCTTAAGGTTATTTTCCTGTAAGCATAGGCTAGTGGAACAATGTCAAAATTGGATTCTTACAGTTTATATATAGTCCAGGCACACCTCAAATGCGATGAGTAAAGTACCTTCACCCAGTGGAGTCGCAGTACTAACGTCCATCTGCAGACATATACAAACACATTTGTGTAAATATGTATGCAATGGATGGTAGATAGCGTGTACCAATATAGCCTACGCTACTAACGTTTTTTTTTTTCTTTTGGCAACAATACAGGATTATTGTTCCCCCGGAACTAGGATATCCTGATAATGACTACAACAAGAAAGGTCCAAGGCCAACAACATTTTCGGTACTCTCTTTATTCCAAATGTTGGTGCATTAGTTGTTGATAATGAAGGTGATGATGATCTTACTGAATTCTGTATGACAGGGTCAAAGAGCGTTGGATTTCGTGTTAAGGAATCAAGGATTAATTGACAAAACTCTCCTTTTTGATATCGAGCTCCTAAATATCGTTCCCAATGGAAGTAGCTGAGCTTAAAAAGGATCTCCGATTGTATCGTTATTTACCTCTGATCACAAATTATTATGCAATTTAACAATGTAAATTTAATTCAGTAACGGTGTTTTCCATTGTATTTACATGCTCTGGAGCAAGCCAGTCACCTCAGATTCGGTATTAGCGGATCACTCTGTGTCTTGCCTGTTTGTTGCTAAGGGAAAACAGCGGAGACGCCTAATAAGCATCTACTGCCTCACCTCACCGCTGTCTCCCATTTCCAAATATATTCCTGCAAATATATATCCGAGCCCTAATATACACCCAATTTGTACCTATTTCTCCCCAATCCTCCTAGGTACAAATAATACTATTTGGAGGCCCCACATGCAAACTACCCATATTATTTTAATATCTACAATTTATTAAATTCTTATTTGCAATTTTCACACATACAATTAATTTAATTAATATTCATAATTCTTTTTCAGTTAAATAAAATTTTCATAAAAAAGTTTAATTTTTTTCCTTTTAAAAGATGTAATTAATTATTTTTTTTTTCTAAATTTTGTAACAACACTAAAAAATTGATTCGTCCTTTTTACATACTATTATTAAAAATGATGAAATTTAAAAAAAAATAAACGATCAATACAACTCAAAATCGAAATTACAAAAAAAGAAACGTGCCTACAGAGGCGGCTCAACATTTTGGGGGACCCTAGGCAAAATAAGAAAATTGGGCCTTTTAATGAAAAAAATATTAATTAATTATTATTAAATCATTTTCCTTTTTGCTTCAGTTTTTCAATCTAGACTTTTATTTTCTTATTCTACCAGTCATTTCCGGATAAATAGATAAAAAAAAAAAAAAAACTATTTATAGCAAGTAAGGTTATATTTGAACAAAAAGAACCAATATTCTAAAAATTAAAATAAATAAAATTAAGTTATAGAACAATAGAATTTGAGAACCCAATATTTCTTAAATCTGAAGTAGCAGACTAGCCGATCCTTGATAGCTTATTAAATCAAAACCTTCTTAAGTTCCTTATCTCTCTCATTAAAGCTTTGATAAAATCCAACAAGAGAAGTTGAGTGCTTGAGTTCTCCTCAAAGAAAAAATTATTCAAGATATGAGGATTTGAGGATAAGTAGGGTAACATATTTATTTTGGAATGATGAACGAGAAATGGAGCAGTAAATTTTTTTATCATTTCAATCTATTTGAGAATTAAAAAGCTGTAGAAATCTCTAGAAGAATAAAAAGTCTTTTTCTAGTATATGTTGTTGATATGTCTTACTAGAATTTAGAAAGATAAATAATACTTATTAGGTATGTAAATTATGTTGAGAAAAAATTAAATTATGGTACTTTCTTATGTTAATGAATAACTAGTATAATTAAATTTTAATTATTATTAGGATCAAATGCAAAACTAGTTGAATGATATATATATATTTTTTAATTTTAATTTTAAGCTAAGATAAATATTTTATCTAATATATACTCATACATATATATTTCGGGGGCCTCTGACGCTGGGCCCTAAGGCGATCGCCTTAGTCACCTACCCCTCTGAGCCACCTCTGCGTGCTTATTTATATTTCACCAAGGGTATTAAATGTACAATTTTTCATTACCAACAATAGCATAAAATGGCCATTTTTATCGTTGGCCATAAACTGAAAAAAGATAAAACACAAATAATTCTAATTAATTTTAAAGCAAAAACAATATAAATTAAATAAATAATCAGAGTTAAAAAAAAAAGGAAAAAAACCAAAAAAGAAACGGAAATAAATCCAACCCCCTGCTGACCACTTTTCAGGTGCATCCCCCATGCCGCGACGTAGCCACGCGCTTGAAACTCTCCCTTTTCCCAGCAATTGACCATCACGCACGTATCCCTCCACTCTCCTTCAGATTTTTTTTTTGGGTACAAATATTTGTACCCATTTCCTCCTCCCTCCTCCACATCATTTACTCCCAATGCATATTGTACCTAATGGGGGGTACAAATTAATATTTGTACCTCCTCACTGTGGATGCTCTAACGAAAAAGGCCCTCATCCCACATCCCCTATCCCCTCCCCTACCTATAAAAGGGTTTGTGGTTTCTTACAAATTAATGTATGAAAAACTAATCCTACATCCATACTACACCCTCCGTCCCAGTTAACTTGTCCTACTTTTCATTTCGGCCCGTCCCACTTAACTTGTCACACCCATAAATGACAATTAAAGGCAACAATCTCCACCCTCAAAATACCAACATTCAATCTCCACCTTTAAAAAAAGTCAAAGATTCCACAAAATCTGTTTTTTCTTAACATCCGTGCCCGGTCAACTGTGACAAGTTAACCGGGACGGAGGGAGTATAAGTTAAGGTTAAACAGTAAATTGTAATATAATTAAGTTACAATAATTAATTTCACGACAATAATGGTGGAAAAATAACATATATCAATCACTATAATAAAACTCCCACTCAATTCAAGAAGACATAAACAAAAAAACAAAAAACAAAAAAGAATCACCTATATATATATATATTTAAGTTCTTTTACTTGTCGTTATATGATATATTTATATTTATTATTTGTTTAGTTGATTTTTTTTTTAAAATGAGATTTTAAGTGGATGGTTAGTTATTTGGTTGTGTTTTGGATTGAGTTTATAGAGTATCAATTTTCAAATTTTACGACATTATTTTCCAGATCATTGATATCAGGTATTTTAATTTTCATGGCCAATAACTTTTGCAAATTATGTTTGAATAATGGAGCCTTCTCCTAACTAATTAAATAAGAATGTTATATTTCACTATGGAAAAATGCATTTGTTATGATATGGATAATGACATTACAAAAAAAATATTCTTAAACTTCAGCTAACGTCATTTAAATCATCCATATCTGCCTAATTCTTAAGAATGCAAGTTGTCTCTTACAACAAAATATCATCACTAAAATATCCTTAGATCATATTATAACATATACAAATAATCAAGTAATTTGATTTATATTTAGCAAGATTAAACTAGATGAATGAAATACCTATCATAATACATTGAGACAATTTAATAATTTTGATTTATAACTTGAATTTTGTTTCAAAATTTAAATAAATTTAATACCATATTAAATTATATCTCAAGAGCATGCTAATAATATAATAAGCATATACTTAGATATTTATTTGATATGATCTTTTATCATTTTAAGCAAAGCATTATGACAATTTTAACATTTTGACCTTTTTCATGTTAACAAATTGATGCAAGTAAGAATTGTATAATATTGGAGAAAATTAAGAATAAGTTTATTCATGAATCTTCAAACGAATAAAGTGAGTTAAAATAATAGAGGTGGTTTAAGAATTTTTTTGTTGAAATTTATTATTTTATTTGTGTCATATCTTTTAGATAACAAGTTTAAAAGGGTAAGCACATATGTAAGAATTTATTTAATATTACCTTCATCATTTTTAAGTTAGGGATTATCGACCTTTCATATATATGCATGTGTGTGTGGGGTTTTAAATTAAGTATGGATGTAAATATATTACAATTTATTAGACAAGAAAAAAATTATAGACTAATGATTTGAGATTTAAGATTAATTTTATTCAATATTGGTATTTATTAAAAATTATAAGCAAACATAACAAACATTTTGAGTTGTTATACTCGCGCGCACACGCACACACATATTTGTTGTTTGGTTGGTTTGATTTTATTACTTACTTGTGTCATGAAAAATTTAGAAAGAATTTCATGTGAAGTGAAAATAGTTTAAGAAATAGTATTTCTTATTTTAAATCAATCTAAACTAAAGAAAAAAGTATGTCAAATATACATATATATATATATACATATTTAAAAAAATTAGGAAAATAATAATAAAATAAATTAAAGGAGCTATTATGAAAATAAAAATAAAATAAGTTAAAGGAGCTTCGTGTTTGTGTAACATTAAGTATAATTAATTTCAAAATAAAGGAATAGATGAAATAAGATATATGTGTGTATGTATACATATATATATATATATATATATATATATATCTTTAGGATTAAAAGTTCAGTACAAAAACGAATCTCAAATCTGCAAAGACAGAGGAAGGAGAAACAATAGAAATAATTTTGTTAATACTTTCAATAGAAAGTGAAAAGATTCACTATAGAAATAAGCAGGGTTTATAAGTAGGCCTGCAAGAACCATTCACGGATTTGAGAAGGTCCTTAGTTTGAGTAAACAAAATAAATCACTTAAAATTATTACATAAATATGTATTTTTGTGGCTTATTGGCTTTACATCTAAAATTAATTAGTAAAATTCAATATTTAGTCCTCTAACTATAAATCCCACTAACTTTTGTGGTCATGTGCATTTTTATTAGTGTTATTAGTATTACACCGTCATTTTTACTAGAAATCATTGACAATCCACCTAAGATGGAATTTCTCTTGAGAAAAAATACAAAAAAAATGAAATACCCAAGAAAATATAAAATAAGAGCTTATATACACATATAGTGTGATAGTAAATCAGACAAAAATCTTTCGTGTTGATGAGAAAAAATAAGTACCGAAAGTACCATAAGTATATTTAATTATCTAATTAATTCTTTAGTCATAGAACACCCAAAAAATTACTAGCCTATCTAATCAAATTGTTAAAAAATATAATTTTGAAATTCATGTGTACAAAGTACACCGGAATGAACATAGAGAACTAGAAGTAAACAAAAGAGACAAAAAAAACCATGCATAAGAAAAAATAAGACTATTAACGCAGCATGGTCATAGACCAAGGAAAAAAAATTAGTGTTGAGTGACCCTAATTTTAAATCAATCTAAACAAAAGAAAAAAAATATGAATATATATAATAATAGTAATAATGGAAAGGAAGATAAAATAAATTAAAGAAACTACATGTAACGTTAAGTATAATTAATTTCAAAATAAAGGGATATAGGAAATAAAATACATTTTGAATTATAATTATGATTTTTAGCATATATGTTTAGGATGAGAAGTTTACTTCAAAAATAATTTCCAAATTTTCAAAAAAAAGAGGAAGACGAAACAGTAAAAATAATTGTGCTATTACCTCAAGAAAAGTGAAAAGATTAACAACAAAAATGCGTAGGCTTATAAGTAAGTCTCCAGGAACCATTCAAAGATTTTTGAAGGTCTTTTGTTTAAGTAAACAAAAACTAATCACTTAGGAGTTATTACATAATTTTGTATTTTTTTGTCTTATTAGCTTTGATAACTAAAATTATTGGGTGAAAGTTTAAAATTTAGTCCTCTGGCTATAAAACCCACTAAATTTTGTGGTTATGAGCAATTGATCATTTTCACTAGAAACCATTGACAATATCTACCTAAGATAAAATATTTCAAAAAATAATGAATACCCAAGAAAACATAAAATAAGAGCTTAGATATATATTGTGATAATAGGTTAAGCAAAATCTCTTGTGTATTGATAGGAAAAAAAATAGTACCGAAAGTATTCCAAGTATATTTAATCATCTAATTAATTCTTTAGTCATAGAACACCTTTTTCTAGCCTATTTAATCAAATATTAAAAAAAAAAATATAATAGTGAAAATTCATGTATACCATATGCAACACAATGAACTTTTGGAACTAGAAGTCTAAATAAAAAAGAAAACCAAAAAGAACAAAAAAATAGTAATCCATACATGCACAATAATAAGACCATTTACGCATCACAATTATAGATCAAGCAAATGATTCTTAAGTGTTGGTTTGGTTTTTGTAAAAAAAAATATTTTGATTCTGAATTTATTTAATCATCTTACTTTTTTCTTTTTCATGGTATGCTTTAGTCAATTCAATTTAATTTAATTAGATTATGATATATTTGCTTTTATAAAGTCACTTGTACCACGTGCAACGCATGTGAGCCTTTACTAGTCAAATAAAAAAGGGAAGCATGAATTACTTACAAGGGTCAATAACAAAATGTAACATGTACGAAACACGATTTTGTACTTTACAATATAAACTAAATATCTTTTTTCGATCATAGCCTGTATTATATATTTTTTTGCACTTTGCAACGTTCGACAATACATTCCGGCATGTATAGGTCATGTGCTCAGCATATGTCAAAAGACCCAATAAGACGGCCACATGTGACCAGCAATACAAAAAGAAATAATAACATATAAACATATATTTTAAAAAATCTAAAAAATTAATTTAAAATCCATAAAATTTTAAAAAATAATTTCTAAATTTTTTATTACTCTCTCTCTCTAATCTCCATCTCTCTCCAATATCTATAACCGCTCTCTCTATCCAATATCTCAGGCTGAACATAATCTGGCTTCCCGAATTTATCACTCTCTCTAATCTCTTTTCGAATCGCTAAATCGAGGGGTCTATGTAGCCTGAATTTCACCAATTTTAGAGGACGCCTGAATTTCCCCTTTTTAACCTCTCTCCCCAATATCTCTTTTTAAATTTCTTGAATCTGCTACATCAAGGGGCCTGTTCCGCTAAAGAAGAAGAACAGGGCGCAGAGGACGAGCATATAACAACTATGGGGGTCGTCATCTAAGGTAAGAAGGGTGATGAAACTGGGGTACTAACGACATGGGTATAACCTTGTGAATCCCCTGTTATAATTTACGAATCTGAAGCATAAATGATAGAGGTTGGGGGCAATTAAAGTCAGGTATATGGACCATATAATTAGTTGAAGTTGTTCTGGAGGATGAGCAGCGGGCGTCACTATAGGTGGTGATGCCATGGACGATGAGAAGAGCTTGTTGGGGCGGGGGGGGGGGGGGGTTGACAAAACTGTAGAAAATATTATAGCTGATGGAGATGATTTTCTAGCTTAATTTTCGAAAATAAAAAAAATTAAAATTTTGATTTTTTTTTTTATTTTCTGTATTTTTTATTCTAAATTTCTGAAATATCCTAATTTGCTGGATTTTTTATCTTTGATTTTGAAAAATCTAAAATTATATTTTAATTAAAGGTAGCTAATTTTCTACAATTTTACATATTATTTTATATGTTCTTTTAGAATTTTAAAATTAATTTTTCAGAATTAACTTTTAAATTTTCTCAATTTTAAATGAACTTTAGAATTTTAAAATAATTTTTAGAGTTTTTGTATTGCTAGATTTTAAATGAATTTTAGAATTTCAAAATAATTTTCAGAAATATTTATTTTTTCATTTTCTGAATTTTAAAATTGAATATTAGAATTTTTATTTTTTTTAGAAATATTTTTTTTACTTTTCTGAATTACAAATGAGTTTTGAATTTTCAAAATAATTTTCTAAATTTTATATTTATTTTTTGAATATTTTTATATTTATGATTTAAAATAAATTCTTGAGAGTTTTGAATTATATTTATATTTTTAATATATATATTTTTTTTAAAAAAATAAGATGGCCACTTGTCGCTATTTTATTGGGCATTTTGGCATGTACTGAGCACATGCCTACATATTGCCGAACATCTAGCCAGAGGTTGCAAAGTGCAAAAAAATATGTAATACATGTTGTGATTAGAAAAAAAAATGTTTAGTTTAGGTTGCAAAGTACAAAATCGCGCATAGTGTATGTTGTATTTTGTAATTAACCCTTAGTAGAATGTAGTTATAGCATATGAATGCAATTCTAGTGTAAAACATTACTATCAATATAACAGTAAAAATAAAGTTTGCAGATACATTTTGCTTCTTCAATGGCTTACTTTATTTCATTTGTCGCGTATATTGCTTTTCTATAATAGTATTGGAGCAGGTGATCCTATCTCTCATATCTCTTTTTACCTTTTCTCCCTTCTTCGTTCAAGTCACCATGTCAACATCAAATGAGTTGGCAATAGCTAGAAACAATATTGTGGTTCCTCTACCACACAACTAATTTCAGTAAAGTTATATGAACCATTAGGGGTTATGACCTCAAAAAATAACTTGATGGTGAGGAGAGTCCACAGAAAAATATTTTATAGATGCCACGAAGAAAACAAAATATTCAAATCCAACTTATCTTCAATAGAAAAGGCAAGATCAATTACTTGCCTCTTGGATTTTATCCTCTTTGTCTAATAGCATACTGGTTCAAGCTATTGGTTGAATACCTCCAGGGAGATCTGGAATGCTCTTGCTCTAAGTTATTCGAGCTACTACGGTGCCAAGTTGATGCAATACAAATGTAAACTCCAAACGCTAAAGAAAGGAGGATCCACTATGAGAGATTACCTTTACAAGATCAAAGAATGCTTTGATCTTCTAGCTTCTGTTGGGCAAACATTAGAAGAGCAAGACCAGATCCTGCATATCATTGCTAGTCTGGGGAGTGAGTATGATGTTGTGATAATACCCATCACTTCCATAACACAATCATGGAGTGTTCTTGAAGTCCAAGCTCTACTGATGAGCTATGAGTCAAGACTGGACCATCTCTTCCTTCAAACTCGTCAACTCTAATGATCTTAGCTAGCTTGAATGTTCCTACTATGAACATATCAGGCACTGGAAGGGGTTACATAATAAACCCTTGAAGAGGTAGAGGAAGGCCTGCACAAGGCTTTCAAGGTCAAGGAAGAGGAGGATGGACTCCTTCAGGAAAGAACCCTACTCAAGCCAAAGGAAGAGGAAGTGGCAACGTTAACGAAAACAACCTTTTATGTCAACTGTGTGTGAAAAGCCTAGACATGCATCTTATGAGTGTTAAGCATAGATTTGGTGAGACCTACCCAACACCAGCCACTCAACCCAACTACAATCAACAAACCTTCAATATCAATTAGAATCAAAACCATGGCCGAGGAACAATCACCACACCTAATCTCAATATTGTGCAAACTTCACCATTCCACTATTCTGATGTTGGCTCAGAGAGCTCCTGCGTTGCCTTACACTAGTGCTACGAAACATCTTTCTCATGATCTATCCAACCTCAACATCGCTATAGAAATTATGGAAGTACGAAGTTGCATTTGGGAAATGGGACAGGTATGACACTATCTCATATTGGTAAATCTATGTTAAAGGATAATTTTCATAACCAAAATTCTATTTTAAAGAATCTATTGCATGTCCCTAATGTCACTAAAAATGTACACAATGTTTCCAAAATTTCTCTTGATAATAATGTTTTCTTTGAATCCCATCCTAATTTATGTTTTGTGAAGGGTTTAGATTCTCGGGACGTACTTCTTATATAGAATGTAAAAATGGCCTCTATCATTTCAATCTTCACAAAATCAAGCCAGTCACACGTCAAGAATCAAACCTTATGTCTTTAATTTTATTTTATTTATTTATTTATTTATTTTTTATTTTTTTCTGTCTTTAGTTCTTTTCCTAGCTCTATTTTTCAATCCTAGTATGAATCAAGTTAGTATAAGCTCTAGTATTAGAATATGGCACCAAAGAATTGGCTATTGTGCTTATGACATTGTCAAAAGAGTATTGACAGATTGTAATGTTTTCTACTTGAGAAATGAAAATGATTTTACCTTGTGTTCATCCCGTGCCATCTCTAACATTCATAAACTACCCTTCTCTGAGTCTACTACCAGTTATTCCCAACCTTTTGACTTAATCAATACTGATCTTTGAGGGCCAACTCCTATCACTTTTAGGAATGGCTACCATTATTACATAAATTTCATAGATCATCATATCAGATTCACATGGATGTACCTACTCAAAAACAAATATGATGTTAAACCAGTTTTTATCCACCTTATCCAAACCCAATTTCACACTAATATTAAAGTACTGCAGAGTGATGGGAGAGGAATATCAATCCCTACAATCTTTTTTGTCAAATCATGGAATTGAACACATAATTTCATGTCCCTACACTCCACATCAGAATGGTTTAGCTTAAATGAAGCATATGCTTATGGTAGAAATGGGCTTAGCTCTCTTGTCCAATGCTTTATTAGTTATCTCCTTTTAGGATGATGTTTTCATCACTGCCAACTATATAATTAATAGAATACCTACAGAGCCTCTACAATTCAAAACACCATTTAAACTCCTCTATGGTCACAAACCAGACTATCAAAGGCTAAAGGTCTTTGGTTGCCTATGTTCTCCACATCTCAGGCTATACAACCAACACAAACTTCAGTAGATGTTTTCTCTTGGCATTTCCTTGGTTATACCTACTCTTATAAAGATTATAATGCATTACTCTCCTCTGTAGGGTTATTACTAGAAATATCATTTTATAAGACATAATCTTCCCTTATGCTTCTAATACCTATTTAAATCATAGTCTCAACATTCCCCTATTTTAACCCCTATAACTCCCAACATTATCACTTCCTCCTCTTCCCATCCACCTACTCATATATCATCTTCTACTCCTATATCTCCCTCCAACAGGTTCTCTAGTAATGAAGGTTTTTTTCTTTTTTTTTTCTTTCTTTACTAATGAAAATGTTTATTTAACTAATAAACTACTTGTCATAAGTAGCGGTTACGCAGGTTTATGATCTCAAGCATGAACTTGTCGAGAAAGTCGCTCCAAATCGCTAGGATTAGAACAATCTTCTCAGATCGCAAACATACAATTTGTGACAGATGTAGTATATAAGTTATCGAATCCACATGGAGGATTTTCTGTGAAAATCGGCTTTAGCACTTTCAAATTAAGTAGGTCAAATGTAAATTGAGAGTGGGGATTAATCTAAACAACATAAAGTATATAAATAAAGTAAGGAGGAAACCAATCGATGAGGAGATATTCTCGAGGCTCGATTTCACACAAGCAAGATGTAATTGATACTTAGAAGCGATTATGAGACATTGTTGTGAGTTATATGTGATTAGGCTAATCCTAAAATCTCCTTCCCAAGAGAAAATTGCCTAGGGAGCGAGATCTTAGGACATTCTTCCAGCAAGGAGGAAACCAATCGATGAGGAGATATTCTCGAGGCTCGATTTCACACAAGCAAGATGGAATTGATACTTAGAAGCGATTATGAAACATTGTTGTGAGTTATATGTGATTAGGCTAATCCTAAAATCTCCATCCCAAGAGAAAATTGCCTAGGGAGCGAGATCTTAGGACATTCTTCCAGATCGATGAATTCTAGGAAAAAGGTCGAAGTGCTCCTAATACCCTAGAATCGCTGAGTAATCGGGGTTCAATGTAGACTACCTACACGGGTAAGAAATTAAAATCCAATCTCGGGCCCCGAAATTGTGATTATGTAAGACTAGAATGGGATAGCCCGATATGCTAAGGACCGGCGTAAGGGTGCGACTAAAACTAATTTTGTTCATCCCAACTAACTCCCCTAGACTCTACTCCCCCGCTCGGTAGAGCTTCTCCTCCATAGGTCTCCCTTCTACAAATTGAGTTTTTGGCTAATTTAATTATCCAGGGTTAAGTTCCCACCCGAATACACTAAGGTGTAGGAATTAGCCTCTAAACTTAATTAAAATCTATTCGACACAATCCTCGGAGGGGTAGCTATCCCTAGCCTAGGAGGGTCAATTATCATTTTTTAATTGCACGATTAATTGAAGTGATCCCAAGCCACCGAAAGTCAGAGCTACTGTGTATTAAGCCTGTGGTTGAAGGCTCAATATCAACTAACGATTATTACAAATTAACCAAATCCTAACCCTAGGTACCACAACTCACAACAAAACCAATAGTCAATCAACTAATCATCAACCCCGAAGCTTGGGCTATTCCCGGGTTTCGAAAAACACAAAAACCACTCACAAATCATCAAAGCAATAAAATGCATCATCAACATCAAGCAATAAAAAAAATAAAACTGAAAATAAAGAGAAGAGATAGAAAATGCTTAATGTATTGAAGAAACCCTCGAAATCTTTTGATGAAATAATCGAGTGTCACAAGCCCGCGAGCAATCCCAGAGATCTCCTCAAAGACGGCTTCCTCCTTGAAGAGGAGGAAAAAAAACCTAGCTAGGAACTATGAAAATCTAAAAATGAAGAAGAAAAAGAGAGAAAAGTATTGGGGAAGTTACAAAAGGATGCAAGAGTTGAATAATCTTACAAATGAGAGGGAAAGGGATATATATAGATCCCCCAACCCTAAAATCTGCTGAAAAGCCCCTTAAGTAAGGGAAAAATGTAAAACTATAAAAGGAAGTGCTTGGTCCTTTAAGTTGTTGAGTCGAGCCCCTCGTGCGTGGTCGACTCTCCCTTCTCGTGATTTTTGGGAAACATCCATTCAGAATCAGTCTTTGAATTCAGCTACAAAGTTGTAGATCTTCGTCTCAACTACATGTGACAACTTGAATCACTCGAATCGGAGGTCGGACGAGGAAGTTACGGGCAAAATACAAAGACATCACACTGAAAACTAGGCTTGCGCGGTTCGCAGACCGCAGCCGGACCGGCAAATGTGGCAGCTACAACTAAGGGCAGTTCTGGGCCAACTGCCGGTCCAGTAGGTGCAGCGATGGTTGGGGCAATTCAGCCCCTCTTCACGCCTTCATCTTCCATCGCCCTTTTGGAGCCTTTCTTTTTGTCTTTTCGACCCGACACCCCATGTCTTTTGTTCATGACTCAACGAACTTCGATTTGGACTCTTGTTGGGTCTGTTTCGAGTCTATTTGGACCTTGATTTGCAGGCTGGAACAGGGAAACACGTACAATTAACCTCCTCTTCTTTCTTTCTCCAATTTGAGGCCTTTTTATTCATTTTCTCGGCCTGTCTCCTTCACGACTTTTACTTGTGACTTGACGATCTTCAGTTTGAGCCTGATCTCGATCCATTTTGGGCTCATCTGAGCCTCGAAATGCATGCCGAAGTAAGAAAATTGATGCAAACGATCTTCTTTAATCTTCCGAGTTTTCCAACCTTCAAAGTACGACTAAAAAACACACAAAGAAAAAGAAAAACGCATCAAATCTAGAGCTGTCAAAATGGGTCGAGCCCGTTGGGTCAGCCCGCCCCGCTATACATAATAGGCGGGTTGGGCCGGATATTTAACGGCCCGTAAAAAAGCGAGCCCAATCGGGCTGGCCCATTTGGGCCGCGGGCTAAGGCGGGGCGAGGGCGGGGGTGGGGGCGGGCTAACCCGCCTAAAAAAAAAAAAGAAACACTCAGATTAGAAATTGAAGAACAGTTCGTGTGACTCGCGTCTCTCACTTCTCTTCTCTCTCTGTCTGCGACTGCTACTGCTAGGGTTAAAAAAATTCCCCAACGCCACCTCCAATCTCGCCGGCCACCGCCCCGTCTCCATCTCATCACCGGCATCACCGCCACCAATGGCGAATGCAGGAAAGGTTAAAACATATTTTCTTAGATTCTATATTTTTCTTTACAAATTACAATATGAGAAACCAAATTACATGGGTTATTGCAGTAGATTAAATTGGATATGTATTGTGTACAAAAATGTTGTCTAGATTTGTCTTCTCGTTGATGTGCAGAGTTGCTTGTTGTCGGCAGCAGCTGCACAACAATGCTGTCAGAATAATGTTAACAATTTCACAAGATAAGAGTAACATAAACATTATATATTTTGTGACACTAGAAGAATTGTCATGGATTTGATAGACATCTTTTAAGTTTAGCTGCACATTTTTTCCCGTTCTGAAGAATACAAATATGATTATAGTCCGCTAATTGTGTTATTTGAAGAGTATCTGTATTCTGTCTCGCCAAATTTATTTTGCCCCGACATATAAAAATGAAACTATTACCCAGGGCCGATCCTAATGTTATAGTGGCCTGAGTCGAGTAAAAATTTGGGGCCCCTATTTTCTCATACATTAAAGTAAATTCCATTGTCTTTAAAATAACATGACAAATCAAATAAGTTACTTAAAAACAACACGTCTTACAATTTTAACAGCAAAAGTACTAATTAAGTTTGTACAATCAAGTTCTTCAATAATTTCTTTCTCTTTTAGTTTCCTTTTCCTTTTCAGATTTCCCGACTCATATATGTGAGACATGACTCTAAATAAAAAAAGATATACATATAAATTTTCAATCAAATATAAAAATGATTGTGTACAAACAACAATGAAAAAAATACACATAGATGAATAAGCATAATTGGGGGTTGGGTTGCAAAATTTTATGAATTAACATAATAACACGATAAAGAATAATATCGACAATAAATTGCCTCTTTTTATGATGGTATTGATGTAGATAAGGTTCTAGCAAAATTGAACAACCCCTCAAATTATGGAATAGTAAGAAATTTCTAACACAAAAGTTATAAAAGAAGATGATTAGATGGCCACTCTCCAAAAATTAATTTTCAATTCTACCTCTCCTACTATTTTTTTCATTTTTCTCCTCTTCCTTTTTCTCTATTTATGTTTCCATGCTCTGTTCTTTATTCCTCTGTTCTTTAAAACTGATACGCGCTTATCAGCATAATAAAGAAAAAAAAACGAGAATTAGAAGAATTGGGCTGTAATTTCGAACCTGATTTGGTCTGCTGTGGCCCATTTGTGCCTTTTCTGGCTGTAATTTTAAAACCTGATTTGTTCTGCTGTGGCCCATTTCATTTAAAAAAAAGATACAAAATTTGCACAACCAAGTGTCGAACCTGTTCCCTATTAGAGCTGGAACTAATTTCCTACCAGTAAGCCAAATAAGCAATTCTGAAATACTTTTACATATATATATATATATATATATATATATATATATATATATATAATACATTAAATAATTTGGGGGCCCCTAAATTCCTCGTTTTTTTCGGGGGCCTGAGGCGGCCGACTCTTCCGCCTCACGGGAAGAGCGGCCCTGCTATTACCATAAGACTACCCATTAAATATTTTATTGGAAACTTGTTGGAAAATTAGAAAATTGGAAAATTGGATTCTGATATATGTCTTGGCCACTAAATATTTTGTTGAATTAAAGGGTTTTCACTGTATATAAGTTGTAATGTCAATGGTTTTTCATTTTATATAAATTTCTTTGTTGAATTAAAGTTGTTCTTTTGATGATAACAGAAAATAACATGGAATCTAGTACGATGAATAAAAGTATCAACTTGGATGATATTGAAGATCAAATTGGAAATGTTAACCCTGATGATAAAGTGCCCGAGAAATCTAGAGAGTGTTCCGAGGTTTGGAAGTATTTTATCAAGAAAGTGGTTGGTACAGATGTACTTAGTATTTGCAAGGGATGCAATAAAACATATAAAAGTGGTGGGGGTAAGAAATATGGGACTTCTACATTGAGAAGACACATGGAAGGTTGCAAGAAGTTGAAGTTTCATTATGTAGGACAGATGTTTGTTGATCATGATGGAAAATTGAAGAACAGAAAGATAAATCCAAGAGTAGCACGTGAGTTACTAGCATCTGCAGTTGTTGAACATGATCTTCCATTTATGTTTGTTGAGTATGCTGGTATTCGAGCTTGGCAGAGGTAGGTAAATCCCACTCTTCAAACCATTTCATGAAACACTCTTGTTAACGATATTAACAAAGTATATTTGAAGGAGAAAGCAAAACTAAAGAAAACTTTGGCTAATATTCGTCATAGAGTGTGTTTAACTTCAGATGTGTGGACTGCATGTACAAGTGAGGGTTATATTTGTTTGACTGCTCATTTTGATGATGAAGATTTGAAGTTGAATTGCAAAATCCTTAATTTTAATCATATGCCTCCTCCACACTTCGGAGTTGAATTGACTGCAAAAATAATTTGGCTTTTTGCAAGAATGGGGGATTGAGAAAAAGGTTTTCTCTTTAACATTGGATAATGCAACCAACAATGACATATGCAACCTATTTTGAAAAACCAACTCTCTTTGAGTGATAATTTGTTGTGTGGTGGTGAATTTTTTCATGTCCGTTGTTCGGCTCATATATTGAATCTCATTGTTCATGATGGTTTAAAATTGTGTGCTTCTGCTTTGGAAAAGATTAGAGAGTTAGTGAAGTATGTAAAGGGTTCAGAGGGTAGGATGAAATTTTTTGAAGAATGTGTGGCATCACTTGGTGACATTGATACTAGTGTTGGCTTGAGGTTAGATGTTTGCACTCGATGGAATTCAACATATTTAATGTTAGAGAGTGCACTTAAGTACAAAAAGGCTTTTGCTTCCCTTCCTTTGTATGATAGGAATTATAAGTGGTGTCCTTCAAATGGAAAAGAGGTGAAAAATTATGTGAGTTTCTTGAGCCATTTTATGAAACAACCAACTTGATTTCTGGTTCTTCTTATCCTACATCGAATTTGTATTTTATGCAAGTTTGGAAGATTGAAACTTTGTTGAAGGACAACTTGGCCAATGAGGATGTGACGATAAGTAATATGTGTGGAATTATGCTTCAAATTTTTGACAAGTATTGGAGCGAATATAGTAGAGTGCTTGCATTTGGGGCTATTCTTGACCCTCAGATAAAACTTCAAATGTTGGAGTATTTTTATTCTAGAGTTGAGAGTAGTTCCACTGAATGTTGAGAGAAGATAACGCATATAAATGGCAAATTGTATAAATTGTTTGAGGAATATGCGAGGCGTAGCAACTCAAGTTCTTTATCACAATCATTGGCTTCTTCGTCCTCTACACAAAATCAAAGTGGAAGACCTAAAAGTAAAACCAAGGGCAAACGCCTTTATGATGTAAGTAATATTTTAATTTAGTTAGTTGATTTGGTTATGATGATTTAATTATTAATTTGTGATAATTTGTAATAATATATTCAATTAATGTAGGAGATTATGCCTTTTGAGAGCCAAACTATTACGAGTGCTGGAAAATCTCAATTGGATATGTATTTGGAGGAGCCAAAACTTGAATTTCTACTTTGAAGAGCTGGATGTCTTGGAATATTGGAAGGATAAGAGGAATTGATATCCTGATCTTGCATTGATGGCATGTGATGTTTTAGCTATTCCAATAACCACTGTTATATCAGAGTCTGCCTTTTCTATTGGTGCTCGCGTGCTTACAAAGTATAGAAGTTGGTTGCTTCCGGAAAATTTTCCAACTCTTATTTGCACTCTTAATTGGTTTCATGGTTTTACACCTAGTAATGGTAAGTGATGATATATTAGAAATATTTTAAATATGTTCTTATTATATGTTTCAATATATTTTGATATTATGCTTTTCACTATATCTTTGTTTATTTTGTTTGTAGAAGGTGAAAATCAATGAATTAAGACAACTTTTTCAAGTGAAGCATCCAATATTGTAGACATTGATGGAGATTGAGAAGAGAAAAATGAAGATGATTTTGATGATGTAAAGGTTGATGACATCTAGCTTTTAAGAGATCTGTGTTTTGTTTATCATACACTTTCATTTTGTGAACATTTTATTTTTATGTTGGACTTGGGATTATTGATCATGGACCTATCACCTATGATTGATGTGATGAATGTTTATGAATACTTTACATTATATAATAACTATTATATAATTGACAAATAATTCAAAAAAAAAAAAAAAGTAAAAAAAAGGGCCTACCGGTCGGTTGAGTTGGGTTGGAATTTGAAGGCCTGCCATATAAAAAGCCCGACCTGCACCGCCCCGCCAAATGATGGGTTAAGGTGGGTTGTGCGTCGGCCCGCCCCGCCAACCCATTTTGACAGCTTTAATCAAATCATATTAAAAAGGAAAATTAACCCGAAATTATCAAAGAACACATATTTGCACATGAACACAATAATTACATGTAATTCTTAACAAAATATGAACGTGAAAAGTGCAAGAAAAATGACAATTTTCACGTTAATCAAAGCATCTTCTGCTCCTCCACCCACCAACACCCAACCATGATTACAAGAAGCAAGCTTGGCATTTTTAAATCCAAACTCCACCTCACTAAAGTTTCAGAAGAGAGAATCAGTATGTTTCTGTAGCTATGCAACATCCTTGTTAGAATATTTTGTGTTGGCAATATTTTTGTCAAAATCCCTTATATTATGTTTATATAATTTATTGAACTTATTAGATTTATTATTCGTAATTACTTATGTTATAATATTTTATTAGTTTAATATTTTATTATTTTTGTAGGCGGATCATAAAAAACGGATAAGACTTGATGAAATATCTTTAAAGATATAAATTTGCGAGACACGATATGCGGCGGATAAAGCTAAATTAAACAAAGATGTGTGTGCAAGGCTCGCGACAATAAATTGGTGGGCTTTAGCCCAAATTGGTGTTAATAGGTTGGCGGCGGCGTGAAGATTAATTGGAAGGATGGATTACTGCTTTCATATAAATATTATCACTATGGCTTAGGAGAGTTGTGCGAATTCCAGAAGATTAGTGGGCAACATAATTTATTTAATGTAATCATTATTGTCATTGAGAGTTAGTTCTTTGAATTAATTAGTGCTTTTGTTTGAGCAGTAGGTATGTGTCAAAGGTAAGGTCAATATTATTTGTGTCGAAGGACTTTCGGGAGAAGGGACTTCAAGGCGGATTCGGGAGAGCTCGTCCGGCCTTCGGTGGTTTGTCGTGTTAGTGCCGAACAAGTCGACTGGAGTCGCCGGACATTGTTGATATAGTATAGGTTAGGTGTTAGGGAATCGAGTCTCTTTGTAAAACCTATCGTTATACGGAGTATCAATAACAATATGTTCCGAGGGGTCTGAGGGATTCAACCCCGTGTTTATTTTGGTGTTTGTATTTCTGTTTTTATTTTCGTCAGTTTCTGTGTTGGAACATAAACTGTGTAGTCCAGGAATTTCAAGTGGTATCAAGAGCAGGTCCGTATCCTAATACGGTAGATTCTGGAACACTGCACTGCTATGGATTTGCGTGGCAATACTATACGACTTCCCTTACTTGATGGCACGAATTACGATTATTGGAAGTCACTTACGATGGCTCACTTGGAGGCGATGGGTGATTAATACTGGGAGATTGTTGAATCCGGATGGTCTCCACCTGCTGCCACAGACTCGACCACACCAAAGCCTAAATCCGAGTGGTCTTTTGCTTAAAAGGGACTGTATAAGGTGAATCACAAGACTCTCCTTTTCATTCGAACGGCTGCTGATGAAGTCCAATACATGAAAATATGCAACTGCAAAACAACCAAGGAAGCTTGGGACTTGCTCGAGAATTACTTTGAAGTAACCAAAGAAGTGAAGACGTCCAAATTAAGGAATTTGCGAAATCAATTTGACAACCTCAAGATGAAGGAAAGCGAGTCTATTGAAGACTATCACTCACGGTTCATGGGCATCGTAAACAAGAGGCTCTCACTTGGAGAGATAGTTTCAGAATCACTTATGGTGGATAAATTTTTGAGAACCCTTCCGGATCGATTTTCAGAGAAAGTCACGGCGATTGACACCTCAAAAGATGTCGAAAATATGAAGATTGATCAGCTAGTGGGAGATCTCCTAACTTTCGAACTCAACAAAGGGTTTGACGTCAAGGAGAAAAGTAGAGGCATAGCACTCAAAGCAAAAGTCAATCGCAAGGATGAAGAAGTCAGCGAACGTGATCCAGATCAGTCGGAAATTGTGGAGAATATGATATTGCTCTCAAAGAAATTTGGGAGCATGATGAAGAAGTTCTGAAAGAATGACCCGAGTCCCTCTCCGTTAGGTAAGAAATCAAGTCAAACTAATATAAGTAGTCCTAATTCTTCTTCAAATTTTGCAGGTTCAACGCTGGACAAAGTCAGATGTAGAGAATGCAATGGGTGGGGTCACTTTCAGAAAGAGTGTCCCACGTTTCTGAGAAGACAAAACAAGTCCTTAGCAGCCACATGGAGTGACGAGTCAGACAATGAAGAAGAGAACGATCATTCGAACAACATGGCAGCTTTATCTACATCATATGTGTGTTTTATGGGGCAAACCGAAACCGAAGATACTGGTCCGGGAAAAAGTCCAGGTATGTTGCAACATGATTTACCTAACTTTTATGAATCTGATGCTTCTGATGGAGAAACAGGTCCCACAATTGAGGAAATGCAGAACATGTACAAGAAACTGTCGGTCGCATGTTTTCAAGGAAGCAAGGTCATCAAAAAATTAGAGAGTCAACTCTAAGAATCACTGGCGATGATTGAAAGATTAGAAAGAGAGGTTAAAGGGAAAGATCTGGTCATTAGTATACTGAATGAGGAGCTCATAGTAAGAAACAAAAGCGTGGAGGCGATAATGGAAGAAAAAATTCGTGAGCTAGAAGTTGTGTTTCAACATGCACTGGCCGAAAAAGAAACTGAAGTAAATTCTTTGAAATCTGACCTCCAGACGATGCAAAGTGATCTTGGCACATGTAGGAGCAGTATGGAAAGCAAAGATCAAACAATTGAGAAGCTATCCACCGATTTGAAACAATCCAAACAGGTTCTGAAACGACTGAACTCTGGCAAGGCCACTATAACCGAACTTGTTAATTTAGGCAAAAGTCATGGCGATGTCACTGGTCTTGGTTATCATGGTGAGTTCTCTTCAAATTCACAAAGGGGTTTCCTGAATTCTGGTCAGTATGTTACAACACAGAATGATCACTGCAATTTTAATGAGAAATCTGGTCATAATCAATGCACACACACTGCACCAGTTCAGAAACGGGTTGTTTTTGCACATTCTGGTCGAGGATCACATTATGCACATTTTAATAATACTGCTCATCCTGCTATGTGTTTCAACATGGAAAGTAAAAAACTGCTGAAAATTCTCGTTTTGTGCCTATTTGTCATTATTATGGTGTTTTGGGTCATATACGTCCAAATTGTTATAGAATGCATTTTGATTTTTATAATAGTAAGATTGGTAGATTGGATATTAGAGGAATGCCACGTCGAGTCCCTAGACCTAAAGTAGATATGATAAATCGCACTCAAAGAAAAATATGGGTTAGAAAATCTACTTGTTTAACTTCCCAAAAGTAAGCTCGTCGGCCCGTGTCACAACTGTTTTTGGGTGTTGGTATATTAATGTGCTAAAAGAATCTATCATATTCCAGCAGCGAATCAACTGAAAATAAGGCATTTAATAGAGAAAATTTCGTAACTCTCTGGAAAATCTTTAGGATTATTGTTCGTTTGTGTTGCATAGTCATTAAAAAAAAAAAGTATGTTGCAACATGCATATCATGTAGGATTCTGCATTAGGCATTGTTTTCCATGCATTCATCTCAATTTTATTCTTTATAAAACTCCACGCAAAAGGGCAAGTTCAAAGATTTATTTGGCTTAAAACTTTACATTCCTTTTCCTTTTAGTTGATAAAGACTATCTTGTTTTAATTATCCCCGCTTGTCGGAAAGGGCTACGGTCATGAAATGATGTTGAGAGCAGCTACCGATTCACAAATCGGAAAGAACTACTAACACAGAAAGTGATTGACCTGTGAAAGCCGCCGACCACAAAAATAAATTGCTTAATAATTTTGTATCTCTATTATCAAAAGGGTTATAAGGTACAACAAGAGCTCGTCGCACCGGGTGTTCCTAGTGCGGTATTGGCTCGTGGGGTTTACGAGCTACTCCACGAAAGGGTAAAAACAGTTGGAGGAATAAGGATACCTTGAGTTAATTTTTTCGTTTAAGCCTCTAAATTGTTGTGTGCAATAAGTCAAATTCAATTATGAAGTTGATGTGGAATTTCGTTTAGTTCTTTGCCAAACATTTCTGCTTGCCTAATACCGTGGGTGTGATAAGATGAATTGAGTCTGCATTCTATTGTTTTCTTATTTTTAGGCATTCCCAGCATGATTTTCTATGAGGTTATGGATAAGAATTCTATATGCCTTGAGTTGATAATATTTGTTTATTTGGAATTTTGGTTTAATTAAATGTTGCACCTCTTAATTTACCACTCATACAGTGAGCTTGACTATGGGTCAGTGGGTTCAAGTGAGGGGGAGTTATAGTAACGCGGAGTTTTGTATCTTTAGATTTTTCGTAAAAAAGGGGGAGAAAGTTGCTCATATTTTCATGTGTTTTTAATTTCCATCATCTTTGCTGCTTGTGTTTATAGGTTGCTATTTATTTTCGGGCTTTTGATAAAAAATGGCAAGGGGGGAGATTGTTAGAATATTTTGTGTTGGCAATATTTTTGTCAAAATCCCTTATATTATGTTTATATAATTTATTGAACTTATTAGATTTATTATTCGTAATTAGTTATGTTATAATATTTTATTAGTTTAATATTTTATTGTTTTTGTAGGCGGATCATAAAAAACGGATAAGACTTAATGAAATATCTTTAAAGATATAAATTTGCGAGACACGATATGCGGCGGATAAAGCTAAATTAAACAAAGATGTGTGTGCAAGGCTCGCGATAATAAATTGGTGGGCTTTAGCCCAAATTGGTGTTAATAGGTTGGCGGCGGCGTGAAGATTAATTGGAAGGATGGATTACTGCTTCTCATATAAATATTATCATATGGCTTAGGAGAGTTGTGCGAATTCCAGAAGATTAGTGGGCAACATAATTTATTTAATGTAATCATTATTGTCATTGAGAGTTAGTTCTTTTTGAATTAATTAGTGCTTTTGTTTGAGCAGTAGGTATGTGTCAAAGGTAAGGTCAATATTGTTTGTGTCGAAGGACTTTCGGGAGAAGAGACTTCAAGGCGGGTTCGGGAGAGCTCGTCCGGCCTTCGGTGGTTTGCCGTGTTAGGGCCGAACAAGTCGACGGGAGTCGCTGGACGTTGTTGATATAGTATAGGTTAGGTGTTAGGGAATCGAGTCTCTTTGTAAAACCTATCGTTATACGGAGTATCAATAACAATATGTTCCGAGGGGTCTGAGGGATTCAACCCCGTGTTTATTTTGGTGTTTGTATTTCTGTTTTTATTTTTGTCAGTTTCTGTGTTGGAACATAAACTGTGTAGTCCAGGAATTTTAATCCTAAATGGAAAGCTGCTGTAAAAGAAAAGTTTAAAGCTCTTTAAAGAAACCAAACCTAGAACCTCTCCTCTCTTCCTCCAAGCAAAATATAATTGGATTTAAATAGATCTTTAAGATAAGGAGACATGCTAATGGATGAATTGTTTATGGTGCACCAATTATATATACCAGCTAATAGTAGTCTAAACTATCCTATCCCAACTCATAGACTACAACCACTATCTCTGTTTATGGTGCACCCCTTTATAGTGTACTACCCCAGTGCTATCACCTGGAGTTTATGATACATAAACAACATATGAGTCAATATGGTCTATTATAATTGAAAAATATAAAAGACATAACAAATCTGCTTAGTCATTAAATATTTTCATAGATTTGTTAGCTATGTTTAGATCTTTTAAAATTTTATGTTGTTATTCTCTTGATATATTTAAATATAGATTTTATGTATTTTTTTTATTTTCATATTTATTATATATTCTTAAATATTTATTTATTATAATATTTAGAAATTTCCTATTTATTTCGAATTAAAAAATTTATGAGCGTGTTTTGCTTATTTAAAAAGTTCAAACATATATTAGGAGAAAAGAACAATTCAAGGTGTAAGTTAAACATGAAGTATAAATTTATATCCGTTCTCATTTTTGGCAGAGTCTAAGCCTAAGTGCAGCTCATTTTAGAAATTTTAATAGGTCTTTAACAGTAGTGTTAAATGTATAATAGTTATTACTTCAACATTACACTTGGTCTATTAATATACCCATCTTTTACCTGATATAGTAAGTCGTCAACAAGTAATTCTGAAACATAAAATTATGATTGATATTTGAGAGTTCTCTTTTTTTAAATAAATCTAAACCATAGTAAAAGTCTAAAAAGTAAAATAAGATAGAAGGATTAAAATTTACTTGATCTAAGTAATTCTCAAATAAAGATCTTATTCTTTTAACTATAAAATGATGAATTTTATTCAAGTGAAACTAAACTTGCCAAATACTAGTAAGATTTTGAAATTAAAGTAAAAAAAAAGTGTCAAGTAGACAAATCATAATTAAAAGCTTAAGATTATTTATAAAACTTGAGAATTTACAAATTAATATATGAAAATTGAAATAAATATAAAATCATAATTAAAAATTTAACCTTGGTTGTATATAACTAAAACTAGGAAAAAACGTAAGTTTATTAAGTAAATATGAAATTAAAAAATCCCAAGAATTTACTGACGCCCCTAAAATTGAAAGTTTAACAGAATGAAAAATTTAACACTGAAATCCTTAAAATTCATAAAAATTGACAAATAAATTTTAGATTTTTTTTTTTGTTAAAGTTAGATATTAGTTAGATATATCTTAATCTTCTTCAATCAACTTTGTTCATTGAATCTCAATTTTCTCCAACATAATCTTGTTCACTATTTTTGTGAAAGCTACAATGCTAATTCTGACTATCAATCTTCCTATATGCAGTACTCTATCAGTTCATTGGCCGCCAAAAATCGAAATAACAAACAAATAATAAACCAATAACGATCAATGGTACATTCGTAGGCGATGGTAATGTTTAAGGCCTGCATTCGCCAATAAATCTTGACAGGGGAGCACGGAAAATCAAAGTCTTACTTACACGACATAGATTGCACGTCATAACTTGAGAAAACTAATCAGAAATTAGTTGGGACATGGATTAATCTGGGTTGAGGCCAATGAGAAAAGAGTAGTGGAAGTTGAGGTAGATCGAAACAGTGGGCGTGAGAGACCATGATTTTTTATAGTGGCGACTATTCACAATTCAATTTTATTATTAATTTAACTCATTACTTAAATAAATAAAAAAACTATTATAAAATAACTAGGACATCTTTAGTAATAACAAAATATTAATAATTAATTAAAATAAATAAATACATAGAGGAGGTAAAATAAGAACGGGGGAAAGGGAATTAGCAGAAATAGGTAAAGACAATTTAACGTCAGCTCATACACATCACTATCACGAATCGATGATTAAATAGGCACATAAATTACTCACACAAACCTCTATAAACAAAACACAATTTGCATACGCCGATAAAGGGCTCATCGTCATTGCACGTCTCAATTTTTTACTGTTTATAATATTTTATTTTAAATAACATAATTTAATGGGAGGATAAATTTGGTGTTAATTAGGATGTATTATGAAATTTGTACTCATTTATTCAATATAAGTTGGCTACGTTGAGAAGTGAACCACATTAAAAAATTTAATGGATCGCGAATAGTGGTCGCATTTTAAAAATTCATCCAAGCAATTAAGTCATTTAATTAATACCAAGGTTGGTGGACTCGATTAATTTTACATTCACATACTGATAAAACGGGGATCCGAATATCAACTGAACCACAATTAAGGCAATCTAACGGGATAATAATGATAGCAAGAATGTGAATAACACAAGGATTTACGTGGTTCGATCACGGAGATCTACGTCCACCGGAAAGAGTAATCTTTTTCTTTTACTATTCTAGTTCAGATACAAAAAATGGCATCCGTCCCTTTACCATTCATTCTCTGGATTAATCTCTCAGATATTTCCTATTTCTCCGGAGGCTCGTTGTGAACTGCTCACTACCCTGACGCCTACAATCGTGCATGGGAGGTTGAGGAGATCATGGGCCACGTCTGCATGGCGGTTGAGGAATATTTATTTGACTTGTTCTTCTCTTGTTTGGGCCGCATAAGCTTGTTCTTCGTGGGCTTGTGTTTCCAGGCCCAAGTAATCTGGGTGGCGGACTGGGCCGATCCGGGTAGGTTGGGCCATACCTATCAGATGCTCCTCCACTAGCCGGAGCGAGATACGAGCTTCGGTTTGAAGTGTTTCGAGAATGGCATGGGTGTGAGGTGGTTTCCGAGGGGGATTGATGAATCCCCGGGGTTAGGTAGTTCCCAGGAGTTGAAATGGTGTGCCCCCGAGGTGAGGTAGTCAACTGCAGTTGAAATAGTGTGCCCCCGGGGAGAGGTAATCAACCGGAGTTGAAATAAAATACTTCCGGGGAGAGGTAATCAACCGGAGTTGATATAAAATACCCCCGGGGTGAGGTACTTAACTAGAGTTGAAATAAAATACCCGCGGGGTGAAGTAATCAACCAGAGTTGAAATAAAATACCCCCGGGGTGAGGTAATCAACCGGAGTTGAAATAAAATACCCCCGGGGTGAAGTAATCAACCGGAGTTGACATAAAATACCCCCGGGGTGAAGTAGTCAACCAATGTTGACCAAAACCCCAAGGCGCGTGATTCCGCACGCGCATGGTTATCTAAAAAGCGCGTGAAAATCACGCGTGTATCACAGGCGTTGAATGCGAAAGGTCGTAATCTTGGCTGTTGATTTTGAATATATATATATATATATATATATATATATATATATATATATATATATATATATATAAAGCGTGAACATGAAGATTCACTTTACCATTTCATTTGCAAATTGCGACAAACAAAGAGCGGGAGAAAAGGAGAATCCTTGCAATTTTCAGAGCAACTTTCATTTGAAACAAGTAAGTATGTCTTCTTCTTCGTCTTCGTCTTCGTCCTCTATTAGGGAAGTGGGAACGACAGAACGACCGATTGATGCGGCGCCGATACGAAGTATATTCCCTGAGAAGAGAGAAATTAGGACTGTATTCCGCGCGGATTTTAGGAAAATTTCGAACTGAGCCGTAGACTACAGCGACTGCCTCGAGGAGGATTTCGAGGTGGCCTCAGAGGTGCCCCGAATGACTCGGGTGCAGCTAGAAGCACTGATTCCCTCATTTTACTTTCTCTATAATTTAGAGTACATAGTGCCGGAGCCCAGTGACCGAGTTTGTTGCCTGCCGGAGGATTTTATTGGGGTATATATAGACCAGCTGTAGGTGGGCTTAAGATTTCCCCTGTGGGACTTCGTAGTACACCTTTTGAGGTATTACGGAATCACCTTATGCCAGTTAGCGCCCAATGCCGTTAGGCAGGTAGTAGGGTTTTTGGTAGTCTGCAAGAGTGTCGGGTTAGAGCCCGACGTAGGTACATTTAGGTTTTTCTTCCAGCTAAAAGCTTTCGGGAAAGCGAAGGGGTGGTACTCATTTAGTCCGAGGCCCCGGGGTGGATTTAAAGTAAAAAACCCTAGTAAAGTGGATAGCTGGAAGGAAAAATTTTTATTTGTAAGGGTGAATGAGACTCTCCCGAGGTGGAGACGGGAAGAGATAGTAGATAGTGCCCCGGTGGCGGAGCCGGAGTCAGTGGAAGATTTCCGCACCGTGGGTGTATTTAAACAAGTTTGCTCGGAGAAGGAGTTGGAGGAGGCGGGGTTGAGCCTCTACTACTCGGAAGTACCGGAGGAAAATGGCTTGTCTGTTGGGGCTGCTGAGGAGGGTAGGACTTTTTATTGTGTTGTGTGCGTATATAATGTAATAGTGACTAACATTTATGTTGTGTTCGCAGTGGGTCGATTCGGGAAGGACGTTTCTGGGAGCCCAAAAATGCCACCGGCATTGAAAAGGAAAGCGATTGCTGGGGAGGTGGCATCGAAAGGAGGGGTGTCCCGGGGACAAGTTCGCTCTCAAGGGACCGAAAAAGATGTGGTGGTAACCGGCCTGACGCCGAGGTCAAGAAAGAGACCGGAGCCATCCTTGACGCCACCCTCGGAGGCAAAGAGGATGCGCGCGGACGCTGCCTCTGAGGTACGAATAATTGGTATTTTCCGTTTTAGTTGTGATAGACTGACGTACTGCTTGTTCACAGGGGCAAATGAGCACTCTGGGTCTGAAAGGACCGGAGGCGGAGGAGCTGCTGCAGCTATCCCGAGGAATAATGGAGCTCGGGCGAAGGAGCGAGAGGGAGGCGAAGGGGGAGCTGGCTGCAGAGCTGCAGGAACTCCGTTCCCGTAATGACAAACTGTTCCACGACCTGTCCGAGGCCTGGAAAAGAGCCTCCGAGGTGGAGAAGGAGGTGACCCGACTTCGGGGCGTGGAGGCAGAGATGGGGCTGCTGCAGGGCAAAGTGGCGGAGCTTCGCACCGAGCTCAAGGGCAAAGATGCGGCGGTGATTGAGGGCCAAAGGGCCCTACTGAACACGTTCTCCGAGAAGCTCCTCCAGACGAGCACGTTCCTTGACTATCAGATGAGGTTCGTGCCCGTCGGTGACACTACCACCCGCTCCGCACTGCTGGAGAAAGTGAAGGACGTCTATCCGGACGTGGACGTGTATCGTCCAGAGTTCGCATATGACTACAACTCCATAGGCATCGTGGAGGAGGCGTACTACTAGACCCTGGCCCAGGTCCCCGAATGGCCCCTGGTGGAGGCGCTAGCAGAGAAGGGCACGGCGCTGACTGCCGAGGAGGTCGCCAACTGCGACGCCGACCAGGATGAGGAGTTCCTGGCATACAGAAGGGGTCAGTTCGTGCCGGAGCCACAAAAACGGGCCCTGCCTCCGCGGATAGAGCCTCAAGCAGAAGCGTCGGGGCAAAGCTCCGAGGACGGCCAAACTTTGCTGCAGGAGGGAGAGCAGCTAGCAGCAGCAGCAACCGAGGGGACATCGGCACCGGCAGCGTCGGGGACCGAACCGGGGCAAGGGGAGGTCAGTTCCCCCTAATTTGAATAAATTGCAACTGATGTAGAAATTCGCATAGTGCAACAGATGTATGAACATTTTTGTTGATGTATTCGAACCCCAATGACTTTGTATTTGATTGAACTTTGAAGTGAAATTGTGTAATGGATGTTGAACAATTTTTTTTATTTGTACTTGTACGGCCATAAATCTTGTTGTGTATAGTACTGAATGTGTAGCTGCTAACAGGAGAGCACCGATGAGCTGCATAGCATAATAAAGCAGCTTATGCGGTCGTTGGATTGGTTCCAGGGTGAAAGAGACAACCTGCAGAAGCGCGTTGTGCCCCGACTAGAAAGAAAACTAGCGGCCGTCGAGACGAATCTGGCCGAGGCAGAGAAGGCTCGCACCGAGGCTAAGGAGAGTGCACTGCACTTCAAGCTCAACACTCTATCAAAAGATGCTGAGGTGGAGCGGATGTACGTGCACCACCGGGAATACGAGCATATGTTGAAAGAATTTGGTTTGTTAACATTTGAGGACCTCGAGGCTCGAATTGTTGAAGTTCAAGCTAAAATAAAGGAACTAATGGACCTCGGGGATCCGAACTCGGCCGAGATGTATAGGAAACGTCTGGTGTTGAAGCTCCTCCTCGGAATGTATCAAAATCTGGAAGGCCGGAAGAGATGGCGGCGCACTCCAGAAGAGAATGTCGCAAGCTGCAACTAGGCAAGGGCCTCCAAAACGCGTAGAAAAAGGCTAACTCGTATGGCGCGGGCTGGAGGAATCATAATTGAGGAACCGAGCTCCGCTGTGACAAGTAGGGCCAGCAAGGAGAGGCTAAAGCCCGCAAGAGAACCAGCAGTGTGGCGAGATGCGGAGCCGGAGCGAAGCCTGGAGTCCACGGAACAAGTCCGGGAGTTTGCCTAGGAAGTCGAAGAGATGGACCAGGCAGAGTGGGACCCAGTAGAATGGGCACATAAATCGGGACCAACCAAGAGGGCGAGCCAGCCGAGTCGTGGATGGCGAAGCAGCCAGGGGAATCCAAGGAGCAGAGGAGTGCGCCGGGGTGCTTCCAGGTCCCGGAGGAGTTCAGGCACAGGGCGAAGCTTGCCAGGGCGCCGGAGTGCCGAGTTTTGGCTAGGAGGCAAGACTAGATAGCATGATGTAAAAAGTAGATGTGTAAGATTTGTAAAAGATGACATTTTATGTATGAAATATATTTGTATAAAGGAAAAATTTTTGGTATAGTCTTTGAACGAAAATGTATGTGCATGTAAAAATGTTTTTAAATGTGCAAGTATGCAATGCGATGTAGTTGTTCCAGTCCTCGGGAGGACGTAATATATGAAAATGCGTCCGGAGACACGTTGAAAAACCTCCTCGGACGAATCGGGCAGGAGGTAAATCTTGTCCGTAGACAAGATTTGAGACCTCCCCGGACGGGTCGGGCGAGAGGTTACTCTAGTCCGGAGACAAGTTTAGGAGGCAAGTCTTGTCCGTAGACAAGGTTTGAGACCTTCCCAGACGGGTCGGGCGAGAGGTTGCTCTAGTCCGGAGACAAGTTTAAATTAACACCATTAAGCGTATATTAGAACGGGCCAGGGCATCCCCGCGGCGCGCAAGGGGAATAACATATGTGTAAAGGAAACAATGCAATAGTTTTCATTGTCGGGACAAACAGAAATACAATACAATCTAAAACTAAAAGACGACAGAACTAAGGAAATGCAGAAGTAAAAAATATTGCAAAAAATAAAAAAGAGAAAAACATTTGTCGAACCAAGTAGGTCAGAGGAAAAAACGTCGCAAGTTGCTGACATGCCATGTGTGGGGCACCGGAGTACCATTCAGATGTGCCAGCTGATAGCTCCCGGAGGCATAGGCAGCGGTACCACGATACGGTCCTTTTCAAGTGGCATGTAGCTTGCCCTCGGGTGCGGCTTTACTAGCAGAATTCAGCCGAAGCACCAAGTCTCCGACTCGAAATTGAGTCCCACGAACTCGATTATTGTAATATCGGGCTACTTGCTGCTTACATTTAGCTTGTCGGATGAATGCTTGTTCACGGCGATGTTCAAGCACGTTAAGGTTAGCGCGAAGATCATATTCATTGTTCTCAGGGTCGTGGTTGAGTAGTCTGGGACTGGGCACACCAATTTCAGCAAGAATGACCGCTTCGCATCTGTATGTAAGGCTGTAAGGTGTTTCATTGGTTGAGGTATGAGGCGTTGTGCGGTAGGCCCAGAGAACCTGTGGAAGGTTCTCGGCCCAAAGACCCTTGGCTTGATCTAGCCGTTTCTTAAGGCCATTGATGATAGTGCGGTTTGTTACTTCAACTTGGCCGTTGGCCTGAGGATGCACCACCGAAGTGAAAATCTGTTTGATATGTAATTCAGCGCACCAGGAGCGAAAAGGGTCGTTGGCAAACTGCTTTCTATTGTCGGATATTATGGTGCTCGGGATGCCGAAGCGGCAAACAATGTTTTGCCAGACAAACTTGAGGATGTTTTGGCCAGTGACAGCAGTAAATGGTTCAGCTTCTACCCACTTGGTGAAATAGTCGACGGCGACAACCAGAAATTTAAGCCCACCCGGAGCGATGGGGAACGGACCAACGAGGTCAATGCCCATTGGATGAACGGCCAGGCGCTTTGGATGCTGATGAGGTCGGTCTGTGGTAGATGTTTCACCCGAGAGTGGCGCTGACACTTGTCGCATTGCGACACAAGATTGTGTGCGTCATTGAACAGGGTAGGCCAATAGTAGCCCCACCGAAGTGCTTTCTTGGCAAGGGTGCGAGATCCGATGTGACTTGAACATGAGCCTTCATGGAGTTCTCGGAGGACGTAGTCGGCCTGGGCCGGACCAAGACAACGAAGACTCGATTGTAAGTAGGAGCGACGGTATAGGACTTCGTCGTGAAGCGAGTACTTAGGCGCCTTTAGTGTGATCTGACGAGCAAGTACCTTGTCAGTTGGCAAAATGCCACCCCGGAGGTATTGGATGATTGGGGTCATCCATGTTGGTTCAACATCGGTCACCACGGATATGACCTGTTCCTGTATTGCCGGATGCACAGCCTCTTCGACGAGTATATCAGCAGAAATATTTGATGAGGCCGCGGAGGCTAGCTTGCTAAGGGTGTCAGCCTTAGTGTTTTCTCCTCGGGGAATCTGTAAAACTTCAATGGAGGCAAAAGTTAGCAAAAGTTGCTGAGTTAAGGCAAGATACCGTTTCATCATATCTTCTTTTGCGGTGTACGATCCTCTGATCTGGCTGGACACCACTTCGGAATCGGTATACAAACGTACATGTGTGGCTCCCAAGGCTTGGGCGAGTCGCAGCCTGGCAATTACTGCTTCATACTCCCTCAGGTTTCGTGAGGAGAACCCCGGCACCACTCCCTCTAGCGGCTGAGGTACCGTCTACGTAAACGTGTCACATATTTGCTTCGTCAGCTGGGTTGGTTTCGGGTACATCCTTGGAAGACGTAGTTGACTCGGGTCCATTGAATGGGGCTTCGGCAAGAAAGTCCGCAAGGGCCTGCCCTTTAATGAAACGGCGAGGTTGAAACTGTATGTCGTGTTCTCCGAACTCGATCGCCCATTTGGCAAAGCGTCCCGACACATCGGGTTTGAGGAGAACTTGGCGAACCGATTGATTAGTAAGAACGTGGATTGTATGTCCTTGAAATAAGAACGTAGGCTACGGAGTAGCGAGTTTCTGCCCCCTGGAGAGCTCGGCTGACGAAGTAAACAGGTCGTTGTGTGCCATGGTCCTCGTTTCTGTCCCCTGAAGAGCTCGGCTGACGAAGTAAACAGGTCGTTGTGTGCCATGGTCCTCGCGGACGAAGGCCGCACTAATTGCTTCGTCGGCGGTGGCTATGTATATGAGGAGAGGCTCTCCGGGGAGAGGTACTGACATGGTGGGTAGTTGCTTGAGATGCTGCTTCAAAGCTATGAAGGCCTCGTCGCATTGCGATGTCCACTAGAAGTTCTTGGCTTGGCGTAAAATTCTGAAGAAGGGGAGCTGGCGTTCTGTTGCCTTGGCTAGGAAGCGGTTTAGTGCGGCAAGGCCGCCAGTTAGACGCTGAATGTCTTTTATGTTCTTCGGCGTCTGGAGATCCATTACATCCCTGACTTTTGCCAGATTGGCCTGGAGGCTATGCTGAGATACCATGTACCCGAGGAATTTCCCCGAGCCAACACCAAAAGTGCACTTGGCGGGATTGAGTCGAAGGTTATGACGTCGTAATGCTTTGAGCTTCTCGGCAAGGTCATGGATGCAAGAATCGAAGGAAAGACTTTTAACGACGAGGTCATCAACGTAGACCTCAACATTACGGCCTATTTGGTCTCGGAAGACGTAGTCCATGAGGCGTTGATATGTTGCACCAGCATTTTTGAGTCCAAAGGGCATCTTCTTAAATGCGAAAATGCCGAAGTCAGTAATGAAAGCGGTTTTAAGGGCATCTTGGCGATCCATGTAAACTTGATGATACCCCTTATATAAATCTAAGAAACTGAGGACCTTGTACCCTGTGACAGCCTCGGCCTTCTGGTCAATTGGTGGAAGAGGGTAGCAGTCCTTCAGACAGTGCTTGTTGAGGTCAGAGAAGTCAACACACATTCTCCAAGCTCCAGTGAATTTCTTTACCATTACTGGGTTGGAGAGCCAGGACGGATAGTGGACTTCGAACAGGATGTCCGCGTCCAAAAGCTGTTGGACTTCTCTTCGAATGGCTGCATTTCGCTCCTGGGCGAACTTTCTTTGTTTTTGCTGTATGGGTTTTATAACAGGATCCATATTCAGTTTGTGGGTAATGAGATATGAAGATACCCCTGGCATGTTCAGGGGAGACCAAGCGAAGACATCGGAGTACTCCCGTAGTGTTTGAATGATCGCTTCATGTAGCGAGGGTACACTGACAGCAACCACCTTGGCAGTTTGTTGTGGCTTTGCAGGATCTAGTGGCACTTCGGCCACATCAGTTCCAAGTGACTCGGAGATGTTCGGAATGGATTCCGGGTTAGTGATTTGAAACTGAGGCTGTGGGGGAGCTGCAACTGTCGTTTTGAGTGCAACACGCATGCACTCCTTTGATACTTTCTGATTCCATGTACGGCTACTATCCCATATGATGTAGGAAATTTCAATGTCAGATGGTACGTGGAGCAAATGGCCTTGGCCGGAGTGAGCCAATCTCGTCCGAGGATCATGTTGTAAGGAGATGAACTGGACATAACGTAAAAATCCACAAAGATGGTCTTTATTGCGGGATAAGTGCCGAGTGAAGCAGGAAGGGTGATAATTCCTTCAGGTTGGACCTCCCCTTGAGTCAAAGATTGGAGTGGTCCCGGGGTAGGCCGGAGTCGTTCGTGAGTTTTATGGAAACAATCAGAAAAGATGACGCTAACCGCGGCACCGTTATCGACGTAGACGCGCTTGATCGTGATTTTGACAACCACCATGTCAATAACGATGGCATCTGTTTGAGGAGTGATCTCTGGAACAAGGTCATCCTCAGTAAAAGCCACCACCTCAGTCTTATGAAGACGTTTATGACGAGGCTCCTCGGGAGGAGGCCTACGCGCTTCGGCCTTCAAAGCGCTTCGGGAAGCTCCCAATGGCATGGCGCCATATATTACATTAATTATGCCGTGAACGACATGATTTGGTGGATTCTCTCCGGGACCTCCACGAGGCGGTGGAGGTGGCAATAGCTGAGGTTGCGGTGGTAGGTTTGATTGGCTTCTGCGTTGATCCTGCCGCTGGTAGTCGTTATGCCTAGGCCCATTGTTTCGCCATTGTGGTTGGGAACGTTCCTGACCTCTACTATTGTAACCTCCCATTCCTTGGGAAAAACCCCCATCTCGGGCCTCCCGGGGCATGTCTTCCGTCCTAGCGACATATTGCCGAAGAGATCTGCGCTTCAAGCAATCTTCAGTTTCCTTAATAAGCTCTAGACACTCTTTAGTGTCGTGTCCATGGTCATGGTGATAAGCACACCACTTGTCTCTATTTCGTTTTTCAGCCGGGGCGGTCATCGGCGGGCATGGTCGCAGTTCATTTTTGTGCACCACGTATATTTCTGCCCTCGGTCGAGTGAGTGGAGTCCGGTCACTCCGGGGATCTAATCTGCCCTTTCCCAGACGGTTAAAGGCGCTGCGGGTGCTGGTCCTCACTTGCGTTTTCTCTGACTGTTTTTTGGCGGCGAGCTTCTCCCTTTTGCGCCGAGTTTGCTCACCTGCTTTAGCAAACTTGGTTACAATCCCGAAGAGGGCTCCGGCAGTGGCTGGAGAGTTTCGGGCAAGTTCAGTGTAAAAAGGTCCAACCCGGAGGCCGCTCATGAACGCAGTGACAATAACATTGTCTGACCGATTGCCCACTTTTAAGCTCTCCGCTGTGAAACGCTCAAGAAACTGAGAGATTGTCTCCCCGTCCCTTTGTTCACTATTCATCAGCTCGGCTAAGGTAGTCATTGGTTTTGCTCGCGTATAAAATCGGGTCCAAAACTGCCCGGCAAGGTCTCGGAAGGACTGTATACTGTTTCGAGGCAAGACATCGAACCAAAGTCGGGCCTCGTCTTGAAGGTATTCGAGAAATACCTTGCACAAGTGCTTCTGGTTACAGCCCCGGTTAACTATCGCGTACTTGAATGCGTTTAAAAAGTTGCTGGGGTCCGTAGTGCCGGTATATAAGGCTGCAGGTGGAAGCTTGAATCCTGCAGGGAGTGGCGTGTTGGCAATCTCCGAAGAGAAAGGGGTGACTATTTCTCCATCGGGATCGAGGCCTAGCACTTTGTCAAGTTCGGCCTCGATCTGGGCTTGCTCTTGCTCATATGGGTCTAACAGACGGGAATTTTCTAGGCAAGACCGTTTTACGACATTGACAGGTTGGCGCCGGTCAACATCGGCGTGATCAGCGCGGCGCACCCCAGAACCTGCCCCTGGCACCTACGCGTGTACCACCTCCAGCGCCTGCGGATTCACCGGCGCTGGCTAACTCCAAACAAGCTCCAGCCTTGACTCACGCCCATGAAGAGTTTTTCCGGGAACACTCCGCTCTCTTCCAGCAGTGGGCTCGTCGTCGCGCGGACTCCGTGCGCGCGCTGACGAGGAAGAGGATCAAGTGGCAAGGCACCAACATCGACGCCGATCACCAACGATCAATGACGATCCGCCCTACAGGGCGAGACAGGATCGTCGTCGCCGTCAATCATTGTCACGGGTTAAGCTGCTCCGGAAGCACATCCTGGAGTGGTGGCTGCTGTCGCGAAGGGAGCGGGTCGACAAGAGTATTCCGGCGAGAAGTGTTCGGATCAACTGATAAAACGGGGACCCGAATATCAACTGAACCACAATTAAGGCAATCTAACGGAATAATAAAGATAGCAAGAATGTGAATAACACAAGGATTTACATAGTTCGATCACGGAGATCTACGTCCACCGAAAGGAGTAATCTTTTTCTTTTACTATTCCAATTCAGATACAAAAAATGGCATCCGTCCCTTTACCATTCATTCTCTGGCTTAATCTATCAGATATTTCCTATTTTTTCGGAGGCCCGTTGTGAACTGCCCGCTACCCTGGTGCCTACAATTGTGCATGGGAGGTTGAGGAGATCATGGACCACGTCTGCATGGCGGTTGAGGAATATTTATTTGACTTGTTCTTCTCTTGTTTGGGCCGCATAAGCTTGTCCTTCGTGGGCTTGTATTTCCAGACCTAAGTAATCCAGGTGGTGGACTGGGCCGACCCGGGTAGGTTGGACCATACCTATCACATACCATTAAGGAAGTGTTTGCGATTGCTTCTACTTTAAAATAATTAATCAAATTAAGAGATTATGGAAAAATTACTTTTAGAAAAAAGTAGGGAGTGTTTGCAATAATAAATTTATATAACAAAAGTAGAAGTTGTTTTGTTTGGAAAAAAAAAAAAAGGTTGTATGTAAACAAAAAAAGCATGTGATAACTTGCTTTCAACTTCTGCTCTGTTAAAGCAAAACATATATTTAAAAACATTTAAATTTAAGTTTTTAAAACCAAAAGTAAAAAAATGCTTATTCAAAACTTTCGCTAGCACTGCCCGAATGTGTATACGCACCAGCTATTTTTTAATCCATACTGTTGGCGTAGGGATGACAAAAATTTCACGGGGACCTGTCCCCGTTTGGACCCAAAAATATTGGGTAGGGGATTCCCCGAAAAAAATGGGGACGGAGATGGGGACGAGGATTCCCCGAAATTCTATGAGTGGGGATGGTATGGGGATGAGAATCGTACTCCCCGTCCCATCCCCGGCCCCGAACCCAACTTCGTATAGGCAAAGCGGGGATTCCCCATATATATATATATATAATATCCCTTAAATAAATTTAAATAATATTATATATATAATTATATATACACTAAACACACGCTCACAACCTACTGCATTACTTCATCTTTAGTTAAAAAATATTATACATGTATAATTATTTTAATACTTTTATTTTAGATTTATTGACTTTTGACATGTTTTGGGCTTGGTGGTTGTATGTTATAACTTTATTATTTTTGTCTAAAAAATTTGGAAAAAAAAAAAACAAAAAGAATACGGGGAACCCGAATCCCCGTGGGGACACTCTTCCCCGAATGGGGATTCCCCATCCCCGACCCAAGGTCTCCAAGCGGGGAATTTAGCGGGGATGGGAATCGGATTGGGAATTGGGGATGAGGATGGGGAGTCCAATACCAGCCCCGATCCCACCCATTGCCACTCCTAGTTGGCGTGTGGGAATTAGCCTAGCCAACTTCCAATAGTAATCATACATCTGGCAAATAAACCAAAGTAAAAAATTTCAATTTCATTAGATTATTTAAAATTTAAAATAAGAAGAAATCTGACACATGTTTTTATGTTGATTAACGTAAATTTGGGATCAGCTTCGAGATTGATCTTATTCCGTACAAATAAATATTGTTCAAATTCAATTCCGTTGGTATTTAGATAAGTTGCACCATTTTTGAAGCTCAGCAGAACCTACTACACATATTATGGGGCTAGTCTCGTTATTTTTTCACGTGATTGCATGCAACTTTGAATGGTTCACAAACAAATTCAACTTGACAAATATATAAGCCTTTACTTTTACTCAATTAAATAGCTCTACAATCTAAATTCTTGTTTGAGTTAATTTTTTTGTTCTTTTATTTACTTATTTAACCACATTAAGTTATTAAAAAGATCAGTTTTTTTACTTTGACTAATAAATGAGACATTAACCTTTAAAATTACTCCTCTGGAAAAAAAAATTTAAAAAATATAATTCTTGGTTTCGGAAGAGGGGAATATATTGTAATCATATTAATTTTTATTTTTGAATATTAGTACCTACCTTCTGTAATTTATCGAATGTTGGGCTAGCCTACTTGGTTGGGCCATTGACGTCAATTCTGACCCCCGTTCCAAAGAGAGGGAATTAATACAACATGCGGGGCCACCTACCTTGAGCCCATAAAGGCAACATTTCATTAGGCCCAAAAACATTTTCATAACCCATATATCCACCAGGTACGGAATATGGGCTATGATTTCAAATATATTACAAAGTTTATTTATTAGAGGGTTGACAACGTAAACATTCATCACATTTTGGTCAATTATAATTTGGAACATATATTTTCAAACATAATATAAAAATACACCATCTTTCTAACGTGGAGCATGAAATCAGAATCTTGGCTATCTTAACTAGTAACACATAATCACAGACATTTATAAGCCCACAATAAATGAAAATGATAACGTTTACTGATTAAGTTGATTAGGTAATTGAACGGATTAAATCTTAAATTTAGGGCTCCACGTTATCAACTTAAGGAAGACTTGATGGGACATATTGGATTGAAAAAAGTATAAAAATGGTACATTTCTAGGTTATAGTTAATAGATTATGCTGCAAATTAGAGTTTTTACGTAATTAACACTTATTTAATTATCATTAGGAATTTGGAATTCTTTGGTGAGACAATAGTTAATTAGAAAAGCATCTGCATGAGTTTGTATTAAAATCAGTGAACAATAGCAGGTTGAGAAAGCAAGGGGCTTGTATGTTGGGGCTAGGCCTACCAACCGTTTTCTCCTCATCTGCCACATTTAATGCTCCTTACGTTTCTTCATTCATTTATGATGGCCTTGCTTCACATGTTAGTTGAATCACTCTTTATTGTATCCTTCTCACATTTATTGTACTGATTAACGTCATGATTGTGTAGGAACCAGATCATACTCATTTCTTAGAATTTCATTCGAGTTTTAATGATATTTGAGTTTCTTTGTAGTTGGTGTGGAAAAAGCCTCTGTTTATTTTGATCCCAGTTCCCAACCATCATTGCAGCTTGTATTAATGATATCTGGTCCTCTCTTTATCTTGAAGCTGTATCCTTGACGTCAAACTAATGTAGAAGTAGAATATACCAGATTTGGTGGCCACATTTAATATATAGTGTGGGTGGGGGGAGCAGAACATCATTCAGAAATGGAGATTAAGTCGCCGGAAGTTGTACCTGATGCTCACCGGAGGAAAAGACTTGGAATTTACTTTCTTGAATCCGATGATAGGCGGACCGCCCTCGGAGGCGGCTACACTGGTGGCGGAGCAACACCGGTTAACATCCGTGGGAAGCCCCTCTCCGAGCTTAGCATGTCCAAGACTGGTGGTTGGATTGCTGCTTTCTTCATCTTCGGTACCTTAAATTCTGTATATCATCTACTTACCTGACCGAAACTTAGAAACTTTAGACGGGGACATTATGATCTATCTATCTGTACAGGTAATGAAATGGCAGAAAGAATGGCTTACTTTGGACTGTCTGTGAACATGGTGGCATTCATGTTCTACGTCATGCATCGACCTTTCGAGAGCTCTGCAAATGCTGTTAACAACTTCTTAGGAATATCACAGGCTTCATCCGTCATTGGTGGTTTTCTAGCAGATGCATATCTTGGTAGATACTGGACTATTGCCATCTTCACAACAATCTATCTCGCAGTAAAATCTCTCTCTCTCTCTCACTCTCTCAGCATACCAGCATTTGCTTAAATTTCATTCAAGACTAGGTAATTAAACTTGGTACTTTTATTTCTTGGAGGGCTTAACGGGGATAACCCTGTGTGCAACGATGACCGTTCTAATGCCAAATCAAGACAAATGTGACCAAATTGCCCTTCTGTTAGGCAATTGTGAACCTGCAAAGCCATGGCAGATGCTATACCTCTACGCAGTTCTCTACGTCACTGCATTCGGGGCAGCAGGCATCCGGCCCTGCGTCTCTTCCTTTGGGGCCGATCAATTTGATGAAAGAAGTCATGGATACAAGGAGCACCTTGACAGGTTCTTCAACTTCTTCTACCTCTCTGTTACTGTAGGGGCAATTGTGGCATTCACTGCAGTAGTCTACATTCAAATAAAACACGGATGGGGCTCGGCTTTCGCCTCATTGGCCGTTGCTATGGGCATGTCCAACCTGGTTTTCTTTTTGGGCACTCCTCTTTATCGGCATAAGTTGCCTGGAGGAAGCCCGCTTACCCGTGTGGCCCAAGTTTTGGTTGCTGCCTTTCAGAAGAGGAACACTTCTTTTCAGCACAGCGAGCTTGTTGGCCTGTATGAGCTTCAAGGAAAAAGATCTGCTATAAAGGGTAGCAGTAAGATAGCACACACTGAAGATTTCAGGTAGCCATTTATTTTGTATGATAACTAACAAAATCCGATCACCTGATTCTGAACATTTTGAATCTGCAGATGTTTGGACAAAGCAGCTCTTAAACTGAAAGAAGATGGAATCAGTCCAAGCCCATGGAGGCTCTGCACTGTCACACAAGTTGAGGAAGTGAAAATTCTTCTGAAACTTGTCCCAATTCCAGCATGCACCATCATGCTTAATCTCATCTTAACCGAGTTTCTGACTCTATCAGTACAGCAAGCATACACATTAAACACACATATGGGCCGTCTGAAGCTGCCCGTAACCTGCATGCCTGTCTTTCCAGGACTTAGCATATTCCTGTTACTCTCCCTGTACTACTCAGTCTTTGTTCCATTATCAAGGAAGATCACTGGGCATCCCCATGGTGCCTCTCAGCTTCAAAGGGTAGGCATCGGTTTAGCAGTTTCAATCATATCTGTAGCATGGGCAGGAGTTTTCGAGAGATACAGAAGGCATTACGCCATAGAACATGGCTATGAAGCCAGTTTCTTGACTCCCATGGAAGAACTCAGTGCATATTGGCTGCTTATACAGTACTGCTTGATTGGAATAGCTGAAGTTTTCTGCATCGTGGGATTACTCGAATTTCTATATGAAGAGGCACCTGATGCAATGAGAAGCATAGGATCGGCTTATGCTGCTGTCGCTGGGGGTTTGGGTTGCTTTGCAGCCACCATACTAAACAACATTATCAAATCTGCGACGGGAAATGAAGCGAAGAGAGAGCCGTCTTGGCTGTCCCAGAATATAAACACAGGGCGATTTGATTACTTCTATTGGCTGCTCACTGTCATGAGTGTGATCAATTTCTGCATCTTCTTGTATTTTGCACATAGGTATCAGTACAGAGAGAAGCAGCTGAGTGAGATAAGAGAAGAAGCAGATGTTCAACTACGGAGCAAAGAGCATGCCGGCCCTTAATGGATTTAAGTTTCTTCCCACTGGCATAAATTGCCTAGTTTCCGTGCAACAGAAAGATGTACTTACCTGGTGTTGAATAGAGCATCAGAACATTTACTAGCTCATTTGCATGTCAAATGCTTAAGAAACCTGTAAGCTTTCATTGCTTAACTTTTGTGTTTGCTTATGAGGATGTTGTGAAACAAAATTGCTCCATTCATTTACAAAGGTATCACTATATCAAAACAAATGCTTGTAGCAATGCATAATAATGGAAGGCAGACAATATCAAACAGCGACAGGCAAGTTATAATAGGAATTAAAATATTGTATTTGGAAGAAATATAACGCAAATCATTTGGGAAACTCAGGCAATCAATGAGGCAGCGCGGACAGTAATATTACTCCACGAAAAGCTTTGAAGGAATTTCCTTTATTGCTGGATTTTTTAGTCCATGAATTAGATTTGATATTTACATTAAGAGTTGCATTAATCTTCTCAGAGTGCCTGGTAGTTTAGGCTTCAAGTAACCATCTACTCTGTACTCAGCCTTCGGATCAGTTTGAGCATCTTTCATCTCGAAACAATATACAGTAGCCCGCCACATTGCATGCTCAAGCACAGCTCCCACTTCAAATGTCACGGATTGATCATTCTGCAATTGTTAAAAGTAAACATAGCACATGAATTCAAGGAGACTAATTCGAAAAGAAGCAACATGGTCCCTCAAATCCAACGCTAACCTCTCTCCAGAGAATAAAAGGTTAAGCAACCCTTGTCAATTATGCTATGTGGTATATTAATTAGCGCTCAAGGGCACACATACGAGTAGACTTTTGGGAAAATGTGACAATTTCCAAAACCACCTCATGAAGTGTGGACTAACAGATTACTTATTTCCTCAGTCTCACGTGTTTAGTAGAAAAATACTGACAATATTTTTGTGTATCCTTTATACAACTTCTTCTCTCACCCGAAATAAAAACAAAGACATATTCACATTCATCATAGATGTTATATGTAATACACCAAAAATTTCAATAAAAGCAATGCAAAATCTGCTCCCAGAATCTTCATCCAAAACAAATAATTCTGAGTCAATGGAAAATCCAGTAAGAGAGCCTGCAGTAAAGTCTCAATATTTTACCAATCTTTTCTTGGACAACTAATTTATTATATTTCCAACAAGGCAACGCTATTAAAACCTAGATTGTGGTTCAATGGTCTACTGGTAATATATTTAGGCCGTTAACGCATTAATTCTTGTGTCTGCTGCAAGTAATGATATTCACGACTAAATGATTAGGACCCAGAAGATGCGCAAGCTTCATTGCGTGGCAAACAAGGAAATGCATGCAACTAATGTTGAACAATGTCTTGCGCAGCTATAAATGGCCATGTGCGTCCTCCATAGTTTCGCATAAGAATTAACATTGTATAAAGCAGGCAGTATGACCCTTGTAATAACCAGAAACTAACGTACTACTACTAAAACCTAGACTGCGAATGCACACCATGAATACATGGAAGAAATCTTTGGTATTTGCAGCATTTTCGATAAAATTGCCAGACATTCCGCTTTAAATGATACTATCTTAACAACGCATAATCGTCAAACAAGGAGTAATCACGGAATAATCAAATTCCAATATAGAAAAAAACACTTTGGACGGGGCGCTTGGTGACAACATCCTCATGAAACCTGGCCGAGGTAAACGGTGCCATCGATCCCGACTTCCAGCTGAGCCGAGGGAGGTGCCGTTGTTCCACTCGAAGTCGTACAAAAGATTCCCGAGCGTTGGAGCAATCGTAGCGGAGGTCGATGAGGCTGAGTGATCTGAAAATAAGTAAATAATTTTCAGATCATATATATATATATTTTTTTTTTCTTTAGTTTTCGTATCCATTTTTTTTCTTATACTGCTAATCATTTCAACATAAATAGATAAGGAAATTTTATGAATCAAGCAACGTTCATAAATAAACAAAATAAATCAATACTGTAAAAATTAAAATAGAAAAAATATAAGTTAAAGAACAATGGAACCTGAAGAATCCAAGATTTCTAAAATTTTAAGTTGCAGATTAGGAGATCCTTGATAGCTTAATAATTTAAATATTGTTAAATTCTTCATCTCTCTCATCAAAGCTTTGATAAAATCCAATAAAAAAAGTTGAGTGCTTGAGTGCCCCTCAAAGAAGAATTTATTCAAGATATAGGAAATTGGAGATCTAGTAGAACAATATATTTGTTTTGGGAATTGATGAAAGAAAAAGGAAAATTTCTATTTTCGGGCCTATAACTTAAAGCCGGTCTAGAAAAAGTCTATGTTTTGAATTATCAAATTTAGTCCTATATGTTTGGATCGAGTCCAATTTTAATCATATATGTTTGTATTGAGTCCAATTTGAGGATAAATTTTGCCAAAAATTGTAAAATTAGTCAGAATTTATCACGTGCACTCCATGTGTTCACAAATTTTGCACGTGTTCACAAATTTTAGGCTATGTAACTCAATGGGATGAAATGCACCCCTGAAAAACTCGACGCACTCATCTACGCTCACTTTGTATCCGAAGTCATTTTTTTAAAAAAATTAAATGATATGGCGTGCTACATCAACAATTTTGGACAAATCAACAACAATTGATCGGAAAGCCCCTTTTGCGAACACATGCAGTGCACGTGACAAATTCCGACCAATTTTACAATTCCCGAAAAAATTATCCCCAAATTGGACTTGACCATAACATACAAGACTAAAATTAGACTCTATCCTAACATATATGACTAAAATTGATAATTCAAAACATATATGCCTTTTTTTTTAATCGGTCCTAAGTTACAAGACCAAAAACAACTTTTCCATGAAAGAAAAATGAACCAATAAAAGGTTTTGTCATTTCAAGAATATTAAAAGGAAGGAATCACTAGAAGAGTAAGAGATCTTTTATTTATCTGTTGTTGATGTATTTTATTAGAATTTAAAAAGATAGTTAGTACCTATTAGGTATGTAAATTATGGAGATAAAAAATTAGATTATGGTGCTTCTTTTTATGTTAATTAATAATTGTTATAATTAAACTTTAATTATTATTAGGATCAAATGCAAAACTTGTTCAAACTTGAAAGAGTTTTTTTTACTATTTTAATTTTTTGGTAAGAATAAATATTATATATAAATACACACACACACACACACACACACACACACACACATATATATATATATCTCTTTTGGGGCCCTCCGTCGTTGGGGGGTCTAAGGCGATCGCCTTAGTCGCCTACCCCTCTGAGCCACCCATGGAGTGACCATGGCGTCGGCGAGTGGAGGATGAGAGAGTAGGTGGGGCAGGAATCCATTAAATTGAGACAAAAACGTGTGCATCCAACACACAATATTTAATAGTGCACTAGGCCCGGTTCGGTTTAATTTGCGCTTGGTTCCTGATCGATTTTTTTACCCTCATTTATTATTTACTAGTTCGTCCCGACCTAATTTGTCTATCTTGATCGGACACGAAGGTTAAGAAAAAACAGATTTTATGGAATCTTTGACTTTTTCAAAGGTGGAGATTGAGGGTGGAGATTTTGAGGGTGAAGATTTTGAGAAAAAAATTGGCATTTATGGGCTGACAAATAAGGTTGGGACAAACCGAAAAGGAAATTAAGCAAATTAGAGCGGGACAGAGGTAGTACTTTTTATTTTCTTTCTTTTCAAATTTTAAGTGAGGGTTTTTCAGTCGCCGTCTTTCTTCAGTTCTTCTCCCCCTTTTCATGACGATTCTCTTATTTTCTTCTTGTTTTCGTTGCTTTTTTTTTTTTCCCGTCATCTTGTTGTTTGTGTTGTTTAGAGGCATCGCATTTGTTCAGTCGTCTGTTCTTCTAGGGTTTTTTTTGAGTTCAAGTAATGTTTTTCTAACTCTTTTTTTTTTTTGTGTTATTTTTTCTTGACTTTTGGCCTTTTTGGTGTGTTTTAGTGAATATTTTGTTAGAAATTATTGTGTTCAGGTCATTTGATGCGTTCGGCTAAAAATTTGTTTGATGAAATTTTATAACAAGTTATTCTTATTTCCCCTCTGTTCAATTAAAGTGTATAATTACTACAACTTTTTACTAAGGATGAATACTTTAATCAATTTTTGGTGCATGACAGTGCATTTATAAGTGTGACATGGGGTGCATGGGGGTGTGAGTATTGCTCTGTCTGTGTGTTTCAGTGTGTTATGTGTGTATTATGTTGTATGCAAGAGCCTGTGATTAGTTTTGAGTGTGTGTGTGTGTATCAGTGTGTTGTGTGTGTATTCTATTGAGTTCAGGTAATGAAAATTTAGTTGAATTTATTGTGTTCTTATTTTCCTCTGTTCAATTTAATGTTACAATTTATGCTATTTTTGAGTGATGATGGTGTGTGATTGTGCATGTATAAGTGTGATAGTGTCAGGGGTTAATGGGGGTGTGTTTTGCATGTGTTGTGTGTGGAGGTGTGTGTCTGTGTGTTTATTTTCAGTTATGTTGAAATGTGTGGTTAGTGCGTCTATGTGCATATGGATTTTATATATATGTTTGTGTAAAGTCCGTGTGTGGTTCAGTGTATGCGTTGTGTGTTGTACAAGGAAGAGAAAAAAATAATAGATTGTTATGTGCTTGTGAGATATATATATGTTCATGTTTTATTTATATATATCGGTATATGAGTGTGGGGTTTTGGGTAGAGATTTTGGCTACGGTGGTAGTGAGGTAGTGTGTGTTGTGAGGAGTTGTGTCAATGTTAACTTTGAAACCAAATCGGAGGACAATCTATTTGGCTAAAGCTAAGCATGAGATTAGATGACCTTGTGCTAATGCAGGAAGCATCACTATGTGGTGTTGTGCCTTCTATGCTGTTTAATTCCGTCTTCATGTGATGTTGTTTAATTCTGTCTTTGTTGAAAGAGCTTAATAATTGAACTGTTCCTTTGTTAGAAGCATATTTACAGTCCAATGCTCATAATATTGCCACTTTACCAAATTTCTTTTGTCTGAAGCTTAGCATATTACAGTGCTTGAATTTTTACCTCATTTTTATAATTCTATCGTCTTTTTATGTAACAGGTTTATAATTTTTACGTTGAAATGGAAGAGAAATCTAATGAACCACATAAGAAAAAAGGGTATTTCAAGCAAATGATTCGTAAACCTTCTAGAATTCAGAAAAAAAAGGTTCTAAGATCTTTTGTTACAAAAATATTGAAGATTCTGCCAAAGAAATAGTCAAAAAATTCTGATAAAAGAACTAGGAAGTCTGTTGATAAGGGCATTGGAAGTCCTTTAAAGGATAAAGTAATTGGTAAGGAGAAGGGTCGTACTCAATCTGTCCAGAAAAAGGGCACTGATGAGTATACCGGGAAAGGAACTAGAAAGTTTAGGAATAAGGCGCCTGCTGTATATGTTTCCAAGGAGAAAATACGTGAGAAGAAAAAGAGTACTAATGAATCTCATGGAGATGTTTCAAAAAATAAAGGAGTTGGTAAGAGGAATGTTTGTAGTGATTTTATGACAGTCATGAAAAGAATAAGAAGAGAAAAGAAAGGGTTGAAGGGGAATGTATTGAGGAACACATTAAGAAGAAAAGTAAAGGGAAAGGAAAATCCATTGAAGATGAGGCTGGAAGGATAAAGAAAGATCAAGAAAAACATGTGAATATTGATGATGATGAAGATGAAAAACCAAGGTAATTTCATTTTTAGTATTATATTATGTTCTATAGTTGATATAGTATATCTTTATAAACTGCACAGTGTAAATATGAATGTATGTAGTATATGTTATATAGTACATATATTACATGTTAATAATTGCTAAATCTGATCCTGTATATATTTACCAACAGTATAGAACACATATGTATTTTTCCATGCAATATATGTATATAGATGAAAATTTATACAGTGTTCTGAAATAGTCAGAGTATATTTTTTTCGAATAGTACAATATACATATTTACTTGATGTAGTATATGTATATACATGAAATTATATGTTCTTGAATAGATTCTGGAAATATTCTGAAATGTGCATAGTATGTGTTTCTAAACCTCATAGTATACGAAGAATACTATAACAATATAAGTTTAGTGATAAGATTTTTTGTACCTTTTCAATTGCAAAATCTTGATCTGTGAACATTATTATAGTATATTTTTTCTCAGTTTATAGTATACTTAACATTTATTTACAATATTTTGAATTTACTTAATAGTATAGTTAATTTTTGCTTTATAGTTTATGCATTTAGTATTTTTTTTTTTATTTATTATTAACACATTAATCTTTTTTTTTTTTTTAATTTGCAGGGGCTGTAATTTTCAATGTAGACCAAACGTTTGTTCAATATTATAGGTAAGTTTACTAATGCTCAGAAAAGGGATGTGGAAAGTATGGGTTTTGGGGGATTGTTGCACATACATATTAATAAGAATCGTCATGTTGGCTTATTGAAGTGGTTGGTGTCTAATTTCTATCCTAGTAGTAGGATGTTAAGATTGAATGGTTACCGCAAATTTCTTGTTACGGTTGATGACATATATGATGCATCTATGATCCCTAGGAACGATGATGTTATTGTCCCAATCTATGTGTTTTCGAAAGAGAGTCCTAGATTTGTTTCTAGGCTTGAATATTGTGTGTATGGAATAACTTCTAGTGTACAATCGAGTAAGTTGGATGCCTTGTCTATTGAGAGGTTGAGTCATGAGGGGATGATTTTAAAAGAATTTTTTTGTTATATGTTGTTTGTTATTTCTTGGCTACATCACCAAATAGGTTATTAATTTTTGGCGTGTTAAAAGCCATTGAGGACGTGAGTTTGATTCCTAAGCTGGATTGGTGCACATATGTTCTCGATAGACTTTGTCAGTCTGTCGATAATTATGTGAATCATGGGGATAGTTATGTAGGTGGGTTTATCTTTTTGTTGAAAATCATGTATCTTCACAGGTTGAAATGACATGGTTTGGGCCGAGCCATGCTCCTTGCCACTTATTTCTCATTAGAATGACCAAAATCTGTCCAAGAGGTGTGCTGCGAGTGATGGTGGAAAACAAAAGGATAATATTGATGACTTTGAATACATTACGTTTTCTTACCAAATTGTGAATTGAAGAATTCTGAAGTTCAAAATGCAGCTGCTGATGTAAGTATTGTTTTGTATATTCATGTTTTTAATTAATAATATATGTTCTATTTTCTGTAGTAGTATGAATGTTGTGTTGATACAGTATATGTTGTAGTACAAGTTTGATTCTGTATAGTAATTTTTGTTATTCCTATTAGTATATGTTTTGTTATCTAGTATTGTATATGTTCTTTGTGTAGTAGTATTCATTCTTCTTATATGTTTTTGTTTGAAACTATTATTTTAAATTTATGTGATATTATGTTAATATTATCATTGTCTTGTTTGTAGCGGCTTCATGAAATCCTTCTTTTCTTCAAGAGGGATGTTTCGATATTCTCCAACCATTATATGGAAAAATTGTTGGAGATGAAGAAATGTTCCATAGATGAAGCCGAGAATTCTTCAACACCTGAAACCTCAGATTCCTTGAAATTCTGGTTTGATAAAAGATTGCATAAGATTATTGGCGACGTGGTCAATAATTTTATGAAGTTCAAGGAGATGGAGTTCGATGCTCCTACTTTTAATATTTTGACCCCATCTCGTGAGGTTGCAAAATCTAGTGAAGCAAGAGATGTTGAAGACGAAGTAGCATCGCCTAAAGAATTATGTGAGTCACTGAAGTCTATTAGTGGGAGAAAGGGGAATGCAACCCCTGACTTGGATGTTCATTCATTGACAATTGATGCAAATTGTGGATACATGTCTCAATTTTTAATTTCATGGAAGCACTTGTTCTCTTCGATGGATTCAAGGCATAAAGAAATCATTGACTATTGTTTGTTCAACGAAGAACCTGGAAAGGATATGTAAGATTAATTCTTTTTTTTTTTTTTTTTTTCCAGTATACTTAATTTAAGTTTACAATATTACTTTATTATTGACATAGTATATGTTTTTTGTTTCAGCAATGTTTGTTTTAGGTTTGGGAACTTACATATTGTTCCCAAGCAAGATATGATTTCTTCGAACCCATCAAAGCAAATTTTTAAATCTATCATTGACACATGGAGTATGATGATTAATTGGGGAGACGTGGTTGCAAATCGACGGAGATGATTCATTTTTAATACCGAGCATACTATAAGTTGAAAATTATTTATTTATTATTTTTTTCAGTAATGTTATGTTTTTTTGCTGATTTTTAATTGGATTCGTTGAAGAGATTGGTTGAAGGTATTGGTGACGAAGAAGAAAATGAGAAAAAAATAATAAATACTTTGAAGTTGTGGGCCTGTGGAGACAAATATTTGCTAAAAACGTTGATATGCTTAGTTGTATGTTTATTTGTATTTTGAGTACTTTTTTTTTAGTTGTTTTTATTATCACTGTCTTTTTTGTTGTAGATTTTTGTCTCGTTTCTTCTTGAAGCACATTTTGCTTATGTTGTTATAAATTTTGTGGATTTAAAATTCCATTTTCTGGATAATCGCAATTACGATGGTGATAATAATGTTTTTATTGAAGCTGCCAAAATATTGGTAAGAGAATAGTTTCTGTAGTTATTATAGTACAGTATATAGAACATGTTAGTATATATTTTTTAGAGTAATAGCATGTGTTATTTTATGTGTTTTATTATAATATTTTGTTGTTTTGTTTTTTTTAAAGCAAAACCATATGACAGAGTTCCTTGATTCAATTGGACACCGTAAGGCTCAAGAAATTTTGAATTACGGGTTTGATAATGTGCCATTTAAGTGGAAAACGAGGAAGCATGGTTAAGATTGTGCTATTTATATGGTGCATTTTGATGGTATTGTATATTCCGAACCCAATTTGTGCAAGATATTTTTCTTTCTTTTTTTACTCTTTTTTATGGCCTTAGCTATTTTTAATTCTATTTTTTTTTTTTTTTAAATTTTAGGGTGATGTCCGTCGTGCTTTACGGGGTAAAATTTGCATTCAAATTGTTATATCAGCTTAATGAAGGAAACAAAGAACTTCTTGAAGATGTTCAAAATTTTAACAAAGGGAAGCCATCGTTGATAGCGAGAATTGCTAGTAAAAAAAACTACTTCTGAAAGAGGTAAAGTCACTGTAAAAAATGTGTATTTTTTAAAGCAAAAGAAGAAGACGTCTAAAGGTAAAAGAATACTAGGGGTTGATGTGGATTGATGGGAGGAAGTGAATTTTTTTTTTTTTGATAGCATATATGTTTTTATTTTTTGATGGGAGGAAGTTAAAAATTTGAATCATTTTCTTAGTATGTTGGTACAATTGTTTTGATATGTCTATGTGAATTTTCAGCTATATTGTTTTTTCAGTTTAAAAAAAAATAAATAATATTGACCACATACTTTCAGGGAACATTTCATATATTATAAGGAAACATTAAATATACTTTTAGGGACAACTGTTTACAACTAATAAACAAAGATACACAGTACTACTAAATGAACTTATTTTTTAAGTAATCCTAAGTATTATATAGGGGAACAATAATTATATATTGTATCACTAAATGAACTCATTCTTGGACATATATTATATCCAAGAGTTATTACAATAAACGTATACTGTCAGGCAAAATAATATGTACTATCACAAAAAATTAAATATACTATGAGTCTGGACAATTATTAACTGTATTTATTAAAATTATTTATTTTTTTAAGTAATATCATGTATTTTATAAGGGAACAATAATTGTATTGTAAGTTGGAAAATATAAATATTGTGCAGTACATAAGAAAAATTAACTTAACTAAACGTATATTGTTAGGAAACATATCATATACTATATCCAAATATTAAATATACTATGATACTAGTAAATTAATTAACGAGCAACTTACAAAGAATAAACAATTATACGCATTATTAGTAAATGAATTTACTCTTTAAGTAATATTATGTATTCCATAAGGGAAGAATAATTGAAACATGAGTTGGAAAAAATAAATATACCGCAGTATACAAGAAAAATTAATTTAACTAAACGTATACAGTCAGTTATAATAACATATACTATGGCCAAACATTAAATATACTGTGAGGCTGGAAAATAATTAATGAGTAACTCACAAGAATAGACAGTTATACACTGTATTACTATCAGTAAACATAACATATACTGTGAGGAAGTATAATACATACTATTAGTGAACATTAAGTATATTGTACTAGTAATCCTGTTCAAGTGTAAATTGAATCCCCCTGTAAACTGAATAATAATGTTATCGATTCAACAATATTCATAAAAAAGATAGATTCAGTACATATAACTACGGACATTTGGTGCTTTTGAACCAAATTCATTGTTATTGATTTGAGTTGGTTCTCTTGCTTTCTTCTTCCTTTGTTTTTCAAGTTGAGATTTTGCCCTTTGTGCTTTCCTACCTTTTGTATTTGATTGAAATGGATCAAGGATGGTGGTTCGATGAGTTATGTTGGCTCTGAATCATCTAAGAAAGCATCAATAGCTTCCTTATCTCTCACATACCCTTCTTCCATGACTCTTTTTGTTTCCTCATGTTGTTGGTTTTTCAATATCAAGTTATAAAGGTTAAGTACCAATTGATGTCTCCACTGGATGTTGACTTGATGGCCTTCAATGTCTGGATTTGACTTGGTGTTTTTCTCCCAAATGGTTGATTTTGCCATTTTTGTCCATGTTTTTTTAGGTAGGTCTCTGGAATGCTTTTAACAGAATTTATGTGTAACGCTCTCAAGCAATGGTAACATAGAATTCCAAACTCCTCGAACTTCTTGCAAGTACATGAAATTAAATTCATGCTTCTGTCGTATATTACTATGCTTTTCTTATTTTCTGTCATATTTGATGGAACATGATAAATCATTGTACTATCTTGCCATCCAACAAGAATTGAATAATTTGAAATGCATTTTAGAAATTCTTCTTCAAAATCTTTGTAGTATGTACCTTTGAAGCTTGTTTTATCATCCTTGTCATGGCTAAATTTGATTCGGGCTTTGATGTTGCACATGTGAACTCATCAAGTTTTTCTGTGCTTCGCCGACACTTTACTATTTCTTTGAAGATACCATAGAAACTAGTCAAGCTTGTTGTCTTCTTTGCATTGAATTATATCACTCTGTTTGTGCTTTCACTTCTTTGAGATGATAGTATTTCAGCCGCAAAGAAATCTTTGCTTAATGCAGTGCACCATTTGTCCTTTAAACTGTACAATCTTGCAAACCACTCATTTTGTTGAAGCTCATATGTTGATATCATATTGTTCCAACAAGTTTCAAATTCAATTCTATCATTACACCCTGACAAACACTTCGTGAAGTCATCCTTGAAACTGCTATTACTTTTTAGACTTGCAAACCTTGTTATTGCATTCTGGTAAAGATGGCATTGACAAAGGCAATGTCTTGTATCAGGGAAAATCTGCATTTGAAATTGAATATTATAAGTAAGCAGATCCTGAAAATATTATAAGCTGGACATAGTATATGTTTAGAAACACTATAGTATATGTTTATCAACAGTATAGTACACATCTGTATTTGTGGATGCAGTATATGTATATAGATGAAAGTTTATACAATGTTCTGAAATAGTCAAAGTATATTTTTGCTAACATTACAGTATACATATTTATTTGATGTAGTATATGTATATACATGAAAAATATATAATGGAATGAATACATTCAAATAATATTATGAAATATAAGTAGTATATGTTTGTAAAACTCATAGTATACGAACAATACTATAACAGTATGAGTTTAGTGATAAGACTTCTATACTTTTCAATTGTATTTGCAATTGCAAAATCTTGATATGTGAATATTGTTACTAGAGATTTCCCTTTCATTGGTTTCTCGAATGCTGTGTTTGAAAATGGTGTTTGTCACTTCTCCTCTTCAACTTCCCCTATCACCCCATGGCAGAAACAACGAAGAATTTCATAGAACGAAAATCTTCTTCGTAGTTTTTCTCAACCTCCAACTCGTCAAGCTCGAAGATCATGGAATCGGTAGTCAAAACTTGATTGGACATGATAAATCTGTAGTTTGCTCCAGCGAAGAAGCCTTTCGATGCTACCATATAAGAACTCAAAACAAAAGTTCCTCTACGTTTTTTTTTGGCATGATATTTCTCTTCTAAAGTTTTTGAACTGTGAAATGATGGAAGAGAATTTCTTCGGCCAATATTTTATACTTAGAAATGGTAGTTTTTTTATTTGTATAAAGGGTAAAAATGGATAAGGTTCTAGCCCCCCCTGTTTCTCTCTCTCTAAAAAGTAAGCAGGAGTTGTATCTTCTTTATTGGCCATTTTCTTCGGATCAGAGTGGATCTTGACACTACCCCGTCCTCTTACTCGGGTGATTTGATCTCGTATAATGGTTCTATGATTGATTGTTACATACAATATGAGCGTCTTCCGGTGTTTAGCTTCTTCTGTGGTTGTATTTGGCACCTAGACAAAAAGTGCTTGGCTCATCCGGGGCACCTTCTGCATGTCCATTTGGAGCTTGGCTCCGTGTTTCCCCAGCTCCTCCCCATTCCAACCCTCTCGTCCCTCGTCCCTTCATCGCCAACCATCTGATTTTAAAACACATCCTCTTGACGTTACTCATGATCCTGATATTAACATCCCTCATCCTCCCCACTCACATCTCCTCCCCAGCCTGCCTTCTCCTATCTTTCGTCATAGTCTCCCTCCTTCTGGTCGTAATTCTCCTACCACTAATAGTGCTTCCTCCAATCCTGCTTCATTGAATCCTGCCAACAACTCAAATACGACTCTGCTCACGCCCTAAAAAACTTCCAATCATATTGAATCTCTCAAGCCTCCTTCAATGCCGATCACCTTAAATACTTGCCCACTGACTCCAATGGATCAATCTCTTTCCAACTCTCCTCCCAAACACTCTACTCTGACCCAGCTCCCTCCTCAGGTAATACCAAAACCTTCACGCAAGAACCATCAAGTCCTTTCCTTGTCTCTGTTAAGATTGAACTTGATTCTCCCGAAAAGAAATTGCCTGTAAATTCAAGAAAACACAAACCCATCTCAATCTTTCTCTGTCCTCCACCACAACCCCTCCTCCATTAAACCTTCTAAACCAAGTTTATCGATGAGCCTGCCACTCCTCCAGACTCTTCTCCTACTAAATGCACTAAAATGGAACCCTCTTCCACATTTTCCTCTCATTCCCCTATATACTCTTTGTAATCTTTTCTCATTGGTGGCGATTGACAGGAAATCCCAGTCCCCTCGATCATCATGAATCTTCTACGTTGGAACTACCAGGGGCTTGGGAACCCTTGGAAAGTTCAGGAAGTGCACGATTTAGTTCGTGCAAAGGTGCCTACTTTTCTTTTCTTCTTCAAAACAAGAAGTTCTTGTAAATATATTGAATCTCTGAAGTCTCAGATGAATCTATTTGGCATCTCCGTTCCCCCAGTTGGCCTCTCGGGGGGCCTTGCTCTCTTCTACAAAATGACTATTGATGTTACTCTCATTGCTTTCTTAGTCCGATTTTTCGATATCATTGTCACTTTAGATGACAAACCATTCCGTGTTACTTACTACTATGGCGAACCACAAATATCTAAGCATCGTGCGGCCTGGACTGATTTTCGCCAGCTTTATAATTCTCTAGCTCTCCATGGTTATGCTGGTGATTTCGACGAAGTCCTTCTCCGATCTGAATTTGAAGGTACTCACCCTCGCCAATCTTAGCAAATCTCATAATATCAAGATGCTTCATGCACTGCAATTTACATGATCTTGGATTCTCGGGAGATCCTTTTACTTGGGTTCGGTCCTCGGTCTTCCCATATGGTCAGCGGGGTCATCTAGATAGAGGCTATTGCAACCCTGAGTGGACTTCTTCTTTCCAATTGACTACTGTCTTGCACATCCCGGCGATTTTCTCCGATCATTCGGCTCTCCTTATCCGTGTTTCCTACCCTAATGTTGTTGCAGAGTTTATTGATCCTAAGCCTTTCTATTTTGAGGCAGTTTAGCTTAAACTTGAAGACTGCATCAATATAATTAAAGCAACTTGGGATTATGCTGCTGTTGACACTCTCCCCGAAAAAATAGAAAAGTGCATTGTTGGAATCATGCAGCGGGGAGGTGATATGGTATCCGATCTGAAATATGAAATTAAGGAAACCAAGGATAAAATTTTCACCTTGAAGCAGTCTATTCTTACCCCAGCCTCCAAGAATAACTTGGCGGAACAAAAAGCTCGTCTGGAGATTTTGATGGATCGGGAAAGTCTTGTCTAGAAACAAAGGACGAAACAATATTCTCCATCGCAATACGAGATTTTTTCATGCTCAGGCTAGTCAGCGCAAAAATATAAATCACATTGCTTCTAAAAAATGAGCATTTCAGAAGAGATAAATTGAGCAAATTATTCTGAATTAGTTTGGTGACATGTTTTCTTCTTCCAATCCTGATCCTTCCACCACCCATTAGACCCTCAGTTGCGTAAGGAGAAAAATCATGGCGGCAATGCGGTTTGCTCTATTACAACTGTTCACGGGAGATGAGGCTGTTATAGCACTCAAAGACATGCCTCCTTTCAAATCTCCTGGACCTCACAATATGGACCATGTTTTCTTTAAAAAATTATGGTCTATTGTGGGTAATGATGTCATTAAATTTGTTTTGCAGTTTCTTCGGTTTAATGTTCTTATTGAGTCTGTCAACTCTACATTCATTGTTCTTATCCCTAAATGCAAAAAAACCTGATCTTATCACTCAATTCTGCCCCATTAGCCTATGTAATGTTATATATAAGCTAGCATCGAAAGTATTAGCTAATAGATTGAGACCGTGTTTATCTCATGTTATTTCTAAATCACAATCCGTTTTTGTCCCTCTCACCGATAATATTTTAATTTCTTATGAGGTTCATCATTTCATGAAGTCCAAGAAATCTTCTACTAGTGGCTTTATGTCTATTAAACTGGATATGAACAAAGCATTTGATAGGGTGGAATGGAAGTTTATTTATGATATCTTAATGACTTTGGATTTTCTTGAATCTTTATGCGATTTGATCTATCCATGCATATCTTTAGTGCAATTCAGTTTTATTTTGAATGGTAGACGATTTAGGACTCTTACTCCACAAAGAGAAATTAGACAGTGTCACCCTTTGTGCCCCTATATTTTCATTCTTTGTGCGGAGCTTTTCTCGTGCATCTTGCAGGATCTACAATTATGTGGAAAAATTAGCGATATTAAAGTCTCACGGTCAAGGCCCTCTATTTCACACCTTTTTTTTTTGCAGATGACACTCTCATTTTCGGATGTGCCTCAATTGCTGAAACGAATCATTTAAAGTTTGCTATTATAACTTTATGAGAGTATTTCGGGTCAAAGAATCAATCTGGATAAGTTGGGCATTTTATTTGACCCTTCTGTCTCTTTGGACTTGGCAATATCTATATGCAGTATCTTGGGAATAAAACGAGTTTACTCTCGTGAGAAGTACTTGGGTCTCCCTCGATGGTTGGTGAAAACAATCAGAGGTATTCTCGAGCATTAAGGATCATGTATGACAATGAATCTCAGGTTGGAAAGAAAATATGGTGAGTAAGGTGGGCAGAGAAGCTCTTATAAAATCAATGATTTAGTCAATCCCAGCCTATGCCCTGTCATGCTTCAGGATTCCGGATCGGGTGTTGTTGGACATTGAAGCACTTGCTCGTTCGTTATGGTGGGATGAAGACAATGGTAAGAAGAAAGTCCGTTGGAACAGTTGGAACTCCTTGTGCAAAAGTAAATTACATGGGGGCTTGAGCTTTCGGAATCTAAAGGTCTTCAACATAGCCATATTATCTAAACAAGCTTGGAGATTGCTCATTAATCCTTCATCGCTCTTATCCCAGGTGTTTAAATCTAAATATTATCCTTCTTGTGATTTTCTAGAAGCCCCATTATCCCACCGACCTTCTTTTTCGTGGCGTAGCATCTTGGAAGGTCGTCAAGTTTTATTGCAGGGCTGCCTTATTTGCTCGGGTTCGCAGACGCGTATTTGGAAAGACACAGATCCTGTCTCCCCCGGACTTTATGTTTCATTCTCCACAACAATTTTTACCATCTGATGCCATTGTCTCTTCACTTCATATTTCCTCTTCGGGTGGCTGGAATATTGATCTTATCAGGACCTTGTTTCTCTTGTATGAGACTCATGTTATTCTTTTGTTGTCGCTGCATAATCACTCTGTATTTGATGGGTGGATCTGGCATTCTACCCGAGCCTCAAATCTTCATACCATTTCATTATGAGCTCAACCCCTAATTTAGTTGGGGATCTACCTTAACCTTCCAGCAGCTTAGGGCCCAATCCTGTTTGGAAGGCTTTGTGGAAGTTGAAGTTGCCTCCACGCCTCTTACATTTCTCTTGGAGGTGCTGAAATAATAGCCTCCCTTCTATTAAAAATTTACAGAGGCATTACCTACAGGCTTCCGCCTCATGTCCCATGGGCTCAACTTCAGACATCACCAACACACACTTATTCTTCCTCGGTCCATTTGCAAGTTCGGTTGGTCTATTACTAGTTTACTTGATTTTATTTCAAGATTTTCTCAAGAGTCCTTTGCACTTTGGTGGCAAGGCATCATCTTATCGGGGGATGCTCATGTCTTGGAATACATAATCACCCTCGCAAGTTCATCTGGTTTGGGCAAAATCAACTACTATTCAATGATAAACATATGTTGTCTCACCTCTTTGTCATGCTTGCTTCTAGGTTGCTTTCAGACTTCCGTCTATCATGTCATATTTCGGTTGAAGGGAAGTTTTTTGGGCCGTTTTCCACCAACCAGTCTCCACCTGATGACAATTGTATTTTCTTTTACGGCGGAACTTTGAGTTGTAAAAACAAATGTTTTGATGGAATTTATATTCGCGCCGCTGATGGATTCTTCTTACATGTTGTTTTGCATTGCTTCCAGGAAATAATGATCCTAAACTTTGCGAGTTTTATGCTCTTCGGTAGGCTCTTGTCTTGGCTAGGAATCTCAGCCTCACTAGTTTCCACATTAGATGTGATTCTAGCACGACAATCATTTCATGGCCAGGGAATTTTAATTGTTCCGTCCTTTGCATTCCGGTGCTTGAAGAAATTAAAGCTCTACTTAGTTCCTTTCCGGGTTGTCGTTTATTTTGGATTCCTAGATTGGAGAATTTAGTAGCTCGTAACTTAGTTGCTTTCATTAAATCATGTAATTTGGAGAATGTTGATTGGGGCTCTCCTCCGCCCTTTTTTTGTCAATCGGGGCTGGTCGATTCTAGCATATGATATAATATTTCCTGTTTTAAAAAGAAAGAAATTAAAAGAAAAATAAATCAAAAATTCCAATGATTCTTTAATTAAAAGAAACAATAATAATTATTAAAAAAATATTTTAATTTGATATTTCAAAAGAAATTTGTCAAATAAAAACAAATTTAATAAAAAAAAAACCAAACTTCACTATTGAACAATCATACATATCATCAATTAATCCGAATTCTCAATATTACTTTAATCATTAAACAAATCATCAATACCAATCTCTTACATATATCAGATCACCTTTTACAATTAAATAATATATCATACACTATAATCATTTCTAACACCACCTAAACAAACACAACATTTTCACTTTCCCAGTCACTTTCCCCAGCCAACAGTGTCCAAGCCACCCCCAACCGTAACCAAACATACCCTAAGTTTCTAACTTAGTTGAGGTTTAGAGAAGATCACATTGATAGTTATCCACACTAATTACCACTTTATTTGGATTGATATTTATCCACACTAATTACCATACTTATCGCCATCTATAGTCATAACATAAAATAATACTACCTTCGTTTAGCTTTTCTTTAAGGTTTTGTGAGATGTTTATAAATACTTATTTTTTTAGTTTATTTCTTTCAATACTACCCCTTAGTAATTGGAAAAAAACTATAATATAAAGGACCGAGTAATGTAATTTTAAGAATTTGAGGAAATATAGAAAAATTAATATAAAGGAAAGAAGACGTAATTTTGGGGATTTGAGGAAATGGAGGAAAATTAACTAAGGTCTTCATTGTCATTTTCTCTTGCCTCTTAATTTTCTAATCCTAATTTAAAACAACTAAAAAATCGGAGGTAGTATGCTTTATCTATCTACCGGTTTGATATGATATACTCCCTCTGTCCCACTCTAATTTGCCTACATTCCTTTTTGGTTTGTCCCAATCTAATTTACTAGCCTATAAATGGCAAATTTCTCTCATAATCTTCACCCTCAAAATCTCCACAATCAATCTCCACCTTTGAAAAAGTCAAAGATTCCACAAAATCTGTTTTTTCTTAACCTCCGTGCCCGGCCAAGATAGGCAAATTGGACCGGGACGGAGGGAGTATTGTATAAATAAAACTAAATTTAGCTTTATTAAAATAAAATAAAATAATATCAATGTATACAATAAATAGTACTCCCTCCGTCCCATGCTATTTTGCACACCTACTCTAGCACGTGGAATAAGAAAAATCTGTTTTTTACTTTTTGGGTTGAAAAGTCAACAATAACTAGGAAAAACTAAGGGAGAGATTCCTCTCCTAATTTTTTTATGATTTTCCCTATTAAAAAAAACGAAAATGTTTCTTTTAGATGTACCTGAAAAAAATGAAAATTCTAAAAAAACTTAAATTTCTGTTGGAAAAAAAAGGAGACAAGGAATAAATCAGAAAAAAAAAAAAAAAAAAAAAAAAAAAAAAAAAACTGAGTAATGTGCTTCACAAGTACAACTGATAAGTGAAAACATTCAAAATTAGTTCAATAATCACCAAAAACTTAACCGAGGGACAACAATCAGCACCAAAAAAGCCCACACAGGGGCAAAATCACAGAAAATCAGACAATGGGACAGCAATGAACATCACAGAGCCCACACAGGGGCATCATGCACATAAGTTAAAAATACCAAAAATCAACATCACCCATCCAACAGATCCTAATTCGAATCAAATTACCCAAAAGGAAAGGGAATAGATAACATTGACCTTTAGAACCGCTGGAACCCAGACGACTAGGCACTCGAGGTACATGGCTCTGAATCCGGGACTAGTCTTCCACAAGCTGCCAGGAGCCGAAGGATCCCGCTCAGAAATCGCACCGGAACCCCATTCGCCGTCGAAATGGCCATCATCACTTGGACCAAACTCCGGCTCCGGCAACTGAGTCTCTGGAACAAACTAGTCCTCAGAATCGTACGCTATTTCGTCGATTTCTGGGGAGTCCTCCATAGATCCACACAAGAGATGCACTGGAAATCTCCCAATCAAAACCCTAGATTCGCCAGTCGTTGCACAAGAGACTTCTGGGATCTCCAACGAGGCAAATACGGACAACGAGTCAAACTCGTCCCTTGACTTTACCAGTTGTGTTTATCAGTCATTTTTCAAGTACATATTCCAAATTTCCAACAAGATTTATCATTAAAGTTTTATATGTTGAGCTATGCATAAAAATATTCTATGCATTATTTGGAATTTTTGTTTTAACTTTTTAATAACGACGCATTTTTGTTCCAAAAAGAGTTCCAGTTTTGATGTGCATGTGCAGTGCTCTTTATTTTGACAAGTGACACATGAATAATACTCCGATCAATGATTAACGAATGTAATAAACTCCTTTAGGGCCATAAACGGAAGAGATTAATTTAAAGTATCATATCCATATATATATATGGGTTAAAAACTTTTTTCAGCCTAAACTATGCGCGATTTATCACTTGGGGTTGTAAACTATCACATAAGTGTCTACCAGCCATAATTCTGGTCAAAATTCATCACAGCTATAGTCGGCAGGCACTTATGTGATAGTCTCGTGTAGTTCAGGTATGTAAGTGATACTTTAAAATAGTTTAGGAACCCAAGTGATGAATCACATAGCTTAGGCTGGAAAAAGTTTTTAACCCTTATATATAATAACAAAATGATATGTTTCCTTTTCTTTAGAAATTTTTTTTTCGTCCATTTGACATACTCCCTCTGTCCCATGCTATTTTGCATACTTTCCTTTTCGGGATGTCCCACCCTATTTTGCACACCCCTGAAAAGGAAAGAAATTATTACGAAAAAATCCTTACTACTTAAACAGATTTACATTCTTGCTATTGGTTATGTTAGTTAATTTTTTGGTGATGTTGTTAACAAAATCATTTAACTAACACTAATCCAATTAAAACCCATTACCCAACCCTTCCCAAGCCCCAACAGACCCAACCCACTTCCCCTATTTCCAACCCTAAAATTCTAGAAACCTCTCATCTCTCTTGTGAACTACCTCACGCCGCTCTTCTTCCCTATCTCCAAACACTGTTCTATGATCTTCAACCCAGATCTCTTCTTCGTTCCCCCAATCCTGCTAGCTTATCGAAAAAATGCAGAATCTATTTATTGAAATTGGAGAGTTATGGCGCCTTTTCGAAAATACGCCTTTTGACCTTTGGTGGCACCAGTTCAGCCAAGCCCAAACTAATTCGAGTCCAGACACATCCATTCGCGTGGTTGCATCCTTCCATCGAGCCGAGTCACACTCGGTCCAGACTCGCTCTAGCCTGCCGAACGGTGCAATGGTTCGCTGACCCCACCCACTTCGGAAGCTCGTGGTTTGGCCCAATCCATCTACTTGGACTCGGTATGCCTCGCACTGACTTGTCATGTATGCCACGTCACCGTATCCGACATGCACCACTTTGAGCCATCGAGCCACCCGTCGGGACCAATTTATCAAAACTTTAACGTTCCTCTAGCTTAATGTGATGATGTGTACGTGCGTAGTGCAAAGTGCACCTCTAAAGCGCCCAATGTTACGTGCACGTACGCGTCCGGGGGCTCGGATGGTGCTTCGCACCATCCTCGGGTCCATTTAGTCAAAGACTAAAACACTACTGGGTCATAGGAGAGCACACTTTATCACTCCTTTATTAAAGTGCTCCTCTTAATAAGGAGTTTTAGTTCTCTCATTTTTCTTACGTGGGAAAATTTCCCATATCATTTTTAACTCTTCTATCATTTTCATATTTAAGTTGCTCACTTTAGGCATTAATTTTTCATTCACCTGAAATTGGTTTTGAGAATATAAATACACTAAATTTATCTACTCGGAATGTAGATTATGATTTCACAACTCATTTTCATTTTCATCCAATGGAAACCAAAGTTTTAAATGCTCAAAGATTGGTCAATACCAACTTCCAAAGTCAATTTCTAACAATCCCCCACATGAAGAAAGTCCCTACGAACTGTCCTTGCATCGAGATAGGTAGATTTCGGCTTTGTGCCTTCCCTAGAATGATCCTATTGGATTTACTCGCTGCTCAGTGAACACAATGTCTTGAATTGGAAGATTTTTGTTTAAACCAAGATAATATCCTTCACACAAAGAAAATTCTGATATATTTTGATTATCACGTTGTGTCCATTTCGGCCATGTACCATATCGTGGATTCATAAGTATTTAACTTGAAGCAACCACACTTCTCACTTATATAGATGATCCCTTGTTAGGACTTAATTCTGGAGTAGCCTGAAGTACCCCACCTCATTTGGTATAGGAATCATTAAAAGCGTAATCAATTACCCTCACCACACTTCATTAGGAATTCATATTGGAAGCTGCGAGAATGAGTTACTTAGAATTGTTCCGAGTACTCAAATGATTTGGTCATAACTTAATTGTCTCATTAAAACAGGTTTGTGGGATCTCCACTCATCATGGGTTAGTTTATCACTATGCTCGTTCTTGGTATGTGGTTTTCACCCCATTCCTCTTACTGCGTTGTACAATAGATCTCTAGTGATGCATTTCGTTAATGGATCTGCTATATTTTCTTTTGACCTTACATAGTCGATGGTCATTATTCAACAAGAGATCAATTTTTTAGCGGTGTTATGCCTCCAACGAATGTGTCGAGACTTACCGTTATACATGTAATTTTGTGTCTTTCCAATAGTTGTCATACCATCACAGTGTATCATTACTAGGGGAACTAGTTTATTCCAACAAGGAATATCCTCTAGAAAATTCCTAAGCTATTCATCTTCTTCGTGGGCCTTGTCAGGTGGACTTGGAGTCTTTGGTATCAGATATCCAATTTGCATCACTGCATCCTTCTAACAGAGTTGGATATCTTGTGTAAAGTATGTCATAACTTAAGGTATGCTTCAAATACCTTAATCCTCATTTCAACGCTATCCAGTGATCTTCTCGTGGATTACTCGTGAATCTACTAAGTTTACTAACTAAGTATGCTATGTCAGGGCATGTGCAATTTGATAGGTCCATCAGGCTACCTATCACTCAGGAATACCCTAGCTTAGATATAGGTTCTTCTCGATTTTATCTATATGTAGATTTACATCCACATGTATCTTATTCGGAGGAAGATCGAAGGTTCAAATTTCTTAAGTACTTTCTCAACATAGTGAGATTATGTCAAGACAATTCCCTCGAGTGTCCTAGAGATCATTATCCAAAGTATGACATTGACCAAACCCATATCCTTCATGTCCAAAGAACTTTTCAACGTGTTCGTAGTTTTCACGATCACTTCATGATTACTTCCCTTGATCAACATGTCGTCTACATAGAGACATATAATTACAAACTAATTGGGTGTCCCTTTAACGTAAACACATTTTTCACACTCATTGATCTTTTAGCCATTCGATAGCATTGTTCTATCGAATTTGTCATGCCATTGTTTCGGCGCTTGTTTAAGCCTGTATAGTGACTTGACGAGTCTGGATAGTTTACATTCTTATCCGGTGCAATGAACCCTTCAGATTGTTTCATGTATATCTCCTCTTCCAATTCTCCATTTAAGAAACCCGTTTTCACCATTTGATGTACATCAAGGTTATGTAATGTTGCAATAGCTATGAGTACCCTTATGGACATAATTCTTGTAACGGGTGAATATGTGTTGAAGAAATCATATCCTTCATTTTCTCTGAATCCTTTAACTACCAAGCAAGTCTTATACTTGTAATTGATCCATCAAATTTATATTTCATTTTAAGGATCCATTTGCATCCTAAAGGTTTGCACCCCGGTAGGAGATCATCTATCTCATAAGTATGATTTTTCACGATGGACTCAATTTTGCTATTAATACCTTCTTTACAGAGAGGAGCATTTGGACTAGACAATGCTTCTTGAATTGTCCTAGGTTCATTATCTAACATGTAGGTTAGAAAAACACGACTAGACGTCTTGTCCACGTTATTCCTTTTGTTGCCCCTCGATTTCTCTTCTTCTTGAAGATATTCTTTCACAGCCCATGAATCTTTTTGTCTAAACTTCTTTTTCCGTTCCTTTTCTAGAAAGATGTTCTCAAAGATTATTGCATTCCTTGACTCTATGATCATACCTTCATTTATGTCAGGGATTTTTGATTTGTGTACTAGGAATCTATATGCACTACTATAGATTGCATATCCAATGAAAATGAAATCAACAATCGTAGGCTCTATTTTTACTTGTTTAGGTTTATGTACTTCGACCTTTGCTAGGCACACCCACACTTTAAGGTAACTGTAGGAAGGCTTCCTTCCTTTCCATAATTCATGTTGAGATTTATCCATTTTCTTGTGTGGCAACAATAAAGAATGCAATGACTTCCCCCACATGTTCTGGGATAGCATAGAGTTGATCAACATAGCATTCATCATCTCCTTAAGAGTTATATTCTTTCGTTCAGCAACGTCGTTTGACTGAGGTAAGTAAGGAGCAATCGTTAGATGAATAATGCCATGTTCCGTGCAAAATTCTTCAAACGGAGCCACATATTATCCCTCTCTATCACTTCGAATCATCTTGATTCTGAAGCCAAGTTTATTTTCAACTTCGTTTATATAACTTTTAAAGGCTTCAAGAGCTTCGTCTTTACCACTCAAAAGATATACAAATCAGTATCTTGTGCAATCATTGATAAAAGTAATGAAAATACCTTTTTCCACCTCTAGTTTGCACATATTTCAAATCACATATATCGGTATGGATTAACTCTAGAGGCGAGTACTTCTCTCCACTGAGAGAAAATGTGCTTTGGGCATTTTTGCCTCAACATTCACTTCACACTTGTGGTATGAATCAAATTCCATCATTGGAAATAAATTTAAATTTACTAGCCTTTTTAATTTATTTAAATTTACATGTCCTAATCTATCATGTGTCCGGGTTTGTCACAATTGTAGAAGTTTCCCCTAATCACTTGGTCTTTGGCTCCTGCTGCTGCTTCTTACCCGACCGCTTTCTCTTCTTGCTAGTATTCGACTCAACCAAGTTTGCCCTTGCCTCAATATTTAACCTTCCACTCTTGACTTCGGACTTCGGACTATCTTCCTCGGTCTTCAGTCTCACGATCCGGTCCTCAATCCCCATTTCCTTGTGTTTGTGCTTGAGATAGTTCTTGAAATCCTTCCTTAGAGGCGATAGCTTCTCAATTATAGCAGCACTTGAAAGGAATTAATAAGTTTCATTCCTTCGGCATGTGTCTCTTGCAGGACCAACTGCAATTCGTGGACTTGGTCCAAGACCTCATTGGAGTCAATCATCTTGAAGTCTAAGAACCTCCCGACGATGAACTTCTTCATCCCCGCATCTTCTCTCTTGTACTTCTTCTCTACTAGTTCTCACAACTCCTTTGCATTTTTTATAACCGCATAGACGTTATAAAGAAAATCATCTAGACTGTTGAAGATGTATTTGTGACACAAGAAATCACTGTGATTCCAAGCGTCCAACGTCGTCTTCTTTTGCTCGTCATTATCACCTTCCCCTATAGTGGGAGCATCTTTTAGAGAACGAACCAGATTGAGGGTCTTTAGGTAGAATAACATCTTATACTGCCATCTCTTTAATTCACTTCCATCTCTTTAAATTGTCTACATGGACCTGGTATGCCCCGCATCGACTCGTTGTGTGTGTGTGTTGTGTCACTACACCGACCCATATCGTACTACTTCAAGCCACCCGTCCGGACCAATTTTTATCAAAATTACAAGATTCCTCCAACTTCTTGTGACATGTGTGTGCATGCCCGATCTCGGGGTCTATTTAGCTAAATGCTAAAACGCCACTAGGATCCACCATAGGAGATCACATTTGATTACTCCTTATCAAAATGCTCCTCTTAATAAGGAGTTCCGATTCTCCATAGTTTTTCCATGTGGAACAATTTCTCATATCATTCTCAGCTCTTCTATCATTTCCATATTTAAACTGCTCACTTTAGGCATTAGTTTCTCATTCACACGAAATTGGTTTTGAGAATATATATACACTAAATTCATTTACTCGGAACATAGATTATGATTCGCAACTTATTTCCACTTTGATTAAATGGAATTCAAAGTTTAGTATTGCTCAAAGATTGGTCAACACCAACCATCCAAAGTCAATTTCAAACAAATTTAAATTCTGGAATCATTTTTATTGTTTAATTATCAAATTGACGTGTATGCCAACAATGTTTGACATCCATTTGAAATCTCATATTATTCCAAATGGCATTTCAGAGTGTAAGTGTAACAACAAATTTCGTGTATAAATAAATAAACACAAAACAGTGTACAAAATTAAATTTCTTTTATCAAATGGATAGAGTTTACAATTTTTGAGTTCCTATCTCTAGTTATCCTCTTATTCCTCTCTTCAATTGTATAACGCCTTCAAACTCGGAGTTGACTTTGATCTTCCCCGGTTCTGAACTTTGAATTGAGAAATGTTAATCCAAAGAAACTTGATTTTGGGTTAAACGTGTGCTTAGATGAATAATCGATAAAACATCTTCGAAGAGACGAACGATGGTACACGTGTCCCGTGCACGCACTTTAGGGTACTTTTAGTGTCAATAATGTGCATAATCACGTGTATTTAGTGCTTTTGTATTCTCATGGGCAAAATAATGCGTTTGTGTTGTTTTTGTGTTAAGACAGGTGAAAAATGATTGAAAAAGAATATCAAACAATCGCGGAGTCGAGGATCGGTCGAAGAAACAAGGAACAGGGCTGAGGGGTCGATCTCGGCCGAGGCAGGGCACAATCTCGGCCGAGATACTTCTCCAGGGAAATCCTAGAGTTTTGAGAAATTGAAGATCTCGGCCGAGACGGGTATGGCATCTCGGCCGAGATAGCTCTCCAGGGAAAACCAGAGATTCAAAGAAATGAAGATCTCGGCTGAGATGAAATCTAATCTCGGCCGAGATAGCCGAAACCCTAAATATCCCCTTTTTCATGTCTCGGCCGAGATTATCCCTCGGTTTACCAATTGAAAATCCCTTTTTCACGTCTCGACGTCCCTGTTTTACATTCCTGAATGCGATTTTGCCTTAAATTGAAGTAACAACTCTTCCCCTATATATATATATCATCCCTTTCGAAATTAACCTACTTTGGACTTTGAAATACACACTTTCCAGCCATTTTTGAGCCACCAAAGCCACCAAGGAAGGAAGATTGGACAAGAGATTGAAGGATCATCTTCTCCAATTGACATCTTTGGATTCATCCATCTCAGTATCATGTTTCTTTATTTTTCTACTTATTTTCTGTTTGTTTTAGCTTCCATGGGTGAGTAACACCTATATTTCTACCCTTGATCAAATGTAAAACTTTGAGTGACAATGTTTACATTATTATTGCTAGTTGATGTTACCATTTGATTGCAATTTCAAGTGTTCTATACTATTTACTGTTATTGACTCATATTTGTTTGCTTTTTCTTAGCTTGATCAACCTTTAGGGAGTTTATGAATGTGTTGCTAGAATTGAAAATCACTATCCGTAATTGTAGGATTTCCGATTCCCTAGTAGCAAACAACGAGTGGTTTTGTTGGTGATAGTGTAGAGTTCGACCTCTAAACCCAAGCTTTCGAGGTTTATGTTAAATCTGTTTCATTATCTTGGAGCTTTTATCATTCGATTGCAAAATTGAAGAGAGCTTGTTCGACATTTTGGTTTAATTAGATAGGGTTAGTCGAAGAGCTTATTTTGATTAGCCATAATTACGAGATAATACGGTTGCTAGAGCTTGTTAGCAGTCGTGAAATAGGGACTTGCAATGCTTTCCATTGGGCATCAACAATAGTTGTGTAATTCGTTGGAACCAAAGGGATACTCGATCAAGGGTAGATACTTTAATCATATTTTAAAAATCCAAAAATCGATTTATCTATCTTGTTATCTTTTGTTAATTGAATCTTAGCTTAGTTGATCATAGCTAAATAGTGGTTTCTAGCTTGACAAACAAACCCCCTCCCCCACCTTTATTGCTTTCTTTGTTCGAGTTTATTCGTGTTTGTAATACATAATCGCTTGGCATATCAAGACAATATTGTTCAACTGTTCCTCGTGGGTTCGACTCCTACTTACCACTCTACTATTTAGAGTAGTAGGATAAGGATAAGTATATTTTTATATACACTAATTAATTTGGTATGGTCCAACGACTCGTACCAAACGATGAAGAACACCTTCGAAGTTCTAACTTGAAAACGCTGATCGGAGGGGCTCAACACCTTAATATCGAATCAAACACACAAATTCTCAAGATTGACTTTGTAATGCCTATAAATATTAAGATCGGCTTTGTAACGCCTTTAGAACTAGCTTTTTATCGTCTTAATCCCAAGATTGACTTTGTAACACCTTTCTTGAGCTTGTGTTCTTGTTATCTTTTGGTGGAATAATGAGGCCCTATTTATATATGTATGATGGAGAACCCTGGTGGACCTAGGATCTAAATTGAGCAATTTGATTGGTCTACCATAATTTGATATCTATCAAATATCTTTGAGATAATTATTAAATTAATTATATTAATTTAATAATTACTGGAACATCTTGACATATGGAGCCTTCTAATTGTCCATTATGATTTGGTATCTATCACAATCTCTATGGATAATTGCCAAATTAATGTAATTTAATTTAGTAATATCACATCACTTTGACATGTGGCAACTTCTGATTAGATATAAAAATTTTGTATAAACAAATCCCCCCTCGAGACTTGTTCGCGAACAACATGTCTTGGAGTGAATGAGTCTCGAACTGACTTCTTGAACTTTCTTTGAACATATTAACATTTTATACCGTTATCAAGGAGTTCTTGAATTTGGACTTGATTTTGATATGAAGACATTTTAAACTTGTGCCAAGGAGTCTTGAATTTGAATTTGAACTTGATAGGTATTTTACGCTCGTACCTAGGAGCCTTCAACTTAAATTTGAGATTTGTTGATTGTTTATACTCATATCAAGGAGTTCTTGATTTGATTTTGGATTTGTATATAGCTTATACTCGTATCAAAGAGTTCTTTAAGTAGAATTTGATTTGTAGACCTTTTATATTCGTACCGAGGAGTCTTAATTTGAATTTGATTTGAGGGGCTTAGATAGTTTTAGCTCGTATCTAGAAGGATTGCAAACAATTTAGGCTCATATCAAGGAGCATTGTAGACAATTTAAGCTTGTATCAAGGAGCATTGTATGATTTAGTTTTCTTCACTTGGAGTACCGGTCAAACACAATTTCTTTCAGGGAACGAACGAATTGCTTCACCAAGTGATCACCATATGTTCCGGCATCGTTGCACTACGAAGTGGGTTATATGCTGCTTTAGGTTACCTTTGCCATCAAAGAGTTGAAACTTCGGGGGATTGGTAACCAGAAGGTATCTTCAAGTTGTCAATCCTTGTAGTGTATGACTTTGTATATGCTGTAGACCAGTTTGAGCTTCCGTCAAACTTGTCGTTGAAAGTCTCTAGGATGAGCTCCTTTAGTTGACTTGTTTGAATCGATCCATCTGGTGAGACTTGCAGTGTTTTGGGTGAAGACCTCTGTTGTTCACTTGACCATTGCTTCGTTGACGTCTCAACTTCATCATATTTCTCAACTTGTTTGTCTATCAGATGACTTGTGTCAACATGATCTTCTTGGCTCAGCTTTATAATCAACTTTGTAATAAGAGTGTCTCGTGCTTGGACATGTTTGGTGAACTCTTCGATGACTCTTGTTAGACTGGTAATTTGTTCTTCAATGTTGGTCATGGGCTGCACTTGAAATTTCTTGAAACTTGAGAATTAGGTGAAGAGAAGAGATCAGAGGTAGAGATTGTCCCACTAGGGGTGCCAAATTTATAACAACAAATTTCGTGTATAAATAAATAAATACAAAATTATGTACAAAATTAAATTTCTTTTATCAAATGGATAAAGTTTACAATTTTGGAGTTCCTATCTTTAGTTCTCCTCTGATTCCTCTCTTCAATTGTATAACGCCTTTAAACTTGGAGTTGACTTTGATCTTCCCCGGTTCTGGACTTTGGCTTGAGAAATGTTAATCCAAAGCTTGTAATCTTGATTTTGTATTAAACGCTGTGTTTGGATGAATATTCGAAGAACAACTTCGAAGATCTTGACGAACGACGAAGAACACCTTCGAAGTTCTAACTTAAAAGCGCTGATCTGAGGGGCTCAGATCGAACGCACAAATTCTCAAGACTGGCTTTCTAACGCCTTGAAATCTTAAGGTTGGCTTTGTAACACAATTAGAACTAGATTTATAACGCCTTAATCCCAAGATTGATTTTGTAACACCTTTCTTGAGCTTGTGTTCTTGTTATCTTTTGGTGGAATAATGAGGCCCTATTTATATATGTAGGATGGAGAACCCTGATGGGCCTAGGATCTAAATGTAGTAATTTGATTGGTCTCCCATAATTTGATATCTATCAAATATCTTTGAGATAATTGTTAAATTAATTATATTAATTTAATAATTACTGCAACATCTTGACACATGAAGCCTTCTAATTGGTCCATTATGATTTGGTATCTACCATAATATCTTTGGATAATTACCAAATTAATGTAATTTAATTTAGTAATATCACATCACTTTGACATGTGGCGACTTCTGATTTGATACAAATTTTGTGTATCAAAAAATGCCCCAACAACATGTCTTGGAGTGAATGAGTCTCGAACTGACTTTTGGAACTTTCTTTGAACGTATGAACATTTTATACTCTTATCAAGGAGTTCTTGAATTTGGACTTGATTTTGATATGAAGACATTTTAAATTTGTGTCAAGGAGCATTGAATTTGAATTTGAACTTGATAGGTATTTCACACTCGTACCTAGGAGCCTTCAACTTGAATTTGAGATTTGTTGATAGTTTATGCTCGTATCAAGGAGTTCTTGGTTTGATTTTGAATTTGTAGATAGTTTATACTCGTATCAAGGAGTTTTTTAAGTTGAATTTGATTTGTAGACCTTTTATACTCGTACCAAGGAGTCTTGATTTGAATTTGATTTGAGGGGCTTAGATAGTTTTAGCTCGTATCTAGAAAGATTGTAGACAATTTAGGCTCGTATCAAGAAGCATTATAGATACTTTAAGCTTGTATCAGGGAGCATTGTATGATTTAGTTTTCTTCACTTGGAGTTTCGGGAGAAGCTTTGTCCCCTCATTCTTCTTCTTCTTCTTCTTGAGGCTCTTGGGTTGGTGGATGACCAATCCCACTTGCAATCATGCTCAACTGTATATCATGAGTTCGAATAGCAAACTCTTCAAACGACTTCAGCTGAATTGCGTTGCATCCTTGGAATGTACATCTCGATGGCAGAGGCTTCGAATAATTTCTCCTTGCAGTTTAGACGTAAATTTCCCCACGGTTGATATAGGTAATGATTGGCTCTTCTTTCAGACGTGAATTTGAAAACTCGAGCAAGCTAACTATTCTTCGAGTGCTATAGAAGAAGTTGAGAATTTTTTTTTCCAATTGCTCCCAACTATCGATTGAATTTGCCACCAAGTCGGTGTACCAGTCAAACGCAATTTCTTTCAGAGAATGAACTAATTGCTTCACCAAATGATCATCATATGTTTCGGCATCGTTGCAGGTTTCTATGAAGTAGGCTATATGCTGCTTTGGGTTGCCTTTGCCATCAAAGAGTTGAAACTTCGGGGGGTTGGTAACTAGAAGGTATCTTCAAGTTGTCAATCTTTGCAGTATATGACGTTGTATATGTCGGAGACGACTTGGAGCTTCCGTCTAACTTGTCGTTGAAAGTCCCTAGGATGAGCTCCTTCAGTTGACTTGCTGGAATCGATCCATCTGGTGAGACTTGCAGTGTTTTGGGTGAAGACCTCTCTTATTCACATGACCATTGCTTCGTGGACGTCTCAACTTCATCATATTTCTCGACTTGTTTGTCGATCGGATGACTTTTGTCAACATCAGCTTCTTTGCTCAGTTTGATAATCAGCTTTGTAATAAGAGCGTCTTGTGCTTGGACATGTTTGGTGAGCTCTTCGACGACTCTTGTTAGAATGGCAAATTGTTCTTCAATGGTGGTCATGGGCTGCACTTGAAATTTCTTGAAACTTGAGAATTAGGCGAAGAGAAGAGATGAGAGGTAGAGATTGTCCCACTAGGGGTGTCAAATTTATAACAATAAATTTCGTGTATAAATAAATAAATACAAAATTATGTACAAAATTAAATTTTTTTGATCAGATGGATAAAGTTTACAATTTTTGTGTTCCTATCTCTAGTTCTCCTTTGATTCCTCTCTTCAATTGTATAACGCCTTCAAACTTGGAGTTGACTTTGATCTTCCCCGGTTCTGGACTTTGATTTGAGAAATGTTAATCCAAAGACTTGTAAGCTTGATTTTGGATTAAACATTGTGCTTCGATGAATATTCGAAGAACAGTTTTGAAGATCTTGCCGAACGACAAAGAACACCTTCGAAGTTCTAACTTAAAAACGCCGATTGGAGGGGCTCAACATCTTAACCTCATATCAAACGCACAAATTCTCAAGATTGGCTTTGTAACGCTTTGAAATCTTAAGATTGACTTTGCAATGCATTTAGAACTAGCTTTGTAATGCCTTAATCCCAAGATTGACTTTGTAACACCTTTCTTGAGCTTGTGTTCTTGTTATCTTTTAGTGGAATAATGAGGCACTATTTATAGTTGTAGGATGGAGAACCCTGACGGGCCAAAGGATCCGATTGGAGAAATTTGATTGGTCTACCATAATTTGATATCTATCAAATATCTTTGAGATAATTATTAAACTAATTATATTAATTTAATAATTACTGCAACATCTTGACACATGGAGCCTTCTGTTGGTCCATTATGATTTGATATCTATCATAATCTCTTTGGATAATTATCAAATTAATATTTAATTTAGTAATATCACATCACTTTGACATGTGATGACTTCTGATTTAATACAAACTTTGTGTAAGTCTAGACAATATTCATAACAGAAAATGTTAAGATTATAAATTATAAATTCACAAACAAGTTATCTATAATCAAGTTAGTAGAACCCGCAAATAAACCAAGCCAAGTAAATAAGAATATAACTTCTTATTATAACCAAATTAGTAGAACCTGCAAACAAACTAAGTCAAGTAAATGAGAATACCACTTCAGACAGGGTTCCTCTGCTAGCCTTAAAAAACCAGCAAATTGTGCTGGGGTCGTGGGCCGTCGTTTTAACACATTTCTCTTTCTTTGTGTTTTGTTTTTTCGTTCCCAGTATTATTTACTCGTTTTGACATATTTTTCTTTCTGTTTTGCTTTGTTGTTATAAGTATTGTTATTATTATAGTAGCACTATATATAGGAATGACAAAATGTCTCGAAATTCGAACGAGTTACCCGATGTCCTGAATCCAACGGGGAATTCCCTTCCCGCTCCAATTCTCTAAATAACTTATTTATTCATTATATTAAATAAATATGTATATAAAAAGTTATTATTATTTGAAAAATATATTCTATTTGGTAATATTGTATAACATTTTAATATACTATTAAATATAACACACAAAACTTAATATAACTATACATAATAGTTAGTTAAAGCATAAAAAATATAAATTTTAATATCATGTGGAGATTAATTAAATGGAGTTACCCGACCCCACCCCGATCATACCCCAGCCCTTCACGGGGCCGGCCGGGAATGTCAAAACCCGCCGCGACCTGTCCCATTGCCACTCCTAATATATATATTTCTTTTTATAATATCTGAAATTATTAGTAAATACTTTTATAAAAATAGTCGATTACAACCATATCAACCTCAACATACTTCTGTAAATTGAATATAAAACTTCATAAACTATTATAATATATTTTTTACTGCAATACAACCGAGTTGTATCCACCGTATTTTATAGGCACCTCCTCATAGCCTAACCATTCGATAGCAATCTATGATTCTAGATGCAGACTCCTCCGGCTATATCCAACACATTATCTAGTAGGAAACGAAACAAGGTTGTTCTAGATATAGCTCAATGAGTCCTCGTCAATGTTATAGATTATGATTGTTGTGTGAAGCGGGATGTAAAATTCGATGGATTTAAACCGACTGTATTGCAGTATAAAAGGTAATAAAATGATTTATGAAGTTTTGTATTTAATTTAGGGAAGTATGTTGGGCTTAATATGGTCATGGACTATTTTCATAAAACGAACTACTAGTAATTTCAGGTATTAAATATATTTATATATATTACTAACAATAAAATAATAATTTAATAATAGTAATATAACTAGTAAATCCCCCGTGCGATGCACGGTTATGAAATATTTTACATATCATACATGCATGACATTAATAATGGATGAACTGCGAATTAGAAAATAGTCGAATTATGATTTAATTTATTTAGGGATACATAAATGAACATAAATCCACCATCTGCACAGGAAATAACCAAAATTGAAATATAATCCCTAATAAATAAATAAAATATATAAAATGTATAGCTAGACCATCCGTAATCGCTCAAGACTTATGAAACATGAACACCTGGAATGATGAGGGTGTAAAATACTTAAATCTGATGGGATCACATTGCCGAATCTTCGAGACTTCGATAAAATGAGACCGACCATCTACAATGTAGTAAAAAAAATTCACGGAGGATAACTCGAACATCATGCAACATACCCTGAGATATATCAAGCTTGAATTGTGTCGGAACTTCCTTGGAAAAGTTTACGTAGAACTCTTCAGTAACAAACTACATTTATGGATAAGAAAACAGTGAAAACCAACAGGCAAAAATTATTAGATTAAATAAATAAAAATAGATTTTTTTTATTACAATACACTTCACATGCTTCGCCGGGTTGTATATCACACAGACTTCCAGTAGGACAAGTCGATATGGATCCTACTTAACAAAATATCCATCGACGACTTCAACGAATACATACATATCCAATTTTGATCCTATTTTATCTGTATGCGTGTATTATTTAATAAACACAGATTGTAAAATACCCGGACATAATATCACAAAGGGCGTAAAATTTATTTAAATAGTTTGAGAATCTACTTTAATCGGTTCAAATATGATAGTTATATATTATAATCATCTGATTTGCTTAATTAACTCGTTTGATAAATGTCAGCAACAAAGAAAGTTTGACTGATAAACCTGACGTTGAGGAGTATGACGGATGTTTATAGATAGAATGTTCGTCATTTTTTCCTCAATTTTTGATCGAGTAAATGTGCATGATTTGAACTTTTCCAAAATAAATGATAGAATTTGACATTTTCATTTATAGGTGCTATATAATTGGACGTATACAAATGAAAAATAATAAATAAAAATAATAAATTATTAAGATGTATGATTTGAACTCTCCCAAAATAAATGTCACCAACATATACGGTTAGAATTTGGTCGAATATCACTACAAATCTTACTTACTAATGATTGAAGATTTTCCTTCAATATGGGAGTAGATTTTGACAGATAATGGCGAGTCATTTTTATATGACTGGAAACCTTTCCTAAATATGACTGAGTGATTATTGACATAATATCATTACAAATATGTCTAATATATGATTGGAGAATATCATTGCAAATATGACTAATATGAGATTCGAGATTTTCTTTAAATATGGGAGTAATATATAGCAGTTTATGACCAATTTTGGCAGAATATCATTTAAATGTAGCTAATATATGGTAGGAGATTTTTTTCTCATTATAAAAGATTTTACCATAAATTAATATTTCTTGATTTAGTAATAGTATTTGGGCGGGAAAATCAGTTGTTTCTACTTATAGAGGGTTCCCCTTTATTATTAAGTAAGATAATAGGGACATGACGAAAAAAAAAAAGCAAACATAATGAAGAAGAAAAGGACAATTTGCTAATTTTTGAAGGCCAGCAGAGGATCTCTATCCGAAGTATATACACAATTCATTTTACCATCACAATTGCCAGCCGCCTTTTCACAATTCCTTATATTCTACAACGTCCCCCCTCATAATTACGGAGAGAGTCAACTGGCATTTTATAGATTCTACTGTTACCTCTAGGGATGAGTACAATTTGTAATGGTTAAAAAAAAATTCAAAATTAAAGTTTAGAGATATTAGGAAATTTTTAAAATAAAAATCTTTTTCGTTGATCGGTTCAATTTCTTTCGAAGGTCGGACATGATTGGTTCGGTTTTTCTGAGCTTTTTGGAGTTTTTCCATTTAATTTTATTAACAAAAAGAACGAAAAAAATGTAGTGTCGTCTTTACAATAATATCATATTTTGTAAAAAAAAAAAAAATTGTAATATTAAGCAATTTATAAGTTACTCCCTCCGTCCCAGCTTAATCTGCCTACTTGCCATTTCGGTCCATCCCACCTTAACCTGTCAGCCCATAAATGACAAATTTCTCACACAATCTTTAGCCTCAAAATCTCCACCCTCAATCTCCACAGTTGAAAAAGTAAAAGATTCCACAAAATCTACTTTTTCTTAATCTCCGTACCCAGTCAACCTAGGCAGGTTAAGCCGGGACGGAGGGAGTATATATTAAGACAAATTTCAAACCCCAACTTAATAAAACAATTACAAATTACAGAAAGAGGTGTCTCGTCTAAAAAAGAATATCATTAAATTATAAAGTCATCAAATATTGATAACCTCTTTGAACATTTTATCGATTATTTTGATGTACAAAGCTCTGATTGTGTATACTTTCAAAAAGATTGTCTTATTCACATGTTTTCTTTTTTGGTATAAACACTTGCAAACAATATGGGAAGAATAGACTATGAAAGCAAAAGGTAAGATTAACATGACCAATTACAGTGAAATTAAAATTGACTTCAAGAGAAAAATGTCAGTGCACGAAAATAATGGAGAATCAAAGAAGACGGTAACGAGCAAACAACTGCTAATAGTATCTGTCCGCCTTCTGTAGAATTTAGGTGTAGGTAGTTACTGTATACAGCGAGTATAGGATTTTGACTTTATATATAGAAATAATTAAATATTAGATATAATAAAAAAATGTAAAATGAAATTTAAACATATCATGTAACATATTTTTAATATAAACTTATATAATACAGATGTATTGACTGATTCATATATCTATAATTAATAGATTTATGTTTGTTAAGAAATTATTCATTATAAATATTTTCCTCTATTTACTAAACTCTGTTATGAAAATGTCAAAAACACTTTTATGAAATTCTAAAGCATTAGTAGTATTTTACTTTGTTACAATTTACTTAAATTTATAATGATTTAGTATCATATAGAAGAAATGAAAAAATGAGTGATATATAATAAAACTCTATAGTTAATTACTAAGAGTTGGTTATACTCGATTTTATTTTAATTTTTCAGTTCGTAACAGTTTGATCTTACAACAAAAGAATTTTTAATTTGTTTGATCCGGATAAAATTAAATAGTGAACGAATATTATCGATTCGGGGTGTTTTTGGTCCGGGGTTCGATACAGTGCATGCTCACCCCTAATTAGCTGCATGCCAAATTCCATGCAACCCACTTGGCAGCTAGATTGTATAAATTGAACTTACCCTCTTTTGTTCAACTGTAGCTGAGTTGGTTAACAATCTACATCACTGAATAGAAATACAAGCAAGAGCCAAGACGCATGTAAACATTTCACGTTCTAACTCCTACACAATTGCTTCCAGCACTTATGCACCTGAGCCTTTACCAAAATCTCATGTGCCAATTAAGCAACAACAAAGGGTCAACGGCCCCTGCAATCTGTATACCTGTCTAAATATATTTCAACCCCGAGAGATATTGTTGTCTGGATATCAAATACTGACCCAAGGAATATATAACTCCCAGGAGCCCCAAAATCTTAATCTTGATAATATCCGTCATTATCACCGAAGGCAGATTAAGAGGTATGGTAAGCAACGGCCTTGAGTCAGCCTGTTTCGTGAAGCTCCAAACAAAACGGTTGAAAAGGATATGGCTTGGGAAGGTCAGAATAAGTAGGGCCAGATTCTTGACCGCAAATATCCAATCTGGGCCCCCGATATCAACACCCCATCCCGCATTTCCATGCCATACATCTTCCCATATACTGTACAATGAAGTCAACACCAAGTAAGCAGAGATGGCTAAACTGACAGGGAAGTACCTCTGCTTATCTCCAAAGCCCGCAAAGAAATCTGAGTCCTGGTTAAGAAGCAATAGAACAGGTGCCAAGAAAAATATAGCCCGATTTGACCCCCCGGTAAGATGCACATTCAAGATCAAGCAGATAGCGAAACACATCACGGTGGCAACATTACCAACTGCAGGCATCCAAGCTCCCTCTGCAGCCATCCGTTTGATGGTAAACGTGGGCATAGTCGACGCTCGACGTTGCTTCATAAATCTCAACCTAGCAGGAACGGTAGCCGAACTGCTTTCGCCAGACTGACTGTGCCGAAGCCCAGCTCTTTCCCCAAGCTTTTCGCGCATAAGTGAAGCCAACTCGAACTTTATCTCGAGTGCTATAAGCATAAAGATGGCTGCATATAAACCGAGAAGAGACGTCCTTGCACCTTCAATAGCAAGTAGGGTAGCAATCTTGTTGTCCTCCTCTGTCATATCTTCAATTCCACTGTCCCCTAGCCAACTCCTATTGATTCTCACCTGGCCCTCAAGTAAATATGTAACTGGAAAGAGGGCCACAATCAGAGCAAACACCCAAGGGAGAAGCTTTGTGCTGGAGGCAGAAGGCAAGTGGGTGAAAACCACAAATAGGGATGTGCAGACCATGGTGACGATGATGAGGGCATGCAAGATTGCTGCCTGAAGAAAGTACTCCGCAGATATGTAAATTCCAAGAGCGAATCCCACAGCAATAGCGTAAAATGTCCTCAACTCGACAATATATTTTATGGGAATTATGGAGGTAAGACCAGCCAAAGTGAGAAGGATCGCTGAAATAAGTAACCAGGATGGCCATGTTGGTTTCGATGCCATAAAGCCGTAAATGGAAATGTCATCAGCAGATTGACGAGCAGACCGGATTAGGTCAGAGTGGTAAGTCCATGCCAGTGGAATTGGTGGCTGCATCAGGATGAATAGCAGACCAGTTGCTACAACCAACACCAAGTATCTCTTAGCGGCCTGTAAAACAAAATGGAATATCATATGTTAGACATAATGAAAGTTTAAATATAGCAAGTACGTCAATCAGCAATATGCCCTTAACATTAACAAAACAGAAGAGAAAATAACACTTTAATCTGCAACCGTCATTAAAAACACTACTGCTTAAGTATGTGGCATAAGGAACCTTTCAATTCTATAACTTTGCTACAACAAATTACACACCATTTGAGCTTTAAATGACATATGATGAATGAAAATGTGCCAATCAAAGATTTCACACACATCAGCCATGTAATATGGATCAATGCTTAATTAGTGTGTGTATCAGTTAGTATAACTAGATTGAAATTGAATCAGAAGACCCTCAATCAATTTAAAATCTTTATCTCAGAAAGTCATAATTATGAAAGACGGTAATGAGGTAAGGGTTGCTCAGAGTGGATATCAAGCAAATGAAGATCAACAACGCTGGGAATAGTACCTGTAAGTCATTACCAGTGTGGCACAAACATATCATAGAAGAAACATAAATATGCATATAAATGGGAAATAAAGTACGGACCATGACATGAGAAAAGTGCAGGGCAACAATCGGCACACAAGCTAAGCCTGTCAAGAGGATGCAAGAGCCTAAAAGCAAGCCGTCAGATGGAGGCCTCCCATTCCACCATTGAAGGGCTTCAAAAATTGTTTCACGACAAAACCAGACAGATAAAGCAACTACACCAGCATGTGCATAACCTTGCCAAGGTTTCATCTTTGATGCTGATTTTGATTTATCCCTGAAAGGTAACAGAACACATTATGTTCCCATGGAAAAAGTAAAAGTTCAACATTAAGAATACAAGAGAAGATATCGCCAGTACCTATAGAGCAGCAAAGGAGGTGATACTGCTAACAAAAGAACAGCTGAAACCCACAAAACTGCCTTTGACGCCATAAAAAGCATTGATAGCTTTGAGGAATACAGACAGATAAGTACCCAAGCTGTCTTAGATCCAATTCTGTGGTCCACTGAAAGTCTCCTCACAATGGCCAAACCCGCGAAAGTAGTCATGACAACCATATAACTAGGATACATCACATCATCATCCATCCCATAATAGTACACATTTGAATAGTTAAAGAATTTACTCTCGATATAGCACACCAACAATGCATGGCCAATCAATCCAGCTTCAGATAGGAAACGAAGTTTTGTTGGAAGAACAGCTAAACCAGGAACTGCCATTGCCAGAAGTACACTGCCAAATATAAGCTTACAGAAGGACTTCAGCGACATGCCTGCTATCCAAATATTAAGGTCCCAATAGTTATGCACCATGAACCAAGCAACCATAAAGCTCCCTACCACAACAAATGTAGAGTATGATGACAAGCTCTTCTTTGTGAAAAAACGTGCCAAACAATATCCAGCTACTGATGGGAGTGGAAGCAACTGTAGAATGAATACAATAAGCCTTCAGTGGTATACCTTATATAATACAACACAAAGTGTGGAATCACAATGAAAGTTAACTTTTTTCACATTCTGGAAACAACTATCTAATTTGCTCTATTTCTTTCCCCTGTTGCAGAAAAGAGAATATTGGATGAGTCATTTAACACCTAATCCACCTTATTTCCTCCCCAAAAACTTAATAACAGAACATGTAGGTTTAAAAACGATTAATCATACACAGCAATATACAGGCCTTGCATTCAAACCTGCCTTTCTATTGCAATCAACAGCAACATCTACAATGTTCCTTTGAACCAAGGAATTAATGCAAATAAACCATTCCTAACTATGCAGTTCCATGGAATTCTAGACTTGGAAAGATTAGTCCACCATTACTGAGCATGCTCAGTGAAATAGTGGTTACATGTTTTTGTTTCCATTTTTTATTATTATATAAGAAATGAAAGTTTTATTGATAAAATAGATAATTACAGAGGGATGAGGAATCCCCGGAAGACAAAACAAAAATACTACGGCTATAGTACAATGCTCATATCTCCTAGAAGTAAGTTTTGAAGTCAAACACAGAACCTCTGAAACTACAATAAAAGGATTTGATTGAATCTCATAACTAGGGAGCCACTTGATAACTAGTGCTCCAAATTTTCTCCCAACCCACCCTTTTCTTTCTATACCCAAATCGAGGTTCAGAGGTAACTAAACAATAGGAGGAGCAATAGGCATACTTATTGAGTCTGTAATGGATCCAACATGAAAAAAGAAGGTTCTTTAGCAATCATTGGATTGGCACATAACTAAGCAGGTGTAGAGAACAAAGAGAGTACAAGATTCCAAAACTATCAGTTACATGCCAATAAAGCTGAAAAGAAGTGTATCGCCTATGTTAACTTCTCCAAGAATTTTAGATAAATTACAATCTTAGAACTATAAAATGACAAGAAACCTTGCACTAATTCAATAGTTGGTGACCTATTTTCTACGGCAAGTATTCAGCATGTAACATCATTGGTGAAGAATGCAAAACCTCATAGAAATACATAAAAGACAGATGAAGAAAAGTCAGTTTCACAAAGATACTTCTTTTTAAGCATTAGGAAACAGATAAACAATTGCAAAAGAGTTCTTAAAACAAAAATCACAGATATTCAAGAACCAGGGCACCGAAGCTATTAGTATCATAGAATTATAATACAACCAATAGCAAGAAGTTAAGATAAAATTCACAAAATGCATATCGTAACCAATAACATTATATTGTGTAAATAAAGCTGCACACAATTGGATTCCAAAATGTATACCAGAACGGGAAATCCCACAACAATCGCTCCAGCAGCACTGACAATGATTGCCAAAGTAGTGAAGATCAGTGAGCTGAATGCATCAGAAACCATACCAACAGCATAACTACCAGCAGCAACTGCACCTCCAAGCATCGTAATGGTGACAAGCAGATAATTCAGTGGCGGTGGAACATGAATGTACCGCCCAAATGAATGGAAAACAACTCGAACCTCCAGGCATAAAACAACAACTACCAGTGCTACAGCACCGTTGACAAACCGAATGCTCTTCAACTGGTGCTCGTTCTTAGTGACCCACCAAAGTGCCCCTCTAGTAGATGCATAAAGTTGAAACAGAAAGGGAATGAAGAAAAGAAGAAACAAATCACAGACCGCGGCACTGGATGAAAACATAACCAAGTAATGCGAGCCAACATGGAACAATAAAGGAACGAACAGAAGGCTCAAAGTATGCACACAGCTCTCAAGCTGACCAAGAATGAAACTATCCTCAGGAACCTCACCTCCATGGTAATTCACCTCTTGCTTCACTTTGAATGAGGATACACGGGGAATTGAGTACAGCCAGTAGAAAATGCAATAAAAAACCATGAGATAGTAAGCAGCATTGGACATACCCACCGCAGAAACAGTCGCCCAGGTAAAAAGTGAAGAAGCAATGAGAGGAATACAGGCGAACAAAAGGCGTTCTAGAGCAACCACAATGGTGGGATATTCGATTTGTATCCACTTGAACTGTAGCGAAACCCACACTCCAATTAAGAAATTCGCCAATGCACAAGTTAAGGCCGCAAGGAGGGCAAGGGAAACATAACTGAAGGTATAGTAGAGAGAGGAGCTGAAGAAGAAAGTAATCTGTGCGGCAATTAGGGAAAACCAGACAGCAAAGAAGGAACCGGATTTGAAATTGAGAGAATCGAGGATGTAAGCAACCATGAGTCCGACAACTAGGGTGGCTACGACCGGTGCTCCGCCGAGGTCGAGGAGGAAGGCGGCTGACGGTACCAGAGCGATGGCAATTCTACCGTTGTGGACGAACGAAGAAGGGGAGAATCGAGAATTCTTCATGGAGGAGGAACTACTCCGGCGGCTGCTTCCGGCGTAATAGAAGGAGGTGGGAGGGCTAGGGTTAGGGTTTTTGTCGCCGTTATATGAGGAGGTGGTGGCAAAGGACGGGGCGCTGGAGGAGGAGGGTATGTATGGGCGAAATGCCCGGGGCTGGAGGTCCGGCGGCAGCATTTTGGCCGGCGGCGGTGAAAGATTTTCGTGATCGGATCGGAGTGAGGAAGATAGTCAAACTCTGAGCTATGAAGATATTACAGTCGAGAGGAAAAGGGAAAGGAAAATTAAATATTCACAGGGCCATAAACGTCATTGCCTCTCGGACATGTGTGACGTGTTTGAGAGAACATGGGCCATCGATTGGGTTTGAGTGGGACCATCATCAACTATTGACGATTCACTCTCATCATGGATCGGTCAAATTTCTTCTTCTGTAGTTCATGCTGTTTCTGACCCTATATAATCATAGTGGAAATGGGTGTAGTGGTCTGTCAGAGGCTCAGAGCATAGTAAAATAAATATTATTTTTACGTAGTTTAACTTTTTATTTAATAAAATAGTTAGTATGTGTCACGTATGATAATATTATTGTATACACAATAATTTTTATTATCGCGTACACGATAATTTTATATCGTGTACAAATAAAATATTATCATGTGCATATACCAAGAAATAATTATATGGTGTACATAATAAATTTATATCGTGTATATGTGTACACGATAATTTTACATCATATACGCGATAATTTTACATCGTGTATATGATAAATTATTTTATCGTGCACACGATGTAAATTTATCGTGTACACAATAATTATATCGTGTACACGATTGTACACGAAAATTTTATATCGTGTACACGAAATAAAAACTCTCTCTGACAGACTTTGGCTACTTTTACATGTAAAAAGATAAATTATGCAAAAAACATTAAACTATGGGTCTGACAGACTATAGTGTCAAGAACCCCTATAATCATACTCATATACGAAGAATGAAATAGAATCCATACGCGTCCATCAATTTAACTTTCACAATTTTATTCGTTAATAATAATTGAAAATTTTCAAGCTATATATCCCGTTTGTATTTGTTTAAAGTTCTCTCAATATATTGAAGAAGGCTAAATTTACATTTTTCACCTACTTTTAGTCATTTTTATTTAGTTCAGCCAACAGTACTTCAATACTCCCCAGTCTAAAACAAACACGCTCTATCTTTACTCTATTATAAAATGTTTCGACTAGATACGATTAATCTCGTTTAGACGCTAACTCTCACGGTGGCTTATGTTTCTTTTTTTCCGATTCCTCCTTACCTAACCAGGCACATACCCTACTTAGTCTTGACCATGCCGCGTCTAAAAGCTATCCTTTAATCTGCCATCTAATTAGACTCATAACTTTTACAATACTAGTTAGAGTTCGATTTTACTTGTTTTATTAGTTGAAATAATGGCGAAATATTGCGCTGAGATTATGCGAGATTATGCAGAAATGCACAACTATGTATTTTATTTCAAAACAGTTATTGTTCCAGAGCCCGCTTTGTTCACAATGAAGAATGGTAATTATAATGGGTTTAAAGTGGGGGATTTGTTAATAAAATAGAGGTAATTAGCAACAACAGAAAAGATATGAGCATCTTTACTCTCATTACCCACCCCCACTCCGCCATACCAAGCGGCTCCAATTGTTTATTTATAACATTGACCCCAATCCCTTCAACAAATCTCTTCTCTCTCATCAAAATTATATATATCATCAGTCGATCAGAATTATCAATACTACTTTAATCACTAAACAACCATCAATTAACAAGTTATTAAACATATCACATCACAAATTACCATTAAATATTATTATCCAAACTACAAGAACTTCTACAACTACACCAAACAAATACCTCATTTTTCCCCAACTACTACCCCAAACAATTTATTTATGTCAGTAATTTCACAACAGGCCCTAGCCTTAACCGAACACACTTACGACATGCCTGGTATGATGGAATTGAGTAAAATGAATAGGTAATACTACATTCATTCCAAATCCTATGATTGGTAAGATTTATTTTTGGGAATCATAATTCTAATATGAATCATGATTCCTTAAAATATGGATTTAGTGAATCGAGACCATGTGCATTTTTTAGTGAATGATGTTGATTATTTGATGACGGCGACTCGCATGAGCATAGAAATAAGAGGTGTTGCAATCACCATCGCAGTGCCAATGTTGTGTGGCTCTTTGTTTCCATAACTTGCTCTCTTTGTCAAGCAAGTGGCTAAGTTGGGTCTCGAGACTTTAAATTTGCTATTTGACTTGAAGAGTGATAATAACCGCTTTGACTTTTGTCAATGATTTTTTTGTTTTCTCAATATCCCTTTTGAGCTCACTTTGGAGGTGGCCACCCTAATTAAGCAAACCAACAATACAAGCCTCAAGTTTGTCAGTTAATGATTCATGAGGCTGATCCCAAGCTTCCTTGATAATGCGTTCACAATTGGCAAATTTTATCCACATTGCTTCAAAATGGAATGGTTTGGATGATGGCATTGAGGTGGGGTGATTGGTTGGAGTGATTCACATAAGGAGGATTGAGTGGTGAGAAGAATGAGAGGGAAAGTGATGGACTCAGTGAGAAGAGCAAATAGACCACCATTCTGGATTGGTAATAACTCTATCAAGCCGACCACTTTACATATAGGGAAATATAAGGGTCCAAGACCAAGTGAACCGAGGGTCGGAATAGCCAATATCAAAGATATCACAAGCTTCAAGTGCATTCCAGAAAACTTGCATTTGCCATTAAGCTCTAGGGTTACTGCCTTGAAATTCGGAACAATATAGAATCTGGTTGACGTCCCCGATAACAATCCAAGAGATCGACGATATGGTATGAAGCTGATGATCCCAAGCACGACGCTTAGTTCAACTGGATAAAATAAAACGGGTAATATTGGCCCAAATAAACAAAGTTTAGAGGGGGTGAATAAACCTTTAACTTTTCTATTAAAAATGTAGTTTCTTAGTCCTGTCAATGGTAAGAAATAGTTCTTACAACAATAAGTTTGTAACCAGCACAAGGTTATTGCTAATTGTTGACTTTAGAACTTACGGTGAGCAAAAATTTAATAAGTTTGCAAAGGAATAATGCAATAGTAATAAAAAAAAATGCAATGTATGCTTTTGTGTTGTGTGTTTGAAAGATAAAATACAATAAACAAAGCACATATAAGTTTATAGTGGTTTGATACAAGTTGTGTATGCATGCATTTAAGTCAACTTAAGTGTCTATTTTGTAACATTTGCATGCATAATTGGTCGAGAATTGTTCATATTTGATATATTGGGCCATTTGACGTGTATTGACTTGTTTTATAGAGTTTTAATATTTTTCAGGCTAAAAAGAAGTTTTTACGAGGTTACATGAAGAAACAAGTCGAAGAAGGGACAAAATGGGCCAAAAGTCAAAGCCCAACCCATTGAAGAATCAACGCAATCGAGCCAAGATTGGACGTGGCTGCATCAAAATGAGGCCAAATCGTGCATATTGGTGCAAAGCTGACGCGACCGCCCCGAAAAGCTACACCGTCGCGCCAAAAGAGGTATGGTTAATGCTTTTGAAGCTGGAAAGCTCAAAGTGACGCGGTCGCGCCAAATTGTGTTCTTAAATGAATTCGGATTTTAATGGAATTTTTATCCTAATCTCTTGAGGATTTAAACCCAAACTTATAAATAGAGGTAAGCTCGAGTTTTGAAGGAGGATATCATACTTTCACATATATTGGAGTAGAAGGGTGAGAGCAAGGATTGACGAGCAAGACGAGACGAAGATCGAAGAGCCGACTACTCGGGTTTACTTATTTCTTGTCTAGTCTTTAAATTCATTACAATGTTTCCTTTGAATTCTTGTATTGAGTTGATACTAGGCATGAGTAGCTAAACTACTCGTGTTCTAGGGTTACAGAGTAGGTTTTTACAACAATGTTGATTTAATCTTTTAATTTATAGACTCTAGTTTTTTGTTATCTATCTATCTATATGTTTGACCCTGTTTTATGATTGAACATAATTTGATCAATTAGGCTTAGTCTACTCATTTAACAATTCCGCTTCGAGAGAAGGGAGTTGTTAATAGACGTACAACATTAGCATAATTGTCTATGACTGCGTAGGCAAATGTTAAGGAGTTTTTAGGAGTTGTTATGATTAATTGACTCAAGAGAGTAATTATTCTATTCAATCTACAACTTAGTCGCTTCGAGAGAAGGGTCAAGTTAATTTAGTGTCGTCTAATAGATATCAAAACTAGTTAAAAGTTTATAAGTAAGAGATTGATCATCATTAGCGTAATTCTTGAAATCGACACCCTAGGATACACTCTCTTTGATTGAGATCACTTTTTGTTAATTAGTTCGGTTAATAGTTTACATGCAATTTAGTTTAATAATTAGTCAATCATTCACAATTTCCAATGTCTATTTAGGATAATCATAGATAATTAGGGTATCAAACTACGTAAACTTATTCTCTGTGGATCGACCTTGACTTCCACTATATATACCTACACCCGTACACTTGTGGTAATTAAGGGTTAGGATTAGAGTCTGTCAAGTTTTTGGCGCCGTTGCCGGGGAATAGGTTTAGCATCTTAGTTTTTATCCTGAGTAATAGGAGGATACTAGACTAGATTTTTCTGCAATTTAAATTTTGTTATTTAATTTCATTTTATTCATTCTTGTATTACGTGGTATTCTTTTTTACGGTGTTTTCAAGTTTCGCATGCAAACTATGTCAAAAGAGAAAGAACATCTGGTTCCTTTCGATCCTGAGATTGAGGCAACTGCCCGCGGATACCAAACGAGAAGAAATTACACAATCGAGATGGATAACGCTCCGCAGAATCAAAATCAAGAAGAGGTACTGAATCGGATATTAGGGGCCTTAGCTAATCTGGATGTTAGAGTCACTAATCTGCAGTAGCAACAACCAACACATCAGCGAAGATAAGTTCAGATTATGCAAGATGATGTAGACGAGGACATCACACCCATAAGTGGTTGTCTTCATCCCATGCCAAATCAGCCAGTTGGAGGAGTGCAACCACCACCATTGAATGCTAATAGCTTCGAGTTGGAGCCTGCTCTGATAAATATTGTTCAATAGAACCAGTTTGGTGGTAGCGCACTAGAAGACCCGAATGTGCATCTGAATAAATTCCGCAGAATGGCTGAAACAATCAAGATGAATTATGTGCCACATGAGCAAGTAAATATGAGGTTGTTCCCGTTCCCGATCTCACTAAAAGACAAAGCATCATAGTAGTATAATTTGCTAGATGATGTCACAAAATAGGAAGATTTCAGCACAAGATTTCTTCTGGAGTACTTTCCACCGAGCAAGATGTTAGATCTACAGAACAAGATACATCAGTTCAAGTAAATGGATCAAGAACTATTCGGTGAAGCTTGGGAACGATTCCAGGATCTTATCCGGAGTTGTCCTCAACATGGGTTTTGGAAGAACCAGCAAGTGTGCAAGTTCTACAATGGTTTGTCTGCTCCAGCACAAGATCACGTGGATGTTGTCACAGGGGGTAGTCTGATGGAGAAGAATGTGAGATCTGCATTCTCTATTTTGGATACAATAACCCAAACTAGCTATCAATGGCCTAATGAGAGGAATCAACCAAGAAGAGTAGCTAGCGTTGTAGAAGCAGAGCCAAATGATACTCTTACCTCTCAGTTTTCCGCTCCGACGAATCAAGTAAGTCTGCTAACTAGTCTGACGTTAGCACAGCACCCTGATACCTCATCATAGCAGTTATCGAGCTAGGAAAACGTTGAAAATGTTAATTTCGTGAATTAAAGGAACTTCAATAACTTCCAAAATAATCAGTCTAGGTATAATCAGTACCAACCTAACCGGAATCACCAGAACTTTCCCTGTGGCGATACAAAGAATTCACTCAATCTACCACCAGGATTCGCTGTCACAAATGGTATGATCCATGATGGCCAGAAGCCGACACAAGAGGAGATAATGCAGTCACAGTTTGCTAAGTATGATAAAAAAGCTAGCTCAATTGGAGAGAAAGATGGACGGAAAATTTATTAAGCTAAACAAGCAAATGACTAGTCAAGTGATACACGTTAATTATGCATGTATTTAGATCAATTTAGGATCATATTTTATATCATTTACGTGCATATTTGGTCAGCGTTCATTTATATTTTACAATATTGGGTCATTTGACGTGTTTTGACTTATTTTGAAGTTAATTAGGTAATTTTATTCCATTTGGATGAAGTTCAAAGATGAAACAAGTCGAATAGGGTGAAAATAGACGAAAATGGAGTTAAAGGAGCAAAAGGGTCGGCCACGGTCGCGTCTATGGTCGCGGCCACATCAAAACTGGCCTAGAACATGGAAAATACACTGCCTAACCAATGCGGTCGCGTCAAATATGGAAAGTGGTAGCGTCGAAATGTCCCGAAAGTGAAGTTTTATGTCAGCTTGACACACCTCTAGTATTTTGGTCATATCTTGAGATCTACAACTCCGATTGATGTGCAATTGGTGGTGTTGGAAAGTTGATTCAAAGAGCTACAACGTTTCCTGAAAGGAGCCAAACCCAAAAATTACCAGAAAACCCTAAATTGGAAGTCAGACCTAAAAACTCGCAGGTGCAAAAGGCGAGCGGGCGCGTCAAAAGACCAAAGCGGCCGCGCCAAAATTGCCCGTTTTAAGATATTTTAGGTACAAATTGACGCGGTTGCTTCATAGTTTGTGCGTGGCCGCGTCAGAAGCCCTGTTTTACAAAAAAATTCTAATTTTAGTAGGATTTTGATCCTATCTTCCCAAAGATTCGTCCCCAACTGTATAAAAAGGACCCCAAACTCGAGTTTTAGAGGGAAGACTCATAGAACATCATAGAGAATCACATTACATCAGAATTTCTCATACTTTTACATCGGAGTAGAAGCCGTGAGAGTGAGAAGACGAAGATCGACGAGCCAATAATCAGGTTTAATTATTCTTTGTTTATTTCATTTTATTAACAATGTTTTCTTTGAATTCTTGTTTTGATTTGTTAGTAGACATGAGTATCTAAACAACTCGTGTCGTAAAATTAGAAAAGGTTTTACAACAATGTTGATTTAATTGTTTAGTTTATAGACTCTAGATTTCATTATCTATCAATGTGTTTGGTTTAATCCCTATAATTGAAGTTAATATGTCCAATTAAGTTTAATTTATTTATTTAACGATTCCGCTTCGAGAGAAGGGAATTGTTAATAGACGACAACACATAGTGCAATTATCTATGATCGTGTTGGCAAAAGGTTAAGGGGTTGTTAGGAGTTGTTAGGATCAATTGACTCGAGAGAGTAATTATCTTAATCAATTTACGACTTTGTCACTTCAAGAGAAGAGTTAGGTTAATTGAGTGCCGCCTAATAGATAATTAACTGGTTTAAAAGTTTATAAAATAATAATTAATCATCATTAGCGTAATTTCTGAAATCGAAATCCTAGGATACATTCTCGTTGATTGGAACTTCCCATTTGTTAATTAATCAATTTATTAGTATATGCAATTCAGTTTAATCAATTCATTCACCATTTTGAGTATCTAGTTAGGATAATCCTAGACAATTAGGGTATCGAACTTCGTTAACCCATCCCCTGTGGATCGACCTTGACTTTCCCTATACACATCTACACCCGTATATTTGCGGTATTTTAGGGTTAGAAATTAGGTCTGTCAAGTTTTTGGCGCCGTTGCTGGGGAATAGGAATAGCGTCTTAGTTTTTATCTTGAGTAATAAGAGGATACTAGACTAGACTTTATTTCTTTTTGTAATTTCAATTATTTTAGTTTAATTTTCGTTTTTAATTATTTATTTATTTTTAGTATTACGTGGTATTTCTTTTTTGTGGTGTTTCAGGTTTTCGTATGCAAACTAGGTCAAAAGCGAAAGAACAGCTTGTCCCTTTCGACCTTGAGATTGAAGCAACTGCCCGCAGACACCAAACACAAAGAAATCACACAGCTGAGATGGAGAATATTCCGCAAAATCTGAACCAAGAGGAAGAGCTGAATCGGATATTGGGGGCCTTAGCCAGTTTAGATGACAGAGTCACTAATTTGCAGTAGCAACAACCGAGACGCGTTCAGACCAGACAGGATGAGTTAGATGAGGACAACACACCCATAAGTGATTGTCTTCGCCCTACGCCAAACAAGCAGTTCGGAGGAGTTCAACCACCACCACTGAATGCTAATAGCTTCAAGTTGAAGCCTGCTTTGATAAACATTGTTCAACAAAATTAGTTTGGTGGAAGCATACTAGAAGACCTGAATGTGCATCTGAACAAGTTCCGCACATTGGTTGAGACTATAAAGATGAACCATGTGCCACATGAGCAAGTGAAGATGAGGCTACTCCCATTCTCTTTAAAAGACAAAGCATTGCAGTTGTATAATTCATTAGACGATGTCACTGGGTGAGAAGACTTGAGCACACAATTTTTATTGAAGTACTTTCCGCCGAGCAAGATGTCAGATTTGTAAAATAAGATCAATCAGTTTAGGCAGATGGATCAAGAACCATTCGGCGAGGTTTGGGAACGATTCTGGGATCTTATCCGGAGTTGTCCCCGACATGGATTTTCAAAGAAGCAGCAGGTGTGCAAATTTTACAATGGATTACTTGCTCCAACACGGAACCAAGTAGATGCAGCAGCAGGGGGTAGCTTGATGGAAAAGAGTGTGATGGATTATAGCTGGCAAAACAAGCCCGGCCCGATGGGCCGGCCCGTTTAGCCCGAAATATAGATCGGGCTGGGCCGGCATATTAGAGGCCCGAAAAAATTCGGGCTTTTTTTGCCCGGCCCGAACGGGCTTTTGTTTTGGCGGGCCAAGTCCGGCCCGGCCCGAAGGCCCGCGGGCCGGCCCGATGGAATTGAATTTTTTCCCCTCACTAATCGAATAAGAAAAATTTAGGAATTAGATAATATCTTGTGTACTATTTGAAACATGTTTTTCTTTTTTCTTTTTCTAGCAGAGCATAAATGTATCTATTTACCGAGAAATTAAAACATTTGACTAATTTAATACTCAATTTCTTCAATTTTATTAGCCGAAGATGGAAAGTGAATTGGATCCAAGCATGCTCACTTAATTATTATGTGTCGAAAAATGAAAAATTGATTAACATGTAGTATATTACGTACACAAAAATTAAATAACTTGTGACGTGTAGTATATAACTATATATCATCATCTGTTCCTTCTTTATTATTATTATTATTATTGTTATATCCGGGGTTTGAGACATGCCTATAGATTAATAGATATCATTCCATATTGCAACGAATAGTAATATATTATTTTTTCTTAAGAGAATTAAACTGAAGTTCGCCTCAATATATAATTATACTTCATGGTTAAAGTAATAAAAAAAAAAAAATTCATTGGTGGGCTTTTTTGGCCCGATGGCCCGATGGCCCGAGGTCCTCTGGGCCGGGCCTAGCATTTCTAGGCCCAAATAAATCGGGCCCGACCCGGCCCGACCCGAACTTTCCCTTGGCCCGACTGGGCCCGGCCCGGCCCGGACGGGCCGCCCGAATTGCCACCTCTATGAGGGATGCATTCTCAGTCTTTGATGTAATGGCCAGAACCAGTTATCAATGGCCTAATTAATGAGAGAAATCAGCCAAGAAGAGTGGCTAGTGTCAAAGAAGCAAAGCCCCTCAAGAATGAGCTGATTGCAACTCTTACATCTCAATTGTCAGCTTTGACGAATCAAGTAAGTTTGCTAACTAGTCTGGCGTTAGCACATCATAATGACACTACATCGCAACAGTTAGTGGGCCAGGAGAAGGTTGAAGACATAAACTTTGTAAATCAGAGGAACTTCAACAACTTTTAGAACAATTAGTCGAGACACAATCAGTATCCGCCTAACCGGAATAACCAAATTTCTCTTATGTCAACACAAAGAATTCGTTTAATCCACCATCCGGATTTGCCGTCACAAATGGCATGATCCATGATGGCCAAAAGCCAATACAAGAGGAAATAGTACAGTCACAGTTCGAAAAGTATGATGAGAAATTAGCTCAACTGGAGAGAAATATGGATGAAGGGTTTATTATCTAAATAAGCAAGTGAGTAGTCAAGGAGCGGAGATCAAGCAATTAGGAGGAAATATGAAAGAAATATCCAGCAACTTAAGTCAGCTGATAAAGATTGTTGGGGCTCAACACAAACAGGGACAATTTCCCAGCGACACCGTCATTAACCCACGAGAGCAGTGTAATGCTATCCACTTAAGGGGCGAGATTGAACAAGAAATTCAAGAGTCGAAATAAGCTGGAAAGGGGATTGAATGGAATCAAGAAAAGGTGGTATGAATCTGATTTAGAATCACCGAAAAGAAAAGAAGTCCCCGCATACATACCTCCCATTCCATTTCCTCTAGCAGTAGTTTAAAAAAGGAATGAGCAACTCTGCGTCAAACATGCTAAGCACTTGGAAGAAAGTAAAGCTAAAAAGAAGTTGGCAAAGGAGGAACGGGCAGAGAGGAAGAGCTTAGCAAGAGAGAAAGCAGAACGACAAAAGAAAGAAAGAACCGATGACAAAGATAAGAAAATACTACCTTTTCATTTTACTGATATATCTAATTTATATGATAATGTCTCTGCTAACCTAGTTCCTTTAGAATGCTCTAGTACGTTTTCTGCAGTGCAGGACAAATCTGAGAAGGAAGCTGATTGTGAGCTAAAGGACTCAACGACGATGCACGATAAGAAAGAGGCCATAAAGAAGGAAGACACGAGTCTCCTAAAGAACACAAATACTTGCATACGAAGGGCTACTAAAAAGAAAGATCCAGGGAGTTTTCCATTTCATGTTCTATTGGTAGTCAAGTGTTCAAGAATGTGTTGTGTGATCTAGGGGTCAAGTGTTAATCTAATACCTCTTAAAATGTATGCAAAATTAGGGTTAGGGGTAGTTAAGCAAGCTTTTACTACTATCTAATTGGCGGATGGATCAATATTAACACCATTGGGAGTAGTAGAGGACGTGCCTATTCGAGTAAAAAAAATTGAATTCCCTAGAGTGATTTTCTAGTTGTTGACATGCAATGGAACATATATGTCCCTTTTCTCTTAGGTCATCCATTTTGGCAAGAAGTCAAGCTGTGATAGACATGCCTAAAGGAAAGTTGACATTTCGTATTCAAAACAAAGTAATCACACTTCCCATTTATAATAAGATGAACCTAGAAGAAACAGACAAATGCTGTGTTATTTATACTACTGAGAAGAGTCCGAACTTGCTAAATAAAGTCGTAATTAATCCAACTGCAAGTAAGGATAGTTGGTTGGGCTTTGGTTAATAATGAAATCAAGAGGGTCGTCGGGCTGAAGACGTAGCGCTTGTCGGGAGGCAACCCGATGTTTACTGTATTTCGTAATTTTTATTATTTTTATTAATTTCATGTTTTTACTTGTGTTTTAGTGTATTTAATGTTTTAGGAACCAACATGGACGAGTGTTGCAAGAAATGGGGTCCCAAGACGGAGAAAACCGAGTTGAGGAAGAGCAGAAAAAATGCGACCGCGAGGAAACCCTCTCGCGGCCGCGTCAAAAAGTGCGAAACAAAGAAAATATTCTGAAGTTGCAACGCGGCCGCTTCACATATCCAACACGGCTGCGTAAAAACCAACCGGAAAACATTTTTAGCACTGTGGGAACAACGCGGCCGCTTTGCATATTTAACACAGCCGTGTCAGAATTTGTCCCAAAAGCACAAAATTGTACTCAAACAAACACGGCCACTTCACACATCTCGCGCGGCCATGTTAAAGCCCAACTCGTTTAAAAAATGGGATATTCCAGGTTGTTTCATTCTTTTTCCTCTTTTCACTCTTGCACACGCGAAACACACACCTTCACACACAATCACACACAAACACAAGCACAAGCACACATAATTTCATCAATTGCACCATAAATTTCGAAGTGTTCGACCCACATTGGACGGAACTAGGGCACGGCCAAATTTGCAATCTTCGACTAAACTTCTCCTGTAGGTGAAGCTAAACCGAGCTTTTATGTATTGTAATCTATTTTTTATGCTTGCATATCCCTGAAATATGTTACTTTTCGAGTTTGGGAACATGGTTGTGCATATTTGAGTAACATTGGCACTTGTAGTGTGAAATTGTTAGATATTCTATTGGGTCTTGCATTGTGGATAGAAGTAGTGCTAATTGTAGTTGAATTTGAGATGAAAATTGTGGTTGGAGTGGAAGAATAGCAACAATATCGAATTTAACATGTTTTTGTTCATTGAGGACATTTATCGAGTGATAATGAGCAATCCGATATCCAAGAAACCTAACAAAAACCTACGTAAGCAATATGAAAACACACAAGATTTACGTGGTTCGATCCGGAGATCTACGTCCAGGGGCAGAAAATAACACTTGCCGAGGTGTTTCTTTTGCTCGAACTTTGAGTTTACACGTAGTAATTCAGAATACAGAATGCGAACCCTAATTCAGAGTTCTTTTCTCATATTTATACTCAACCTTCCTAAACCCTAACTAACTCCCTATTATCATGCCTATTTCCCGCTGCATGGCAGTTGGGAACGGATCGTGGGCCTTGACTCGCGGAACAAACCGCTCGTTGGGCCGACGCGTGTTTCTGGACCTGCTGGGCCTACGCGTGCTGGGCCTACGCGTGTTTCTGGACCTGCTGGGCCTACGTGTGCTGGGCCGGTCAGTGGGCTCAGGTATTAACCCGACCCAGAGTGATCGGGCCATCCCTATCAGATGCCCCCCCCCAGCCGAAGCGAGGAAGGAGCTTCGGTTGTCACCGGGGTGGAACCATAAGCAAGAGAGGCCGTGGTCGCGGGCGCGCCGAAGTGTTTGTGGATGACTAAGTCTATCCGCGTCCCAGGGACTCCGCGGCGCAGTCTGCGGAAGCGGAACTGAACTAGGCCGAAGTGCACGGGACAGATAGCGAGATACCGAGTCTCCCAAAAGCAAGAAACATGTCGGAAGTACATAATGACCTGGCCGAGGTGAAGGGTACACCGGAGTGTAGTAGTTTGGCCACAATGAAGGGAGCGCCGGAGTGTGGTAGTATGGCCAAGGTAAAGGGAGCACCGGAGTGCAGTTTAAATCTTCCTGACGAAGGGTGAGGTTGATGTGATTGGCGGCGCCATCACGAGAGAGAGGGATGTGAAGTGACACGCTCTGCGATTTCCAAGAAACCTGTTCCCCACGCGCCTTGGGAACTGTAAAGCGCGTGAAGAGCACGTCTAAATCTCCATCACTGAATTTGAATAGGCTGTATCAGAGCCGTTGGTTTTTTGCGTATATATTTGGAATAATTGCACAGTAACTCTTCATCTTCTTCATTGCGATTTACCAGTTTAGAAAGCGGGAAAAAGAGGGGAATTATGTGCTTGTGATTCATCTCAAATCCAAACTTCTCAAACTCTACCCAAGTAAGTATGCCTTCTTCTTCATCTTCTGCCTCTATTCAAGAAGTAGGAACTACAAGTGCCCCGTTAGATGTCCCCCCCCTTCGATATCTCATTCCGGAAAGGAATGAGATTAGGACCGTAGACAGGGCCGACGGCCTAGAAAGCAACGTTATGATGGTCGCGTTTTATGAATGCGCGGAGGAGGATTTTGAGGTGGCCTCTGTAGCGTTACAGATGACGCGAGTGCAGATTGAGAGAGAAATCCCCTCCTTTTACTTTCCATTTAACCTAGAGTATATAATACCTAACCCCGATGATAGGGCCTGCTGCCCGCCGCAGGGGTTTATTAGTGTGTATATAGATCCCCTTAGAATAGGCTTGAGACTGCCCCTGTGGGACATTGTGATCCAGTTGCTGAAATACTACGGTATTGCCTTGAGCCAACTAGCGCCGAACGCGGTGAGGCAAGTAGTGGGATTCACCGTAGTGTGCAAGAACGCCGGGATAGAACCGACCGTAGAGCTTTTTAGGTTTTTCTACCAATTAAAAGCCTTCGGGAAATCCAAGGGGTGGTACTCCTTTAGTCCCCGAGCCCGAGCTGGGTTCAAGGTTCAAAACCCAAGTAAGGTGGAGGGATGGAAGGAGAGGTTTATATTTGTAAAGAACAAAGTAGCTCTCCCGAAGTGGAGGAGAGATGAGGTACTTGATACCGCTCCGGTGGAGAACCCTGGGGCCGAAGTCATACATGTATTCCGGTCAGTGGGGACTTTCAAAACCCTCTGTACCGAGGAAGAACTGGAGGGGGCAGGACTGAGCCCGTATTATTCGGGCGATGCGGCTGCCGAAGAGGGTAGGAGTTCTTCTATCTTGCTTTTTACAACTGTTGTCTTGCATAGGACTAACTATAACCTCTGTATGCAGTGGGACGCTTCGGAAAAGAACCAGCCGGAAGCCCCGCGGCGGCTGCAGCGGCCAAGAAAAAAGGTAAATCTACTGAGGTGTCTCCTCGGATGAAGACGGTGCCCAGTCCACGACCGTCTGCGGGGTCGGAAGAACGAGTTATGCCGGCGGGGTCAATTCCCGGAACGAAGAGGAGGCCGGAGCCTACAGGGACTCCGCTGGCACCATCCAAAAGACCCCGAGTAGGGGAGAGCACGGAGGTAAATTTAAAACGCTGCTCATAATTTTTACGCACACGAAGTGTGTACTATTAATACTGAGTTCGGTGTCATGTCTTGTGTAATTGTCCAGGTGGAACAAGTGGTCCCTGGCCTGCTGGGGTTGGAAGGCGCGGACGCCGAAGAACTTCTGCGCTTGGCGCGAGGTATCCTGGACCTCGGTCGGAAGAGCGAGAAGGAAGGCAAGGAGGAGCTGACCGAAGTGGCTAGGGAGCTTCGGGCGCGCAACGACCGATTAACCCACGACCTGACCGAGGCACGCAAGAGGGCTGCCTTGGTCGAAAATGAGGTTGCGCGTCTGCGCGGAGTGGAGGCAGAGACCAATGTCCTCCGAGGTGAAGTATTGCGGTTGCGGGCAGAGATGGAGGCTCGGGAAGCTGCCGTAGTCGAAGGGCAAGGAGCGATGCTGAAGGCATTCGCCGACAAATTATTCCAAACCAGCACGTTCCTTGACTTCCAGACGGAGTTTGTGGCAATAGGGGACCAGGCCACGCGATCTGCGCTGCTGGAGCAGGTTAAGGAGGTCTTCCCGAATGTGGATGTATATCGTCCAGAATTCGGGTACGACTTTGAGGCAGTGGCCGAGGTGGAAAAGGCCTACTACGCAGCTCTAGCGAATCTGCCGGAGTGGCCCCTGGTGAAGGCTCTAGGGGAGAAGAAACAGCTGCTGACGGCCGCGGAGATCGCCAACTGTGAGGTGGACCAGGACCAAGAGTTCATGGCGTTCCGCCGGGGTGAGCTGGTCTCCGAGCCCCGAAACAAAGAACCCCCTCCCTCGGATGGAGGTCGATGCCGTAGCTGCGGACGAAGCTGTCGCAGCGAATGAGGAGGAAGAAGCCGAAGTGTCAGAGGGCCGGCGAGAGGTGTTGCCCGAGGATATTGAGGGGACCGAACGGGAGGTCAGTCGTTCCCCTCAAATTTAAAGTTGTAAATAATAGGGATATATCAAACATTGTACCGAATCAGGAATATTGTACTTCCATTTTGTTGAATATAATTTTTGTTTTCGAATTGAACTCCAACTCTTTACATACTTGATACTGATCGATCTGGTTGACTCTTCTTTCTGTTTAGAATACCGCGGAATTGCATGCGATCACTTGAGTGGTTCCGCGAAGAAAAGAACAACCTGCAAATGAACGTGGTGCCAAGGCTAGAAAAACGGGTGTCCATTGCAGAAAAGAGAGCGGAGATAGCCGAGAAGGCCATATCAAGGGTCACGGAGAAGGCCTGGGACCAAGAATTAAAGTATTTGGCCACAGCTGCTGAATTGAGCCGTGTCCTCGTCCATCAGAGGGAGTATGACCGGATACTGACGGAGTTCGGCTTACTGACATTTGAGGAAGTTGAGGCACGGGTCGTAGAAATTCAGGAGGAGATTTCTGCGCTTACGGCAAGGAGCCCAGTGGAGTCCTCGGAGCTCGTAAGAAAGCGAGAGGTGTTGGAGTTGCTCCTCAACATGTACGAAGGGCTAAAGGGCCGAGGCAGGTGGAGGCCTTCTGCCGAGGAATTTATTGCGAGTTCAAGCCGGAGCCAAGGTACTCCAAAAGCTCCCCGGAAGGATAAAAAGAAACCCGCTGGACAAAGCAAAGGCATTGTTATCCGGGAGCCAGCTCCAATGACCACGATTGAAGAAGAGGCCGCTGTTGTAGCCGAAGAGGCAGTCGAAGAACTGGCTAGAGAGATCGAGGTGTTGGTCCCCGAGGAATGGGACCCTGTGCAATGGGCCGAAACCCTGAGGTCCGCTCCACAACCAAGTAGCCGTGCTCGGACAAGAGACGAAGTTCCCAGGCAAACGCCAAGAACAAGTCCTCGGCGTCGGGAAGCACGCGGGGGAGAAAGAGCCGGAGCCCGAGACCGAAGAACGACAAGGTCCCGGAGGACGCAGCGTAGGTCTAGAAGTAGGCCTCAACGCCGGAGCGCTGAATACTGGCTCGGGGGCCGTAGATGATCGTTTGTGTTTTTGTTATATATTTTTTTCCTTTTCCTTTTTTTTTTTTAGTTTTATGTAAAGAACTTTTTGTCGTAGGATTACTCAGAAGATAATAAAAATCGTTTTGGTGTGCATAAATGTGTTAAGGAAAACAACAAGTTATGAACCAAAAGTAATAACTGCTTTAATTGGGTGTTCGGGAACACAGTATGGATAAATCCAATGCAAATCTCCCCGGACGGATCGGGCGGGAGTAAAATCTCCCCGGACGGGTCAGGCGGGAGTAACCACTTCTCCGGTTAAACAGGCGAGAAAGTGATATGAGTCCGGGGACAGAATGTGAATCTCCTCGGACGGATCGAGAGAGAGAGTTAATTGTCCGGAGACGAATAATAATTTTATGAATGCGTTAGGGCGTCCCCGTAACGTAAAAGTGAACACAGCAAGATGCATCAACAAAGAATTTTTATTCAATGATAAATGCCGAAGCAAATTAAAGAATACAAAGAGAGATAACAATCATAAAAGAAACGTACAATGAGCATAAAGATAAGACGGTACTTGTGATTTGGCATTCACAGATAGAAGCGCCTCAAGTTGGTAACGTGCCAGCTTCGGGGAATCGAGTTCCCATTGAGATGCTCTAACTGATAGGATCCAGAATCGTGCGCGGCAACGACGCGGTAGGGACCCTCCCAAGAAGCATGTAATTTCCCCTCGGGGGCAGCTTTGCTGGCTGAATTGAGCCGAAGCACTAGGTCCCCGACATTGAACTGAATGCCCCGGACCCGGAGGTGATGATACTGGGCTGCCCGTTGTTTACACCTGGCCTGTTGAATGAATGATTGATCACGACGATTTTCAAGCTCATCCAAATTTGCTCGGAGAGCCTCGTCATTATCCTCTGGAACCAATGTGATGAGGCGAGGGCTTGGTACACTAATTTCCGCAGGAATAACGGCTTCGGAACCATAAGTAAGGCTGTAAGGAGTCTCCCCGGTAGAGGTATGCGGTGTCGTGCGATAAGCCCATAGGACTTGCGGAAGGTTTTCGGCCCAGAGACCTTTGGCATTATCCAGGCGTTTCTTTATATCCGTGAGCAGTGTACGATTGGTGACTTCAACCTGACCGTTGGCTTGAGGGTGAGCAACCGAAGTGAAAATTTGTTTGATGTGAAGCTCTTCGCACCATGACCGAAAGGGATCGTTGGCAAATTGTTTACCATTGTCCGAGATAATAGTGCTCGGGATGCCGAAGCGACATACGATATTGCGCCATACAAACTTCAAGATATTTTGACCAGTAATGGCCGTAAGAGGTTCGGCTTCGACCCACTTAGTGAAGTAATCTACGGCAACGACCAGAAATTTCAATCCCCTCGGAGCAACTGGGAATGGGCCGACAATGTCGATACCCCACTGAATAAACGGCCACGCACTCTGGATTCCAGTGAGCTCGGTCTGCGGCAGATGCTTCACACGGGAGTGCAGCTGACACTTGCTGCATTTGGTCACTAAGTCGTGGGCATCGTTGAACAAAGTTGGCCAATAATATCCCCAGCGGAGAACTTTCTTGGCCAATGTCCGGGAGCCGATATGGCTGGCACAGGCCCCTTCGTGAACCTCCCTTAGAACTTGAGTAGCTTCGGCAGGAGCGAGACACCGGAGACTCGGTTGTAGGTATGACCGTCGGTACAAGACTCCATCATGAAAGGAGTATTTGGGGCTTTGAGGACAACTTGCCGAGCTCGCAGCTTATCAGTAGGCAGAATTCCATCTCGGAGATATTGAATGATAGGAGTCATCCAATTCGGATCACTATCGGTCAGTACCGAAACTGTGGCCTCATGAATTGCTGGATGAGATAAGTCTTCGACCATGATATCCGGAGATATATTAGTTCGGACCGCGGAGGCCAATTTGCTGAGCGCATCTGCTCTTGCATTCTGAGCACGTGGTATTTTCTGGATAACAACTGTATCTAGAGTTGACATAAGCTTAAGTGTTAAAGCACGATACCTGATCATTGTTTCATCCTTGGCGACATAAGTCCCTTGGATTTGCTTGGACACGACCTCGGAGTCCGTGAAGAGCTCAAGATGGCGAATGGCTAAGGATTTTGCGAGCCGGAGCCCGGCGAGGATTGCCTCGTATTCTGCTTCATTATTAGTCACCTTAAATTTGAATCGGATGACGTATTTAACTTCAACCCCCTCGGGGTCAATGAGAAGCACCCCGACACCACTTCCCCGAGTCGTGGATGCTCCATCCACATATAGTTGCCACTTCCGAGGTGAGGATACGAGGGTGGCGGGATGATGGGTAACACTGTCTGCCGAAGACTCATGATTATCTCCCGGGGTTTCAGCCAAAAAATCGACAAGTGCCTGGCCCTTGATAGCTCTGCGGGGAAGAAATTGAATATCGTATTCACCTAATTCGACAGCCCACTTGGCGAGGCGCCCAGACACCTCGGGTTTGACAAGAATCTGACGGATAGGATGATTGGTCAGAACTCGTACTTCACGTCCTTGGAAGTATGGCCGCAGACGCCGATCCGCCATAACAAGGGCCAACACGGTTTTTTCCAGCATGGAATATCGTGTCTCCGCTCCGTGGAGTACTCGGCTTGCAAAGTACACGGGATGCTGAACACCATTGACTTCCCGTACAAGGGCTGCACTAATAGCTTCCTCGGCGGAAGCCAAATATAAGTAAAGCGGCTCTCCGGAGAGAGGAACTGATAAAGTAGGCAGCTGCTGTATATGACGTTTCAAAGCCTCGAAAGCCTCGGTGCACTCCGGAGTCCATTCAAAGGACTTCGATTGTCGCAAAATTTTGAAGAATGGGAGTTGGCGCTCTGCCGCTTTGGATAGAAAGCGATTTAAGGCCGCCAAACCGCCCGTGAGGCGCTGAACGTCTCTGAACGTCTTCGGTGGCTGCAGATCCAAAACATCCTGAAGTTTGGCTGGATTAGCCTGAAGACCGTGTTGTGAAACCATATAACCAAGGAACTTGCCGGAGCCAACGCCGAAAGTGCATTTTGCTGGATTAAGTCGCAAATTGTAACGCCGCAGGGTGCGCAACGTTTCGGCAATGTCTTGCACACATGAAGAATGGGAGGTACTCTTTATAACAAGATCATCAACGTAAACCTCGACGTTGCGGCCAACCTGGTGGTGGAAAACACGGTCCATGAGACGTTGATATGTGGCTACCAGCGTTCTTGAGCCCGAAGGGCATTTTCTTAAAAGCAAAACACTCGAAAGCAGTGATGAATGCTGTCTTGAGGGCATCCTGCGGATCCATAAATATCTGGTGGTATCCCTTATACAGATCTAAGAAACAGAGTGCCACGTACCCAGTAATGGCTTCGGCCTTTTGGTCAATGGAAGGTAGGGGATAACAGTCCTTCGGACAATGTTTATTGAGGTCGGAGAAGTCGACACACATCCGCCATGCCCCGCTGGACTTTAGCACCATCACCGGATTGGATAGCCAAGAGGGGTAATACACTTCGAACAAGATGTCCGCATCCAAGAGTTGCTGCACCTCGATTCTAATTGCTGCATTTCGCTCCGGAGCGAACTTCCTTTGCTTTTGTTGTATAGGCTTTACACTGGGATCAATGTTCAGCTTGTGGGTTATTATGTCGGGAGAGACCCCGGGCATATCCAAAGGAGACCATGCAAAGACATCAGAATGCTCTCGCAGGGTCTGAATGATGGCCTGGTGCAACCATGGCACATCCACGGCACCAACAGTTACAGTCTGTTCTGGCTTGGACGGATCAAGCGGTACCTGGACGGTGGTATCCCCCAATGAGGTAGATACCTGAGGTTCAAGAGCTGATGATGTTACTTGAAGCTGCTGTTTGGGAGGAACTTTGGCAGTCTTTTTGAGTGCCACGTACATACACTCCTTTGAAACCCGCTGACTACCGCGGATAGCCACCTCGCCATGCGAGGTGGGGAATTTTAGAGCGAGGTGGTATGTGGAGCATATGGCTTTGGCGGGAGTAAGCCAGTCCCGACCCAAGATCATGTTGTACGGAGACGGGGAGTTCACCACATAGAAATCCACGAAAATGGTTTTTATTGCCGGATAGGTCCCCAGAGACGCCGGGAGAGTGATGACACCTTCTGGTTGGACTTTACCCTGAGTGAAAGTCTGCAATGGCCCGGGGGCCGGCCGAAGTTGTTCCCGAGGAATTCCCATCTTTTGGAAACAGTCGGCGAATATAACACTTACTGCGGCCCCATTGTCCACAAAGACCCGCTTTATTGTAATATTGGTCACAGTCATGTCGATGACAATGGCATCAGTATGAGGTGTTATCTCCGGAACAGGGTCCCTATCTGTGAAACTAACAGTTTCGGATTGATGGAGGCGCTTATGACGTGGCTCCTCGGGAAGAGGACGACGAGCCTCTGCCTTCAAGGCATTTCGTGAAGCCCCGGTGGGAAAGGCCCCATATATCACGTTTATTACGTGAGTGGGTGCATTGTCTCCGGGTCCTCCCGGAGGAGGAGGTGGTGGTAGAAAACGAGGCTGTTGGCGATTGCCAGAGTCTTGCCGTGCATTATTGCTAGGTCCCGGCCGATTATTCTGCCACGACGGCCGATTCTGTTGTGTGTCCCGGTCATGATAACCTCCGCGGTTATGAGACGAACCCCCATTCTGGCTTGTCCGAGGTTTGTCGTCGGTCCGCGCGATGTATTATCGCAGGAGACCTTTCCTTAGACACTCCTCGATTTCCTTGCTGAGCTCTCGGCACTCCTCTGTCTCGTGCCCATGATCTCGGTGGTACGCACACCACTTTCCACGGTTCCTCTTTTCAGGCGGAGCAGTCATCCGCGGACAAGGCCGTAGATCGTTCTTGTGAACAGAAAGGATTTCGGCTCGTGACTTTGTCAACGGAGTAAATTGTGGAATATCGCCTCGGGATTCTGGACGCCCCGGGTTCAGACGGGAAAAGGCACTAGGTCTTGTGCTAGGCCCAGCTTGTGCCCTGTCGGACTGCCGCTTGCTAGCATGTTTCTCACGTTTCCGGCGAGTCTGCTCCTCGGCCTTAGCATATTTGCACACCGTTTTGAACAGTGCTCGGGTTGTGACCGGTGGGTTTCGAACCAACTCGGTGTAAAGTGGACTAGGACGGAGTCCATTCATGAATGCGTTGACGACTACGTCCTCTGAACAATGTCCCACCTTGAGGCTCTCCGCTGTGAAGCGGTCAAGGAATTGGGTAACGGTTTCACCGTCCCGCTGTTCCATATTCATGAGGTCGGCCAGGGTGGCCATGGGCTTCGCACGTGCTTCGAAACGCGCCCAAAAGTGTTCGGCGAGTTCTCTAAAAGAAGATACGCTGTTGCGTGGGAGAGAATCAAACCAAACCCGAGCTTCATCCTGAAGGTACTCAGGGAAAATCTTACAGTAATGGAGGGATGTAGTGTGGTCGCGGCTAAGCATGTTGTGCCTGAAAGCTCCAAGAAAATTGGCTGGATCTCCGGTGCCGTCGTAAGGTGGTATGGCCGGCCGTTTGAACCCTTCGGGAAGGGAGGTGGCCATGATTTCTTGGGAGAAAGGTGTGATGATATCTCCATTGGCATCAAGGCCCAGGATTCTGTACAGTTCGACATTGCGTTGGACTCGCTCATACTCTTGAAGATCTAGAGTATGAGGATTGGCATAACGAACTCTCTTAGCCGCGTTGAGTGGACGGCGGCGATCGACATCGGTAGGTTCATCGTTGCGTTGTCGGGATTCGTTAGAACTCCCATGGTCCTCGGAAGAACCAGGTCGTTCCCGTCGCCGATCCTGACGCCCGCGATGCCCCGGGTCTTGTTGATCACACGAGTGCTGACGATGTGGAGGCACCGCGGGATTGGCATCATGTCCGGCAGGCACCGCGGGGTGTAGGCGATTAGCCGCCCAGTCTTGAAGAACATGGGCATGTTCTTGTAGGAAAGCCTGGAGCAATTCTGGAGTGATTTGAATGTTAACCGGTGGCTGGGCAGCAACGGGATTAGGGTTTTGCATGTCTTGTGGGGGTGGAGGCAAGAACTGGTTGTCTGGATTCACAACCGGGCCTTGGTTGCCCTGAGGATGAGACGCACCTCTTGTCGGCGACTGCCTCGGCGGCAAAACTTGATCCACGGGTGGATCTTGATTGGATTGATCACCGTGGCGAGATTGATTCAGTCGAGTCATCACCATGATATTTGAATACACCGTTAACGTCAGAAATTGCTTTACGGTTCCCACAGACGGCGCCAATTGATAATGCGCAATCCGATATCCAAGAAACCTAACAAAAACCTACGTAAGCAATATGAAAACACACAAGATTTACGTGGTTCGATCCGGAGATCTACGTCCACGGGCAGAAAATAACACTTGCCGAGGTGTTTCTTTTGCTCGAACTTTGAGTTTACACGTAGTAATTCAGAATACAGAATGCGAACCCTAATTCAGAGTTCTTTTCTCATATTTATACTCAACCTTCCTAAACCCTAACTAACTCCCTATTATCATGCCTATTTCCCGCTGCATGGCAGTTGGGAACGGATCGTGGGCCTTGACTCGCGGAACAAACCGCTCGTTGGGCCGACGCGTGTTTCTGGACCTGCTGGGCCTACGCGTGCTGGGCCTACGCGTGTTTCTGGACCTGCTGGGCCTACGTGTGCTGGGCCGGTCAGTGGGCTCAGGTATTAACCCGACCCGGAGTGATCGGGCCATCCCTATCATCGAGCATGTTGTGTTCATAACTTGGAATTAGTTTTTCGCTTAGTTTATGCCTCCCGTTGTTCTTTCATGTGTGATACATTGATGAATCGAGTTTAGGTTGCATGCCTTAAGTTTGTATGATTCAAAATTCACCATAAGATGAGTTCAATTGATAAATTTAGGAGTTGAGCACATAATGGGGGTACAAAGTGCGAAATTAATTCGGTTATTGCTAGCATAGGATCAAAACTACTTAAGAATCAATTAGGACTAGGGAAATCTTTTTTATTAACTAGGAATTATTGATTTCTAGAAGATAGTTGTGACTTATTGAAGTAGTGTAATTGTTGATTGTATTTTGTTGGGTTGTGTGTGTATAAGTTCACTAAAATGGTACCAAAGAAGGGCAGTTCCAGCCGTAGCAAGGGCAAACAACCCATGGTTGAAGAACAGGCAGCACAGAAGGTTGAGGAGCGCATTTGGAGACAACATCAAGATATTTGGTGGGACGCATTGGCCCAAATTTGGAGCTAACATGGTTTCCAACCACCTCCCACAATGATTGTGAGTTAGCACCAAGGCTTACCACTCTTTTCCTCCAAACAGTGGCTTTCACTAAGTTTGGGGAAGGGGTGAACCGTCGGACGTCTTGGCTGCTATTTATCTTTTGCTGTTTCTAAATTTTGTTTCGTATTGCTTGTTCAAATTGCTGCTCTTTGATTTGTATTTGGTTTGATCATTGGGTCTGTGTGCCCACTTGCTTATTTTGCTGCTTGAATTGGAGAACTGGGTCTGTGTGCCCGTTTATTTGTCTTTTGGTGCTGTTGGGTCTGTGAGCCCAGTTGTTATTATTTAGTTGCCATGTTAGATTTTAGGAGTCTTTAAAGTTTAATTATTTTTGTTTATAGAGTCAGTAAGAATGAAATAAACCCGAGAAGTTAAATAGGTAACAAGTGAAAAGAAAAAGAAAAATAGGGAAAGATGGATGATGAATGGTTAATGATGAGATGATTTTGAGAAGTAGATGAAAAACTGGCACATGATAGAGCAATAGAGGTGACTTTAGACGAAATTGAGCTTGAACCTAGAATATTTGATCAAAACTAACCTTGTGAGGGGTTGAGCCTAATTGCACTCCTATTTTCGGAGTAAATCACCTTCTTTCGGTGTGAATTTTGATTGAATATGTGTAATAGTCTCCAGAACTTGCCTTGAGTCTTTTACTATGAATGTGTCAAGTATGTGTTGTGACTTAGGAAGTTATCTTAGGCAGTTTTTGTTTTCAGCCTATTTTTTAGCCTTAAAAAGTTACCCGTTGTACCAAAAGTCCATAATATATCCCTAGTTAACCCACTTGAGCTTTATAGCCTTATTCTTTCATAGCCTAACAATGAAAGCCTAAAACCTTTCGATTTAAGCCTTTGGCCGTAACTGGATTAATCAAGTAAGAGGGAGAAGGATTGGAAGGTAGTTGGGTGAAGAATTTTGGGAAGGAAAGGGAAAAGTGGATATTCACAAGATGAAGAGAAGAACAAAATGATAGGTGAAAAGCCAAGAAGAATAGCCTCTCCTAGTGTAAAAAGAAAAAAAAAAAGAGAGAAGAAGAAGAAAAAGAAGGAAAAATTTGGAAAAAAAAGAGAGTTTGTTGTTAACAATTTGTTCAGTTTTGTTAAGAAGAGACTAGGAAATAAAGTGCTTAAATTGTTTGAGTTGAATGGAACAGTCGGGTAGTCCCAAAAATGTGGTACCTTTATAGTTGATTGTGAGTTGAAAAAGCACTTAAGTTGTACGGACTTTTGAAGGTGAAGAAGTCACTTTGCGGGGTGAGTTGCTGAGATTTGAAGAGTGAGGTTGAGTGATTATATTGAGGGGTTGTCGGGTTAGACGTATCTTGATTAGTCCAATAAGTAGTCACTTTTATCCAAATATATCCCACCTTACCTTAAGCCAACAATACAACCAAAGAAAGACCTTTTTAATCTTTTGTCACACACATCGAGTACGAGGTCTAGTTTAGACGATTGACAAGCATATGATAGGCTTTGTATATAGTTCAATTTGAGCGAAAATATGTTTTAACCTAAACACTTGAGAGATGAGTGAAACACATACCCGATGAGGATTGAATAATTCGAAAGTTCAAAGTCTCGAAATTAGTTGATTTTCGCGTTATCACATATGCTCACTTGAATTATGTTGCCAAGCTGTTTGAAAAAAATCAGTCTGAAACTGAGTTCATCATCTAATCACCCTAAACAAATGCATACTCACTTGTTTTCTTTGTGTCTTTTGTTACGTTGTTCGGGACGAACAATAGTTTACGTTTGAGGGGTTTTGATGCACGTTAATTATACATGTATTTAGATCGATTTAGGGTCATATTTTATATTATTTACGTGCATATTTGGCTGGCGTTCATTTATATTTATCATATTGGGTCATTTGATGTGTTTCGACTTGTTTTGAAGCTAACTAGGTAATTTTATTCCATTTGGATGAAGTTCGAAGGAGAAACAAGTCAAATAGGGTCGAAACGGACGAAAAGGGAGTTAAAGGAGCAAAGGGGTCGACCACGCCCACGCCTATGGTCGCGGCTGCATCAAAACTAGCCTAGAATATGGAAAATACACTGTCTAACCAACGCGGTCGGGTCAAATATGGAAAGCGGTCGCGCCGAAAAGTGTCCCGAAAGTGAAGTTTTCTGTCAGCTTGACACACCTCTAGTATTTTGGCCATATCTTGAGATCTACAACTTCGATTGTGGTGCAATTGGTGACATTGGAAATCTGATTCAAAGAGCTATAACGTTGCCCAAACCCAAAAATTACCAAAAGACCCTAAAAAATGGCTTGGAAGTTAGACCTGAAAACTCGCCGGCGCAAAAGGTGCGCGGGCACGTCAAAAGGCCAAAGTAGCTGCACCAAAATCGCCCGTTTTAAGATATTTTGGGTACAAATTGATGCGGTTGCATCATAGTTTGTGTGCGGCCGTGTCAGAAGTCCTGTTTTACGAAAATTTCCTAATTTTTGTAGGATTTTGATCCTATCTTCCCAAAGATTCATCCCCAACTCTTTAAAAAAGACCCCAAGCTCGAGTTTTAAAGGGAAGACTCATATAATGTCATAGAGAATCACATTACATTATAATTTCTCATACTTTTACATCGGAGTAGAAGTTGTGAGAGCGAAAAGACGAAGATCGATGAGCCGACAATCGGGTTTAATTATTCTTTATTTATTTCAAGTTCTTAACAATGTTTTCTTTGAATTCTTGTTTTGATTTGTTAGTAGACATGAGTAGCTAAACTACTCGTGTCCTAGGATTAGAAAGTATGGTTTAATCCCTATAATTGAAGTTAATATGACCAATTAAGTTTAATTTACTTGTTTAACGATTCCGCTTCGAGAGAAGGGAATTGTTCATAGACGACAACACATAGCGCAATTGTCTATGATTGTGTAGGCAAAAGGTTAAGGGGTTGTTAGGAGTTGTTAGGATCAATTGACTCAAGAGAATAATTATCTTAATCAATTTTCGACTTACTCACTTCGAGAGAAGGGTTAGGCTAATTGAGTGCCGCCTAATAGATAATTAGCTGGTTTAAAAGTTTATAAATTAATAATTAATCATCAATAGTGTAATTCCTGAAATCGAAATCCTAGGATACATCCTCGTTGATTGGAACTTTCCATTTGTTAATTAGTCAATTTATTAGTATATGCAATTTAGTTTAATCAATTCATTCACCATTTTGAGTATCTAGTTAGGATAATCCTAGACAATTAGGGTATCGAACTTCGTTAACCCATTCCCTGTGGATCGACCTTGACTTTGCCTATACACATCTAAACCCGTACACTTGCGGTATTTTAGGGTTAGCGACTCGAGAATAGTGTCAATGAGATTTCTACAAACATGATTCAGCTAATAAAGATTGTTGGAGCACAACATAAGCAGGGGTAATTCCCAAGTGACACAGTGGGGAATCCGAGAGAACTGTGTCATGCAATTTGAGTGAGAAGTGGCACTGAGTATGAATATCCTAAGCTGCTTGTTGATACAGAAAAAATAGTAGAGAAAGAGCCCTTAGAGGAAGAAAGAGGGGCGCAAGGAAAAGAAAAGAGGCAAAAGGCCGACTTACCCATAGTATGTCCCTCCAATTCCATTCCCACAACTTCAAGAAAGAAGAAGATCGATGAGCAGTTCGCAAAGTTTTTGGAGGTACTGAAGAAAATCCAAATCAACATTCCATTTGTTGAAGCACTACAACAGATGCCAAACTATGCGAAATTCTTGAAAGAGGTGATCGCTCAGAAGAGAAGATGGGAGGACTATGAGATGGTGAATCTGACGAAAGAATGCAGTGCAGTGATCCAAAGGAAACTACCATTAAAGCGAAAAGATCCAGGTAGTTTTACTCCTGAGTACAAAATAGGTAATGTAACTTTTGATATAGCATTGTGTGATCTAGGAGCTAGCATCAACTTAATGCCTCTGTCTATATTTGAACAATTAGGAATAGGCCCAATGAAACCCACTACAATCGCCTTGCAAATGGCTGACCGCTATATAACTTAGCCACGGGGCATTGTAGATGATGTTTTATTAAAAGTTGGTAAGTTTATAATTCCCGTCGATTTTGTAGTCCTAGACATGGTAGAAGCCAAGGAAGTCCCTTTAATCTTAGGTCGCCCATTTCTAGCAATGAGTAAGGCTCTTATAGATGTCCAAAAGGGGGAGTTAACTTTGAGGGTAGACGAGGAGAAAGTCACATTTTCTATATATGAAGCTAAAAAACAACACGATAGTGAGAAAGTTAATCACATTGAAACGTGTAGCACTATACAGAGTTTAGATGCCACATTAAATAGGAACTTAATCTAACTTAGTGATTATTATACCCTTGAGGTGTGCCTTGTTGATTCTTCCTTTACCCTTGATCACTCTACTAACCTTGGTCTTGTGAAAAATGTTAGTGCTCTAAATGTCTTGCAGGAATCTCCAAAAGGAAGTCCAACTAATGGAGAGATAAGAAAAAAAACAGGTGAGAAAGCACTAAAAGGGTGTGAAGGCTGCTCAGACCGCAAACCATTACCCAAGCATCTAAAGCTAAATCCCATGGTGAGAGAAATAGTTAGGAAGAAAGTGCAGCTGAAGACACCAAATTAGAACCAGAAAAGTAGTCGGGCTGAAGACATAAAATTAGCGCTTGTTGGGAGGCAACCCGGTGTTTATCGTTTTCTTTAATTTTTGTTATTTATGTTTTTATTTATTTTTATGAGTTTACTTGTATATTTAGTGTTTTTGTGATTTTATGGACCAACATTGACGAACCAAGAGCGAAAGAAAGTGATAGGAAGAAGTAGAGGTCGAAAAGATGGAAAAGATGGTCTGACTCACGAAGGAAGGCAACGTGACCGCACCACAGAGGGACGTGGTCGCGTCAAAATCATCCGGGAAGGCCAATTCAAAGCTGACCTAGGCAACGCAGTCGCACCACTACATGACGCGGTCGTGTCAAATTCAGCCCAGAAACGTCAAGCCAGAATGGCTCAACGCGGTCGCATCCAGCTTACTAAGTCGTCACGTCAGTTCGTATAGTGGATTAAAACAGGCGCATCAGGTTCACCAAGATGACTTCACCAAAAAATTAGCACTCGTTTTGAGAGGCATCGTACAGAGAGTCAAGGAGCGATGCAAGAAATTAATCCCTTGTTGAACACGCTCATAGCACAAGGAAATGAAACTCGAGCTTGGAGACAGTAGCAAGATGTCCGTTAGGATGCGCTGGCTCAATGTTGGAGCCAACACGGGTTTCAACAATTTTTTAGTTGAGCACCAAGACGTACCACTCTTTTCCCACAAACTTGGACTTCGACCAAGTTTGGGGGAGGGGGTGAATAGTGGGACGATTTGACAGCTATTTACATTTTTTGCATGTTATTTGTTGTGACTCTTTTGCTTGTTTATTTACTTGATTTGTGCTTTGATGAGCCTGTGTGCTCGCTGCATGTTGGTATTTCTGTAGTGGAGTCATTGGGTCTATAAGCCTATTTGTGTTCTTTGAATTGGTGGTCATGTTGGTCGTAGTAGTTTTTTTTTTATGCTTTATTTATTTTTTGTTGTTGGAGATTAGAAGTAATAAACCTGAGTACTAGTCGTTTGAGTCGTGGAAAAAAAAGAGAAATTTAGGGAAATAATAGATGAAGATGTGTTGATGATGAGGTGATTTTGAATAAAACATTGTATTAGCAAACACTAGAGCATGAGAGGTAGTTTGAGACGAAGCTTGAAATTAGAATGTTTGATCAGAATGAACTTTATGAGAATTTGAGCCTAATTGCACTCCTATTTTAGGAGTAACATGATTTATTTCGGTGTGATTTTTGATCGGATATATGCATTAGTCTCTAGAACTTGCCTTGAGACTTTACTGAGAATATGTCAAGTGCATGTCGTGACTTAGAAGATGATTAAGGCAGTTCTTGATTTTAACCTATGTTTGAGTCGTTAAATGATGTTTTTTACCAAAAAATTGAAAGATTATCCTTAGCTAGCCCACTTGAACTTTTAAGCTTTTTAATTGATAACCCTATATTACAAGCCGAACATCCTTTAATTTTAGCCTTTGGCCTTGATTTGGACTAATTGAGTAAGAGGGTGGGGGATTGGAAGATAGTTTGGGAAATTTCAGGAATAAGTGGGTGGAGTAATGGACGAATGAAAGGGTGGAAGGAATACATGTGTATAGGTGAAAAATTGAGAAAGTTTGACCTCACCTGGTTTGTTATAAAAAAAAAAAAATCTGAAATCAAAGAAAAAGTTAGATGTAAACATGTGTTTTAATGTTTTTCTTTTTTATTTGAGAGGTTCGGAATATAAAAGTGTTGGATGAAGCATTGATTGAAGAATCGGGTTGTTCCAAGTTGTGGTTCCCGAACAATTGAAAAATACTTAAGTTGTAAGGACTTTTGAAGGTGAAGAAGTCACTTTGCGGGGTGATTTGCTGAGATTTAGAGAATGAGAGTGAGTGATTGTATTTAGAGGTAGTCGGTTAAGAAATAACTTGATTAGTCCAATAAATAGTCACTTTTATCCAACAATTACCCCACCTTACCTTAAGTCCACATTACAACCAAATGAAGACCTATTTAATTCTTTGTCACGCATGTCAAGTACGAAGTCTAGTTTAGACGATTGGCAAGCATATGTTAGGCAGTGTACATAATCCAATTCGAGCGAGAATATGTCTTAACCTAAACACTTGAGAGATGAGCGAAACACTTACCTGGTGAGGATTGAATAGTTCGAAAGTAGTTGATTTTTGTGTTATCACATATGCTCAATCACACTGTGTTGCTTGGTTTTTTGAGAAAATTAATCTGAAACTTGATTCATCGTCTAATCGTCCTAAATACATGTGTTGTTGATCTATTTAATTTGTTTATTATTCGGGATGAGCAACAAGTTTAGGGGGTTTTGATACACGTTGTATATGCATGCATTTAGGTTGATTTAAGTGTTTATTTTGTAACATTTGCATGCATAATTGGTCAACAGTTGTGCATATTTGATATATTGGGCTATTTGACGTGTATTGACTTGTTTTGTAGAGTTTTAATGTTTTTCAGGCTAAAAAGAAGATCTTACGAGGTTACATGAAGAAACAAGTCGAAAAAGGGACAAATGGGCTACATTGGGCCAAAAGTCAAAGCCCAATCCGTTGAAGAATCAACACGACTGTGCCAAGATTGAATGCAACCGCATCAAAATGAGGCCAAATCGTGCATATTGGTGCAAAACTGATGCGACCCCACCGACAGGCAACGCAGTCGAACCAAAAGAGGTCTAGTTAATGCATCTGAAGCTGGAAAGCTCAATCCGACTGTGTCACTTCTTGCGTGATCGCGCCAAATTGTGTTCCTAAATGAATCCGGATTTTAATGGGATTTTTATCCTAATCTCTTGAGGATTTCAGCCCAAACTTATAAATAGAGGCCTAAGCTCGAGTTTTGAAGGAGGATCTCATACGTTCACATACATTGGAGTAGAAGGGTGAGAGCAAGGATTGACGAGCAAGACGAGAGGAAGATCGAAGAGCCGACTACTCGGGTTTAATTATTTCTTGTCTAGTCTTTAATTTCATTACAATGTTTCCTTTGAATTCTTGTATTGAGTTGATACTAGGCATGAGTAGCTAAACAATTGTGTCCAAGAGTTAGAGAGTAGGGTTTTACAACAATGTTGATTTAATCTTTTAATTTATAGACTCTAGTTTTTTGTTATCTATCTATGTGTTTGTCCCTATTTTATGATTGAACATAATTTGATCAATTAGGCTTAGTCTACTCGTTTAACAATTCCGCTTCGCTAGAAGGGAGTTGTTAATAGACGTACAACATATAGCGTAGTTGTCTATGACTGCGTAAGCAAAGGTTAATGAGCTTTTAGTAGTTGTTAGGATTAATTAAATCGAGATAGTAATTATTCTAATCAATCTATGACTTAGTCACTTCGAGAGAAGGATTAAGTTAATTTAGTGTCATCTAATAGATATTAAATCTGGTTTACAAGTTGATAAGTTATTAATCATCATTAGCATAATTCTGAAAATCGATACCCTAGGATACACTCTCTTTGATTGGAATCACTTTATGTTAATTAGTTCGATTAATAGTTTACATGCAATTTAGTTTAATAATTAATCAATCATTTACAATTTCCAGTGTCTAGTTAGGATTGTCCTAGATAATTAGGGTATCAAACTACGTAAACTTATTCTCTGTGGATCGACCTTGACTTCTACTATATACACCTACACCCGTACACTTGCGGTAATTAAGGGTTAGGATTAGAGCCTGTCATGGTTCGAAGTTGGGGTAATCTTTTTACGTTAACTCTACTCTCTTCTTGGATGGAATTCCACTAAATATTATACACACTGTTACAAATTTAGGATAAGCACACAAGTTTCGAGTTGTTGCTTCAACACAAGTCTTGTTGAATCCCCAATTCATTCAAGACACTCCTAGTACTTCACTCAGAATTAAATTTAGTAGAAGTTTCTTTACGTGATGTTCTTTTACAAAGGTAAGGCACTTCAATGAGGATACTTGAGATTGAAAACTTATAGACAATTTGCTCTTGATTAGTTAAGTTTTTTTTTTTTTTTTTTGTTTTTGTTTTTTTTTTTTTTTTTTTAATTCAAGTGAGTTTCTCGGTCTTCAAATCTTCCTTTCATATGTGAGAAAATAATTTTGAAATAATATTCAATGGGTTATTTCGTTAATTAAAAAATTGCGATTGTATGAATAATCATGTGTTTATTAAGAAAATAAATATTAAAATAGGATAACATGATAACACCACATATAAATATATATAATGGATATGTTTGTATCTTGTGGAATATAAAATAGTGTACAACCAATAAATTTATTCCTATTATTATAAAAGGAAAATTATGAATATTCTCTCAAATAAAATAAAAAACTCATAGTGGGTTATTCGTCGTGTCATTATTTTTATAAATTAATTTTTATTTGTGTATTACATATTTTTAACGGTCTAAGTTTTATTATTAAATGAATAGGAAAACTAATACTATAATATTTTGGTGGGCCTAATGATTAATAATATACATTTAATGTATATATATACATACACACACACATATCATTTATATATATTGTTAACATCAAGTCACTCTTACACACAATCAACACACGAACCAGTATTGAATGAAAAATAACGAAGAATTCGGCCACTTGCAACCGAACTAAGAACAGGAAAGAAAAAATGACGAACACAGGATTTTTACGTGGTTCGATCAATGTGATCTACATCCACGGAGGTTCTATACACCTCAATTCACTCCACTAATCAATCAATTACAAGAAATATCCAGAAAAACCAGAAACCCCAATCCACAGCTTGAATTGAGCATAAAACCCTAGCATTCTAATTCTCTTGATTGAGTAATGTTTACAGAGGGAAAGATACGTTAATCAGCTCATAACTTCAAGTATTTACAATATATATAAAGACCGGAGCTCGAATCAGGGAGTTGAGGAAGTTGTAACCAATTTTGACTCAAGAACTCAAAACTGCTGCCGCGGGCTTTCTACAACGGTTTCTCATGCAACGGTTTAAAAACTGTTGCAAACAGCAGTTATAACAAACTTGGACCCGGTTCCCATTTTAACCTCTTTTCCAGAACTGGTTAAAATCCGGTTCTCTGACCTGGTTCTTTGCACTCCAAACCCAGTTCTAGAATCTTCAAAACCTCTACTACATTTGATGAACACTTGATGATATTGAACTAACATCTACAAATCTCCACCTCAATGAACTCAAGTGTATTTCATCACCTCAACCTGCCTTGCTCTTTAAACTTTTAATCACATCGTTCAAGCCTAATTAGGCTTGAGCAATGAACCATCTTACTCCCAGGCACTGCTTTGGTTAGGAAATCAGCAGCATTGTCACTTGTATGGACCTTCCTAACCTCTACAGACCCTGCATCAATCACATTTCTTGCAAAATGCAACTTTACATCTATGTGCTTGGATCTTTCATGGAAAGCTTGATGTTTCACTAGATGTAATGCACTCTGATTGTCACAATATATAGTAACACAATCCTGCTTTATCCCCAGATCCTTCAGAATACCTTTTAACCACACAACTTCCTTAATTGCCTCTGTCAAAGCCATGTATTCAACTTCTGCAGTTGATAAAGCCACCACTGATTGTTGCACACTTCTCCAACTAACTGCGATACCATATAATGTGAACACATATCCGGTGATTGACCTTCTGGTATCAACATTACCAGCAAAATTGGCATCTGCAAAACCTTCCAAAGGAATAAACATGTTTGCCTGCTTCTGAAACTTCAAACCCAGATTTACTGTTCCCTTTAGATACCTTAAAACCTGCTTCAAAGCCTTCCAGTGAGCTTTCCCTGGATTTGACATATATCTTCTGACCAAAGACACACAGTATGCTAAGTCTGGTCTGCTGCATATCATCCCATACATTAGACTTCCAACTCCACTAGCATAAGGCACATTTCTCATGTATGTCACTTCTTCTGCTGTCTTAGGACTCTGCTCCTTTGATAATCTGAGTTGTTGGCTTACTGGAATACTCAGTGTCTTAGCCTCATGCATCTGAAATCTCTCCACCACTTTCTGAAGATAATGCTTCTGAGACAACCATAAACTTCCAGCAGCTCTGTCTCTGATTATACTCATTCCCAGAATCTTCTTGGCATCTCCTAAGTCCTTCATGTCAAATTCAGAACTCAACATCTGCTTAAGTTGATGTATTTTATGTGAGCTCTTGCTTGCAATGAGCATGTCATCCACATACAGCAACAGGTATACAGGATCAACACTTAAACTTTTATCAGAATAGACACAACTATCATACAAACTCCTAACAAAACCAGCTTTTAACATAAACTCATTGAACTTCTTATTCCACTACCTTGGACTTTGCTTCAATCCATATAATGACTTCTTGAGAAAACATACTTTCTCTTCATTTCCTAGAATCACAAACCGCTCAGGCTGCTTCATATAAATGTTCTCAACTAAGTCTCCATGTAAGAAAGCTGTTTTTACATCCAGCTGCTGTAACTCCATATCCTCTTGTGTTACTTTTGACAAAAGTAGTCTGATTGAACAGTGCTTTACTACAGGAGAGAAAGCTTCATTGAAATCAATACCTTCCCTCTGAGTAAAACCCCTTGCTACCAACCTTGTCTTATACCTTATCTTGTCTGAGTCTCCAGCTTCAACTTTCTTCTTGTAAATCCATTTGGAGCTTACCAGCTTCTGCCCCTTTGGTTTATCCACCAATTTCCAGGTGCCATTTCTTTCCAAAGATTCCATTTCCTCCATCATTGCACTAATCCAGTACTCACTTTCATCACCACTGACTGCTTCCTTGAAGTTTTGTGGTTCATGATTTTCTATTTCTTCAGCAACACTGAGTGCATAATGTACACTTCCAGCCTGTCCATAAAAGTCTGGTTTCTGTATTTGCCTCCTTGGTCTGTCTCTGGCAATGCTGTAATCTCTCAGGTTTGGATTTCTGGGTAGTATGTCTTCTTCTTCTGAAGAACTATCACTGGAGTGATCAACCAAGTTTTCACCTCTCCGTGTTTCATGATCCACCTGAGTCTCCACTTGAACTGATACCCTTTCTGATTCAGAGCTTTCATCATGTTTTCCTTGATTCCCAGAAAATGATATCCCATAATTGATTCATTGAACTTCACATCTCTGCTGATCATCAGTTTCTGATTCCTAGATTCCATGCACCATAACCTATAACCCTTGATTCCCTCTGGATATCCCAGAAACACACACCTGTAAGCTCTAGGATCAAGTTTATTTGATCTCATGTGAGCATATGCCAAACATCAAAACACCTTTAATCCTGAGTAATCTGGAACTCTTCCATTCCATACTTCTTCTGGTGTTTTGAACCCCAGAGTTGATGTAGGTGATCTGTTTATTAGGTAACATGCCGTGTTTATTGTTTCTTCCTAGAACACCTTTGGCAAACCAGCATCAAGTAACATACACCTTACTCTTTCAAGGACAGTTCTGTTGAATCTTTCTGCCACACCATTCTGTTGTGGATTCATGGGGACTGTTCTGTGTCTAGTAATTCCCCTTTCATTACAGAAGGTTGTGAACTCAGTAGATAGATATTCTAAGCCATTATCAGTTCTTAAATGCTTGAGTTTCTTTCCCTTCAAGGTTTCCATTTGAAGCAGCCATGTCTTGAATTTAGTGAAGGCATCACTCTTGTTTCTTAAGATAAACACCCATAATTTCCTACTGAAATCATCAATAACAGACATGAAATACTTTCCTCCTCCATGAGTTTCAGTTCTGGATGGTCCTCAGATATCAGAGTGAACATAATCTAGAGGTTCTTGAGTGATGTGAATACCTTTAGCATAAGGCAGTTTCTGTGATTTGTCCAATGCACATTTGTCACAGAATTCAAGTGTCTGATTCCCAAACTCTCCTATTATCCCTCTTCTGGATAGCTCTTTCAATCCTCTTTCCCCAATGTGTCCCAACCTCTTATGCCACAGGGTTAGATCATGCTTAACCAAAATGTTTCCCACATTCCCAACCACTGGTTTTCCTATCAAAATGAACAATCCATTGTGTTGTCTTCCCTTGATTACCAGTTTATTCTCTTTGGTTATGTGCAATTGGCCATCAACAGACTTAAATTCACACCCAGTAGCAGTTAAAGATCCTAGGGAGATCAGATTTCTTTTAAGTCCAGGCACATACCTTACATTTGTAATTTTTCCTTGTAACCCCATCAAACATGTTGATGCTCACTGATCCAGTGCCTTGAACTCTGCAGGATTGGTCATTTCCTAGCAGTACACACCCTCCATCTTCTTTCTTGAGGTTTTGGAACCATTCTTCATGAGGACACATATGGAAAGAGCAACCTGTATCCAGTACCCATTCCATCTCCATTTTTTACTCAGTAACATTCAAGACCTCTGGTGTGTCTTCTCCATGTTCAATTGTAGCAGCTTCTGCACCATGGCCTTCTTTCTTCTTCATCTTCTGGGGGCAATCTTTCTTTAGATGCCCTATTTGTTTGCACTTGAAACATTTCCTGTTTTCTATCCATTCTCCAGGTTTCTTTGGAGCAGTGTTGCCACTTTTGGGATTCTTTGAGGTTTGACCCTTCTTCTTTTGGTAATTTCTCTTGAACTTAACATTCAACCCTTCACCAGATTGAGTCACTTTCTTGTCTCCTTGATTCTGTAGGCATATGGTCTTCAAGGCAGTGATTATTGAGTCATAACTCAGTTTATCCTGCCTCCCAAACATCAAAGTATCTTTGAACCCTTCCATGGAACTTGGTAGAGCATTTAACACCATCAAAGCTCTGTCATCATCCTCCATAGTTACTCCAAGATCTTCCAGCTCATCAAGAAGTTTTGAAAACTCATCTAATTGATCAGAAATGTCTTTTTCTTCCACCATTTTGAAAACCAGCAACCTCTGTTTGAGAAACAACTTATTTGATACAGACTTGGACTGATATAGATCCTCCAATTTGGTCCAAGCCTCTATTGCAGTTGAGCACCTTGAAACTTCCCTCAATGACTTATCTCCTAGGCACAAGATGATCAAACTCAAAGCCTTATGGTCCATTTATGCATATTTAGGCTTCTCTGTCTCTATCCATTCACTTTCAGGCTTGAGAGCACCCACCAGCCCGTTTTGAACCAGAATAGCCTTCATCTTGATCTTCCAAAGATAGAAGTCATTCCTCCCCGAGAATTTTTCCAAATCCATCTTCATTCCTGACATCTTTATCTTCTGGTTGTGTGAGAATGTTTCCCACAGATGGCGCCACTTGTTAAGATCGTCACTCTCACACACAATCAACACACGAACCAGTATTGAATGAAAAACAACCAAGAATTCGGCCACTTGCAACCGAACTAAGAACAATAAAGAAAAAATGATGAACACAAGATTTTTACGTGGTTCGATCAATGTGATCTACATCCATGGAGGTTCTATACACCTCAATTCACTCCACTAATCAATCAATTACAAGAAATATCCAGAAAAACCAGAAACCCCAATTCACAGCTTGAATTGAGCATAAAACCCTAGCACTCTAATTCTCTTGATTGAGTAATGTTTACAGAGGGAAAGATACGTTAACCGGCTCGTAACTTCAAGTGTTTACAATATATATAAAGACCGGAGCTCGAATCAGGGAGTTGAGGAAGTTGTAACCAATTTTGACTCAAGAACTCAAAACTACTGCCGCGGGCTTTCTACAACGGTTTCTCATGCAATGGTTTAAAAACTGTTGCAAACGGCAGTTATAACAAACTTGGACCCAGTTCCCATTTTAACCTCTTTTCCTGAACTGGTTAACATCCGATTCTCTGACCCGGTTCTCTACACTCCAAACCCGGTTCTGTAATCCTCAAAACCTCTACTACATTTCATGAACACTTGATGATATTGAACTAACATCTACATATATATATATATATGTATGTATATATATATTATTTAATCATTTATAGTAGAGTAAACCAAAGACCCCAACCCAAGAATAACATATTTAACACTTTATTATCACATTTATTAATGTTTGCAGTTTAGAATGTGATGAACTTGCTGATTAAACATAATGACATTTTTTTTTACTACCATGTCATTTTTTCTGTTAGGAATTTGAGCACGTATAATACCCAAGCCTCTCACTACTTACTGTCAAATATAGTGTTAACAAATTTATGTATAGTTTTGATAATGATAGACCATGCAGTAAGGTAGGAACTAGTACCCTCAAATACTTTGTAATCTTTATAATAGATAGAAATATTTTTATTTAGGCAGTAATCATAACAAGAGATACATTAAGATCATAAAAGAAGCATACATCAAGGAGTCCGCAGTAGGAAGAAAGAAGTAGAGGTTGTAAAAAGCATACAACATAGAACTTATGCTTTCGTAGCTTACAACAGTATCTGCTGTAAGGAAAATCTGCTACTTCGTATGCTAGGATCATGCAACAAGGACACTCAACAACCATGGTAGAAGAGGAAAAAGCCAAGTCAAACTTAGAAGTTTAAAGCATAGTTATTGATTCCATTGCGTTTCGATCGGAATGGCCGAAATGTTCTATTCTGGTCATGAAAATGGAATGTCTTAGATGTCATTCCATTTCGGTCAACTTCTCGCCGTTTCAGTCGGAAACGATTAAAATGATCGAAATTCCTGAGATTCCAAGATGCTCGGAATGATTTAAAGTAATTAATCCTTATTTTATTTTATTTGGGCCTAATGTTATTATTTTAAGGTTATGAACTTTTGATTCTTTAGCTGGTCTAATTAATATTTCCAAGCTAATACATTGGGGATCATTATTTAACTATGTACAAGGCATTTAATTTACATTTAATTTTAACCGTAATGTCTTATAAGAAATCATTCATCATATTTAGTCCAGTACATTCATATTTCATTTATTACTAAGCACATGTCTTTGAGCCAAAGACTCAAGCCCAATGCAACAAAATGCAAAAGGCCTATGCCTTGAGCCCAAAGGAATCCGAGGTCCGTGCAGATTTTGTAGATACACAATATACTAGTGGAATGGTTTTTTTTTTTTTTTTTTTAATACCCAAAATATCAGGGATTATCCCCTTATCTCTATCCATAACTTTTCTAGCCCTAGTTAACAACATAATATATAAAACCCTGTATATAATACATATTCCACAACCACTGCCACCTCCATAATCCACCATCACGCTAATTTCCACCAATTTCAACAAAGGTAACACGTAGTTTCTGTTCTTTCTTTCTCCTGTATTATTTTAAAGCAAATAAAAATTCAGAGGCTATTTCAAAAAAAACTCGACGGGATTTTTTCACTCATGAACCATAGTTTCCGTTGAATGAAAATATTGCATTGGGAGGAAAGAAGAGAGGGGAGGCATTTGGTTGGCTTTTGTGGGTCTATAAGTGTATTTGTGCAGGTCATGTGTGTGTCACTATATGTATGTTCCTGTATGTGTGTTTATATGCGATGGGTTATTATGAGTGGTGGTGCGCGAGTTATGGCGTGTGTGTGTAATTGTGATTTGTGAACATGCTGGTTTGTGTGCAAAGAACAATACCTTATAATCCAAGAACAATACCTATGTCCTACGTACTAAGTTACGAGGCTAAATTCTAATATTCAAGCCTAATTGTTTCAAGTATTTATTCGAAACTTATTGGGGTTCTAAGGCAATTCAATTTATAAAATAAAGTGACCTAAATGTATATAATGTGATAATATAAATCATATTGTAACATAAGTTATAGTTCGAATTTTTATTGCATAAAACATGCAAAATTATCATTTTGTTCCTAATTGGATTCGAACTCATTCCCTATCCATTTCCTAATTTTCTAACATTTTGATCCATAAATAATATAACTAAGGGGATGTGTGTGTGTGATAAGGTACATGTATGCTCAAATTACAAGCACATATATACTTAAATTCCCAAATTTCATTAATCAACACACTTATATAAATGACTAGTACGTACGGATGTTCCTTCTCTCTTAAGCAAACTGTCAACGAAACTAGCTTAAGATAATGAAATGATACATATGTTTTATTAACTAGCTAAATGTCATGCAATGACAATTAACATATCAATAAAACGTGACATGCATGCTTAAACGTACTTCGAGGGGTTACATATAGTGGAAAGTAGGGTCTTAACCACAGGGACTGGAGGATTAATTTCTTTTGAGGAGCAAAGTAAGTGGGGGGGGGGGAGTTTTTGGAGTTTTACTAGCTTAGTAAAATAAAATAAATTAAACTAGATTAAATATGTAATTTTCAAAATAACAAAGATAACTAAATGGAATAAAAATCAATATAAGGAAAGCTCTAGTTAAATGAATTATATCCATCTTGATTCATTCAATAGATCATTGACGCAATAGTACTCAACAATTCATAGATAAAAAGAATAATTAGATCTCACAATATTGTGGAATCAAACGTTCAACAATCCTTTAACTAGAAGCATAAAATTAGTTGCTAAACATAGGGTGTGTTTACTTAAGGCTTCCCTCAGTAGATTTAAGGACTCAAATCCCAATAAAGCATACTCATTAACTCCATCAGCCAAGTTTGGCTCAGTACTCCACAGCCTTAAGTAAACACACCCATAATTAATGAAAGTAAAAAAGAAATCTAATATAATTGCAAATAAATGAAAGAAATAATAATAATAATAACAACAACAATAACAATAACATAATAAAAACAACAACAACAACAACAACAACAACAACAACAACAACAATAATAATAATAATAATAATAATAATAATAATAATAATAATAAAAGTATTAAACCACACTACACCCTTCGGCAAGAGTTCCACGCTGCTGCAATTTCAAGAATTAATTTGCTTGTCTTTTAAATTCCTTTCGTCCTTTTCTTGATTCTCCTCCGTCGTGGCTCGATTGATTATCCACTTTTTCGAATGATCCTCTTCTTCTCCTTGGGGGCTTTGGCGTTTTTATAGAAGAATAAGGGAATTTCTCCTATTGAGTAGGATACTTGTGGGCCAAGTTTGAAAAGAGTCCATCACATCATACTCTTCCAAGCCTAAATTTAGGGGTTAAATAGTTGGCCATCAAATATACACTTTAAAGCTCATTTTTATCCAAGCTTATTTATTTACCACCTACACCAAAAATATATATAATTAGTCCATTAAGCCCAATAAGAGGTGGAAAATAATAGGAAATGTGATAATATATTATGAACTATTATGCACCTCTCAACAATTCTTGTATTGACTAATCAATCGCGTGAAACACGTATTTTGACTAAAGAAAAGTAACTCAACAAACTTAAATGAAGCCGCACCAACTCTGACTCACTTTCAACAAAAGGACAACAACGAATAGCAAGTCGTACAAAGAGCATTAAATTGCCAACATGAAAACTTCTTACTCTTTAACATGAAGGAATCCAACTGCCATAAATAGAAAGATGGAGACGAGTACATAATTACTAGAATTACTAAGCATTACCACCTTCGAGCTATCAATTCAAAGCTTCCAAGAACTCATCACCCGCTATCACTCTAAGAAAGTGTGAGTTAAGAGAGCAAAAGAAGCAATGCAGCAGCATATTATTCAAGCAAAGATTCAAAACTACCGCAACTATCTCAATTAAAATCCATCTAGCTCTCATAATACTTTGTATCGTTTCTAATCCTTCTCACCAAGAAAGCTTATTCACATCTCAATCTAATTTTCAAGTTTAGAGGTAGCTTCCAGTCGTTGAAGAAAAACTTTTATTAAACCTCCTCTGACGAGTGGTTTTTAATAGGGAGTTTTCTTAATAGGGGATTCAAATTAGGCTAGGTTTATTTGAGAAACGTGTATAGTAGATGAGTAGCCTTCCGAGGATAGGCAAAACCTATTGTCAGGTGCCAAGTTGGACTTGGACACCGGTGTAGCTAAGGTTGTACTGTGTAAACAACTTAGTGGGTTTTCCTTGTGTGAGGGAAGAATGGACGTAGAAGGATTACCCCCACCTTCGAACCACTATAAACTGTTGTGTATTTTCTTATTGTTTTTATTACTGTTGTAGCATACTACATACTACTTACCGCATCATTTTTCGAAAACAAGTTTGCATATTTCCACTGCATAAAACTCTACCTGAGCATTGCTTGCTATAAGAACCAAAAGAACAATATGTTATAAGTTTACTGGTCCAATGGCACTTACTCCTTTAGCTCTGCTATAAGAACTAGTTTTCGCAGCAAATAACAACTCCTTGGTCTAAGTAATTTGAAAAGAAGAATCGATAAAGTTAGAGGTTTATTCACGTCCCCTCAAAATTTCTACCTCTTGGGACCAACATATAGTTCATTTTACACTTCCAAGTGCTATTTTATTCTTATTTATACTGTAATCTATATTTTAATTGTCATGAATTTTATAACTGAATTTCAAGTGTTTGTATTAATCGTCGGAAATCCTCAATATAAAATATTGGGATAGTCTAAATAATGCAAATATACACGTTAAGAGTTTGAAAATGTGAAGGTCAATATGTACTTCATGGAAGTGTTGGAAGCATAATGGATGTTATTGACATCATCATCATCATAATAATAAAGAAACATTACCACATTAAGAAAATGAATTACGGTGAATACACTTTATATAAAGCTAAACTTCATCATCTATTCTTGGGATCCACAATTAGAGTAGTACGCCACACATAGCTTGGTTTGGCCCCCAACTATGAAACATCATTAGTAATATATTTAGCTTTAAAAGTAAGGGAAACTAAAGCATTTGGGTTGGTAAAAATTTGCCAATATTGTTTGGCCTCCATCGCCAAGTTAAAGAAATACAATACTCGACATCATAAACCCCCTATCCTCTTCGACTAGCTTGGTTTGTCTCAACTAACCCAATGGTATTTTTTGTCAGTCTCCTTGGAGCACCAATAGAACCGGGTAATGGAGCACTTGATATCCTTGCATATCGTTATAGGAAGAAGGAAGCAGCTCATGGTATATGTCATAATGGCTTGTAAGACAGTCTTAATTAAGATCTCCCTCCCTGCTTTCGTAAGCGTTTTCTCCCTCCATGATTTAATACGAGTCATCACCTTTTCCACTACTGCATGAAAAATGGAGGTCTTGGATCTCCCAATCATTGTAGGTAGACCGAGATATTTATCAAACTGTTTAGCCCATCAAACACCAAGAATGGCCACGTATCGGTCCTTATCAGAAGATGAGAGATTTGCACTAGTAACCAATTCTGACTGCTCCAAATTAAGTTTCTACCCTGATGCTCGTTCATATCTTCGGATAATATCAAGGATTTGCTTACATTTTGAGGAGTTGCTTCGAAAATAACAGACTGTCATTGGCGAAGAATATGCATGACACTGAAAGAGCTGAGGGTGCTATGCTTAACCCTTGTATCTAGCCTTCATGCTTTGCAGAAGACAAGAAAATATTTCTGTACAACAAAGAAAAACATAAGGCGATAAAGGGTTACCTTGATGAAGCCCTCTCCTAGGGGAAAAGGTTTTAGTCGGTAACCCATTGATAAGGATGGAATAAGAGGCGGTAGTAACACACCTCATAATCAGATCAACCTAGATATTAGAAAACCCCATTTTTAACATGATAGCTTGGAGTAAACTCCACTATATTCTGTCATACGCTTTGCTCATATCCAGTTTCAAAGATAACATGCCATTATTGCCTTTCATTCTAATACGCATGCAATGAAACATCTCAAAAGCAATCATATCATTTTCAATGATTAAACAATTCAGAATGAATGCACTTTATATAGGCGAGATGATTTTTGGAAGAAGTATTTTAAGCCTATCAGCTATGACTTCAATAATTATGCAAAAAATAATGTTGCATAAACTAATAAGTGTAAAATACTTAGGTGTCTCTGGTGCTTTTAATTTGGGAATCAAAACAATGAAAGTCTTATTTAGAACACTCGCATCATGCACATTATTTGGAATATTTAAACATGTTGATGTGATTCCATCACCCATGATATGCAAACTTTTCTGGGGAAAGTAAAAGAGGCATACCGTCCGGTCCTCGAGCCTTCTATGGATGCATCTGTTTGAGAGCCTTTTGAATCTCTAACTCAGTGTATAGTATAGTTAGCATCTAATTCATTTCTGGACTAACTGTTGGATTAACAACACTCAAAACCCGTTCCACACTCAGCTTCGTTTCAGGTGTGAAGATCTCCACAATATATTCTCTCCTAATTTGCGCAATCATTGCCTCATCTTCTACCCACATCCCGCCTCCTTGCTTGATCCTCGAAATTGTTTTCCACTAGCGATAGTTCGAGGCTTTCTGATGGAAGAACGATGTATTCTTGTCTCCAAATTTAAAGTAGAGCGCCCAGACCTCAGACCCCACATTATTTCGTTTTGTCCCTTAAGCCTATTTACCTCAGGTTCAACTTCATGAAGCTGCACTACCATCTCAATTGATTGGTGATTATGTTGTAGTGCATTGCTTTCTTGCTAATATCACCAATTCTTCGTCTCACATTCCAGAAAAACACTTCCATCCCATTGTTGCAACTGATCCACACAAGAAGTCAACCTTTTTATAAGGCTGGCCGAACCTTCGTTACTCCTCCAACCATTGGGAATTGTGTCCTTACACTGATTATGGTTAAGCCATATATTCTCAAAGTGAAACAGTTTACTTCTTCTTGTTGCTAAGACCCCTCTTCTTCCTGTCGTAGCCACTAATTCAACCATAATTAGGGTATGATCTAATCTAAGTCTTTTTCAGTGACGAACTCTGAATAGAGGAAACAGGTCTTTCCACCGAGCATTTGCAACAAACCTGTCCAGCCTACACTGAATACTATCCTCACCGGCTTGGCTATTCGCCCAAGTGAAGGGGTACCCATAAAAACCCAGAAAAGTAAGTTCATTATCATATAGCATATCCCAAAACTTTTGCATCAGCGAGATAGCTCTCAAACCGCCTCTTGTATTCTCATTTGACCATAAGATCTCATTAAAGTCGCCCATTAATAGCCAAGGGACTTGATTCCCCTAGTTAATAGAATTGTTCTTCTACGTTGATATTGCTCTGACCAGCCATAAATTACCAAAATATGCCAAAGAATATCGTTAGTCCCCTAAGTAACATCTGTCATTATGTGATTATGAGAAAAAGACTTTAAGTAAATGTTAAACGGATCCTTTCACTGTAAGCATAGGCCACCTCTTCTGCTTCTGCTATCCCCCTCATATCCAACGGGTGAAACAACTCAAGAAACGCAGCCTCCGTATGTTTATTTGTTACATCTAACGTATATATAATTTTATTTCCATAAGGAAAACTACGCCTGGAGTTCCATCATGGAGGATTATCTCTAGCTCACCAACTATCGCTCGATTCCCAAGCCCTAATAATTCTAAGATAACAGATTCATAATGCTCGACGCGGCTCATGACCAGCCTCCACTGTTCCGTAAAAAAGATTAATAATTTTGTTACCCTCACTTGTTATCTTCTTCCCCCTTTTGTCCTCCAACACCCTCATTGTGCTTAACTCAAGAAATATTTTCCATATCCTCATAATTCAATGTGGTATATGTTTGTCGTTTCAGAATAGCGAACTTCTTCCTACTTCAAATGAGACTAGCCAGTTCGCTCTTTAGGATCACCAGTCTGGGTAGGTGAGGTAGCGTATTAGGGTAGTCACATATCTGGACAAGTTTTTCAGTAGGGATAAGGTCCATTTGTTCATTGGTAAGGGTAGGGATTGGTTTTTCAGATTTGGGGGGTATGTTGGTAAGTTTTTGGAGCTTGTACTGAGTGGAATAGAAGGATGAGCTGACATCGGTGCTGCATGTGCATTAAGATGTGATTGAAGTAGTGGTGTATATTGGGTAGAAATCGGGGCCGAATTTAGCTTCAGACCCCCATTTATGTCCTCATCTAGCTTATTGCGAACTTGAGTTTCGTCTTTTGGGAAGGGATCATTTTTGGGGCCTCCACATTCATCTTCGTATCAGACACTATAACTTGCTAGAAACCTGCCAACAATTCTTTCACTTCTACCTCCATCTGCTGATCTGTTCTACTCTGATTGTTCCGGAGCACATTTGTTTCTTCATAAACCTACTTCAATGGTAATGCCCTCATCCAATCCCTGAATGGGAGCTTCTCATCCTGTATATTGGACACGTCATTCGAATCTCGAACAATATCACACTGAAACCTCATGTGTCCAAGGAGCCCACAAATATAGCAAAACAGCAGGAGTCTCTCACATTTTTAGCTAATTCAGATTTTTCGACCGTCGGGTAGGAGTATATGTGTTCCCCTCTTGAGAGGCTTGATTAATCCAACAACCACCTTCAATCTAATACTCCGGCTGAAACCCTCAACCGGCAATATATCGATTTCCACTACCTTGCCAATATTTTGTCCCAAAGCTGTGATATATTTGTCGGACCGCGCTACTAACGGGAGATCATATAGGCCTAAAAGTCACCTCTGAAAATATTATGGATGGTAGTTGTTCATTAAGCCCCACCTATTTCATCAGCACTAAATCATTCTTGAAGTGCCATGGTGACAAGTTAGCGATGTGCTCCATATCAAAGTAGTTGTTGAACTTAAAGGAGAATAAGTTTGGTTTTATCTCCTTGGAGTTAAACGATTTATTCGTCTAATTAAACCTGCGCCACAATGCATAAGGATGGCACTGGCTGCACTTCGTCACTAGTCTCGACAATCAAGACGGGCTAATCTTCATCTCTTGGTGGCACAAGGTTAGATGATGAAGCCATTGTCCAATACTCCACTCACCTAGAGAGATCCAGAATTGATAGTTTGTCTGCAATAACAACACTAAAGAATATTAATATGATGAAAAAACACAGACCAACACAAATAATATGGACAGGAAGAGCTTCTCTCTGCAGACATTAGTGGGGGTGGCGACAATGGGATTGACAATGTGGTAGGTCGGCCCGAGTTTTAGCGTTTCCGTCCCTGCTCCATGAAGCACCAGGGCATTGTCGGAATGGGGGTCAATCGAGGGTCAACCAAGAACGGGTAACCCGTTTGAATTATTTTACACCAAAAATGATGTTTTAATTTATGATTTTATACTTTAAGTGACTTTAACTAATTATTATGTATGTTTATAAGGTTATTTATATTATTTATTATATTTAATAATACACAAAAAACTTAAACAATTAAGTACTAAATAAAGTATATTTTAAATAATTCTTATAATAAAAAATATATTATAAATAATAATAACTTTTTATATATGTACTTAATATAAAAATATAATGGGTATATATAGGTTAATCAAAGAATCGGGGCAGGGTGGGGGGACTCAAACCCGTCCCCGCCCCATTGTCATGGTCGAGACCAGAATTCTATGCTCGGGTTCGTGGCCGGAACGGGCTATCCGTTTGGGGATAGGGCATTTTGTCATCCATAGGCAACCGAGGTGAATCAAGTTTGAATATTTTATAAAGATCTTTTTAGTTTCAATATATATTTTTCCCCTTAATGATGCAATTAGTTTAGTTTTGCTTGTCTTTGTATAGTTATTTGGGTTAGAAAATTAATCTAAGAATATTCTCTCATCTCCACCACGAGGCTTTAAATTTCTCCCCCAAAAGTGAATTGTTGAAGATTGTACTATTGCTTCTCTTTTTGTTGATAGTTTTAGCAGCGGCTTTACTTCTAGAAAGTGAGTTTTTGTGGTATTGTAGGCAAATACACTTTTAGTCGGTTTTTTTTTTCATCATGTTTTTCAATTGAATTTCTCTTGCATCATAATATGCTAACTGCATTTCTTTTATCTCGTGATTCTTTGATTATTGTGGTGTAGTAAGCAAGCATGTAGCAACATCAAACTCATACTATAAGTAAGTTTTATTGTAAGTATTTATTAATTGAGTTGTAATGTAATTATGTTTTATCCTCTAGTTTATATTAATGTAAATGATTGCAGTTCATTCATCATTTTTTCCCTTTCCTCCTCTCAGTTATAAAAGGTTAACCAATATGAAGTTCCATTTGAAGTTTTTAATTCCCATATTGCCATTTTTACACTACAGTGGATTTTTTTCTCTGAAAGCAAGTGAAATCAAATTGAAGTTGCCTTAACTTTAATTGCCTAGCTAAATAAGATATCTTGTGGGAATATTATGTTGAGTATTGTTAGGAAATCATTGACAATCAACTGTTCAAGTGTTTTTTTCCATTTTCTTTAACATAGTAACATGAAATGAATGATATGCATTTTATGTGTTTGCCAAGTTTCTAATGTTGTGGTTGAGTTTCATTCTCTTTCTCATTCTTTTTTAATTTCACCACCTTGGAATTTTGTTCGCAGTGATATTATAATATGCTTAATTTCCTTGCCAGACAATACATACATTTTTTTTAATTCTAATGTTATGTTCATATTGTATTCTACATATACATTTTTAATTCATTGAAGAACATATATATGAGTAGAGAAGGTACCACTTTACATTTTTCATTTGGTGTTCATAACTGTATATGAATATTGGTATCACTTTACATTTTGTTATAACTTGTGGAACTGTTGGAATATCAAGTATGTGAATAATTGCTAATATTTTTTAGTTTTATGATGTTTTTGTGTTGCACGAAGTGGGTTTCCTACAAAGTGCATTGTAGAAGAATGTTTATTAGCTTGTTTTAACATGTTTTGTTCAACTATGTCTTGTTTTTAGAATCCTATGGAATCATATTTTTCATTTTCTCATATTGTACTTGGAAAGACAATGCCCTAAACCGTAGCCAGAACATTGTGGTAAGGTTAAAAGACAATGGTCCTAAATCATGCACAATCATTGTATTTGGGCGAAAATACAACGATTCTAAAATGAGGCAGAACCATCTTCTTTGGTTGGAAATACAACGGTTTAAAACCGTTGTCTTTTATGTAAAAGACAACACTGGATTCAACAACACTTCCTTCCTGTCATAGACAACGATTTTTAACCGTTGTCTATAAGCGTTTTTGTTATAGTGCATCTAATTAAGAAAGTTAATTGAAGTGTAGAGTAAATTCGAAACCAAGTGATTTCAACTATCAGTATGTCTATTTTAAAATAATGCTTGCTTGTCATTTGGATAAGATATTAATTCACTAGCTAAACATAATATTTGCTTTGATTGAATAACTTGTTATATTTATATGTTACTCAAAGTTGGAGAAATATATTAATTATCTACCATTTTAGGTTACAACTACTCACTACAACAAATAAGGAAATTAGGGACGAATGAAAAACACCACTAAAAATTATAAATACGTCACAAATAGTTATTTGGAACGTATCTCAAAAAGATTTCTTTTAGTGACCTTGTTTTAATTGCCTCAAAATAATTCTTTTAGTGACGCTTTCTTTATCATCTCAACAAATTTCTTTTAGTGACATTTTTTAAAAATTGTCTCAAAACATATTTTTAGTGACTTCTTTTAATGTGTCAAAAGATCTCTTTTAATGACATTTTTTTAATTGTTTTAAAAAAATCCTTTTAGTGAAAATGAAAACACAATTTTAGAATAGACAATCCCGACCAAAGATCCGGCGCAAGCTAGACAACATCAATTCGGAATCTTAAGTGCATATTCTTCTCAAACAAAGATAATGAAGCAAACATACCAAGGCCGTAAAATATAGAACTTAATAAAGCTTAATCCAACTTTATAAAAGCACCACTAGATCCATCATACTCAGCAACCGAAACAAGTGCTAATATAAGTGCAGGAAACTTGTTTAGTTCCTTCAGAGCTTTGATATAGAATAGACGAACTCGACTTAGATACCACATTTTACATCACTCTCTTTTGCATCCATCTCCCAAGCATTGGGAGGAACATCCACAAAAGGAGACTAATTGAAGAACATGTGTGGCTGTAACCGAAAATGTTGCAAGTAAATATCGCAACAAGCAGATAAAAAGAAAGTTAAGACTATATGCATAAAGGAATGAAATAATTGAGAACTAATCTGTGAAGTGTAAATCCAAAAATTGGATTGAAAACAAATTAAGCTTTCAGCATTTCGTACATACCATTGGATTGAAAACAAATTGTAAGACCAATAAGAAAAAAATTTGTAATAATGCTCTTGAAGTTGAATCTTATGATATTTGTTCAACTTCCCTAGGATGATGCTGCATCAACAGTTGCAGATTTTGCATTACAAATCCTAGAATCAATCAGACAAGGAATAGGTCACGAGGTGGCTTTTAATAACGCCAATAAAGACATAAGCTAAATACTGCATCAAATGATTCCTATTATATTTATAACTAGAAAATGTGCAGCTGTCAAATCATGTTCAAGTAAACAATTAAGACAAATGTCATAATTCTTTATCCAATTCACCTGCATGAAGCCCAATTTTTACATCTTAATCCAATAACTTTAAAGTAATTTTGATATGTTTGTACAGAAGTGGCGCTTTTATTAAAAAAACCTTCAATAGATTAGTTCCCAGTCATAATATTGTATGCCTTTAACAACTGTTAAAAAAAGAAACATCAAAATCAATTCAACGAAAAATGTCCTATGATATGGATAATTTATCGTATCTAGATCGCTAATCAATTTGTTCCATTTCTTGGGGCTAACATACTCACAAACTCTTTCAATTGGTGACTTAAAGGGCATTCCAAGTATAACTATCTGCAAAACATGTACAAACTTTTGGCTTCTGATGATCATATTTTTCATTTCAAAAATTAAATTAAAAAATTATTATTTGATTGCTCTGGTTAGCAAAGCTACCTCCTTTTTCAGCTTGACCCTCACATGATCCCATCGGAAGGGAGCATCTTCACCAGCTTCAAGAGGAGAACTGCTCATATGTCCACGGTGAATACCTTCTTCTTGTTAAGGTCATTGAAAATTTTTAGTTCAAGATAATGCTCAAGAATTCACTAACACAATTTATCAAACACCAAGAGTGCTAGTGTGAAAATTTAATGTGATCATGCACAATGAACCAAAAAACTCAAAGTTATATGGTTCGACTTATAGCGTACGTCCACGGAAAGGAAGAAAAAAAATCCACTAAGCATAGAACACCCAAAAACAAGATACAATCCTCAAGATCAAAACTAAGTGAATGATCTTCACCTCACTCCTTCTCTCCTTTTTTGATCTCTCTCTCTAGGTTCTCTCTAGATGAATTCTTGTGTGTGTGTGTGTCACAATGAGTTTAATCTAAGTAAAATGAACTTAAGTACTAAGAATCCCAGCCATCAGATCGAATCAGAGCCTTTGGATGAGAAACAACAGTTGAATGAAAAAGACAGTCGTATGCAACATTTACGGACCCCTTCTACAACAGTTTCAATTGAATAACTGAAATTCAGATTTGTTAACTTTTAGAGCCCTTTTCTTGCATGAAAACTGCTTCTGCTTCTTTGCTTATTTTAACTCTCCAACCATAAGCAGAGCTTCTTTTGAATTGTTTAGCCACTTAATACTTAGTTCACAATTCCGCACCTTGGCTAACAATGAAGACAATCAAAACATAACAACACCACAAACCAACCACAGTAGTTTTAGAAAGATTCCTCCACCTTGCCCCACTTCAGGGCCTCAACACAACATCTCTACAACCTCATAATCTGCACTAACTGAAGACAGTAATAAAACATATCTCTAGTTAGTGCTTTGGTCAACATATCAGCTTCATTATGTTCGCTTTTAACTTTCATCAGCATAACAGAACCTTTCTCCATAATGTCTCTCACAAAATGCAATTTTACATCAACATGCTTGCGTCTCTCGTGAAAATCATGATGTTTAGCCAAGTGCAGTGCACTTTGAGAGTCACACATCACTCTAACAGTTTCTTGAACAACACCAGATTCTGATAGAATCCCTCTGAGCCATACTACTTCTTTTATAGCCTCTGTAAGAGCTATATACTCTGCCTCAGTGGTAGATTAGGCAACCACAGACTGAAGCATTGATTTCCAGCTCACTGCTGAACTAAAAAGAGTGAAGATATAACCAGTCTGAGATTTCCTAGAATCTAAATTTGCAGCAGTCTGAATCCACAAATCCCTGCAAACCCTCTTCTTTTAGAGCTTCTCTTCTCTTAAACATAATACCTGGTAGGAGGTGCGTCGTTCGCCTTACCAAATTAATATATATATATATATATATATAGTTATCGTCGATCTACTACTCTAACTAGTAGAGTGGCAAATAAGGGGGTCGATCTCACGAGGAATGGTCGAACAATTTTGCTTTATGTATTAAACTATTATGATCAAGCAATATAATATAAATAAGCTAGTAAACAATAAAGAAGTTGGGGGGGGGGGGGAATTGATTGAATCACAACTAACACCTAAATTTATATTAATCAACTTAAATAACAATTTCTCTAAAAGTACTTAGCAAATTGACAATTCAAGTAAACAAAGATAAGAGAATGATTTTTTTTTTTTTTTTTTTTGATTTATAAATGATAAAAAGAATTCAACCCTTGATCGAGTATCCACTTGGCCCGAATAATCTATATAATTGATGTTATTAACCGATTGATTTAGCTTTAGAATCACTACTCCAAGGTTAATAACAAGCTCTATTAACCTTGTTGTCTCTTAAGTATAATTAATCAAAACAAGCTTTTCAATTAATCCTACTCAACTTATCAATTCCTAGAACAAGCTCTCTAAGAATCAATAGTAAAATTCATTAAGAATCCAAACAACGGAGTAGATATGGCATAAAACTCACAAGCTCGATTTTAGTGGTCGAACTCTGTTATCCCTAATAGAATAAATTCATTGTTCGCTACATGGGAATCGGATTCATAACAATTACGGATTAGAAACAGAATTCTAGCAATATACAAACAAATATCCAAATGGGTGATCAAACCACAATTCAATTCATAAGTGTGAATCAACAATCCCATATTCCAATTGGTTAATAACCGTAAAAATTGCATAAACATCCTAAATCCAAGGTTCAACTAATGATCAAGGACTGAAATTAGAGTACTAGCCACTCATATCAACTATTACAAAGATAAAACAAGTGAAAATCAAAGAAGACATTAAAACAAGATAGAATGAACCAAAAGATTGAGTTGATGATCTTGATCTTCAACCCTCTTGCAATTCCTTGCTTCTAATGGTGAATGGTGGCTGAATATGTGTGAGAAATGGGTGCTTGGTTAGGTCAAATTCAAAATTGACCTTATATATATAGAGGAGAAAGTGTTGGGCTGAAAAATGGCCAAAAACGTGTTTCAGGATTAAAAACAGGGTACTTGGTCGCGGTCGCGACCCCCCAAAAAATAGGCTGGGGCACACTTGGTTTGCGGACTTGGTTGCGGCCGCGGCTCGAACCATTGTTTGAACTTTGTGGATCATTTACTTCGTGGGGTCAATTGCGGGCTCGACTTCAGGTCGCGGTCGCGACTACTTAATCGAAGTTCCTCCGCCTCTGTTTCATCCTTGGCTCGTTTCTCCATTTCAGACTACTTCTAGACTTGTTGTTGGCCTTATATTGCCTGTACTGTCTTGAAACGAGCTCAACACATTAAATGGCCCAATAATACAAATACGAATGATACACGATCAAATATGCATGCAAATATCATTAAAACGACGCTTAAAGCGACATAAAATGCATGCATGATCACGTGCACCAAATCTCCCCAAACTTAAACCTCTGTCCATTCCGAACAGTTGAAACAAGAGAAATAGAAGAAAAAGGGCACGTGTTAGGGAAGATTTCAGTGGCGAATTCAGTTTCAGATGCAATTTTTAAAAGCAAGGCAATCATGATAAGATGAGCATATATATAACAACTTCCACTACTTTTGAGACTTGAAAACCCTCAACTAAAGATCCTCACCGGGTGAGTGTATCTCCTCTCAAGTGTATCAAGTGGGTAGTGTTTTTTGCTCACATTGAAATGCATGCAATGACTACCATATGCTTGAAAATCTTCTAAATTCGAATTTGTACTCGACACATGTTAAAAAGAATAAAAAAGGTCTTATTTTTTGTTGTAATGTTGACTTGAGATAAGGTAGGATATATTTGGGCACAAGTGACTAATTCTTGGACTAATTGAGTTAGCTATCTCAATCACCCCTCAAACAACATTCACTCCTCCTCACTCTCTCACTTCTCTAGTAAACTAATCCCTAATTGATTTCTTCACCCTACTACAAACTCACAACCTAAATGCTTCTTTTTTAGTTCTCCCTTGGATGTGTTTTTCTTTTTATTTTTTCAGCTCTGAGAACATTGGTAAAGAAAATATTTATGTTACTTGTCTCTCCCAATCAAAAGCAATGAATTAAATATATACACCCAAATTTTTCTTCCCTTTCCTAATTTTCAAATTTTTCATTTTTTTTTTCCAATTATTTACAAACTAGGGGAGACTAGTTTTCCCAATTATTTGCCTATTGTTTCAATTCTCTTCACCCTTCAATATTCCCAATAGTTTTACTCTTTTAATCCCAAATTTTACCCGACTACATTCCAACTACCTCCCTCGTACTCAAATAGTTCAATTAGAGTCAAATGCTAAATCAAAAGGTACTCGACTTGTACAGTTGGGCTATCAAACAAAAAGTTGAAAGCTCAAGGGTCTAACTAGGGGCAATTTTTCAAATTTTGGTGAAAAGGTGCAACATTTTCAAGTTTACAAATAAGCTAAAAGTCAATAATTGCCTAAGATCATTTTCTAAGTCACACAATGTATCGACTTATTCAAAATAGAGAATCAAGCCAAGTTCTAGAGACAATCACATGCAATCAATGAAATACACACCGAAAGAAGGTATAAGTAACTCCAGAATTGGGAGTACAATTGAAGCTCAAAAACTCACAAGCCAAAATTTTCTTGATAAAAAGTTTTGAGTACAAGCTCAATTTCACATCAATTGCCTATCATGCTCTATCATTTGCCATTTGTCAAAAAAATTGCAAAAAACTCATCCCATCATTAACTATTTGCCAATTATCAATCCCCATCACTGTCCATAATCAAGACAAGATTGAGAGTGGCCAATATGTACACCTACCATAATCTCCCAAACTTGGTTGAAAACCCAAAGTTTGTGGGAAAGAAAGGGGATGAATTGGTGCTCTACAAAAGGCAATCAATCAATCAACACTATCGATTGGTTCTTATTGACTCAAATTAACAATGCAAAAGACTAGTCCATACAAAGATACCATATCCAATCTAAGTCTAATCAATCCCAAAGGCAATAGAGTCACATACAAAAATTAAGCTCGCAGGCGGCCAATACGTACAACTAACACCCCCTTCCTCAAACTTGGTTGAAAACCAAAGTTTGTGGGAAAGAAAAGGTACGAATTGGTGCTCCAACTCACAGTGGAGTTTGGGCTTCGTCACCCCCATTTGGTGCTATCTCTTTGAATTTCAGGGCTTGGTTGGTTTCTCGTCATCATAGTCCCTGCACACTAAAAGGAAAACAATAAGACAATATCTAAATATATAAGTAAATAATATAAACTACGAAATTAAACACATGAAAACAGTAAACATCGGGTTGCCTCATGACAAGCGCGTTTGTATAACGTCGTTGGCTCGGCGGAAGCTCTTTCTCTTTAGCGTTTGTTCCAAGGTGGTTCCATATTGGCCCCGACAATTCAAGCACTTTACTTCATGTAGCTTCTCACCTTCCTTCTTACGATGCTTCAAAGATGTGGAAATGTTCAACTTATTCCTGCACCTTATCTCAAATTCTTTCTCAAAAGGAGGGTTAACAACATCATGAGGAAAAACGGGATGGAAATCTTCGGGAAACTGCTCAACATAAAAAAATATTAAATTGTACGGTCCTTCCATCAAACTCCATCATGAGTGTGCCTTCACAAACGTCTATCTTAGTTCGGGAGGTGTTTAGAAACGGCCTCCCCAATAAGATAGGCGTGGGGATTGATGAATCGCTGGTAGCGTCACGGACGTGTCGTCGAAATGTTTGCACTGCCACCAAATTAGAATGTGATTTATAATGAGTTCCAAACTTTTTTGACTTTACTAGGTAAAGTGGTAAGTCCGAGTCGATCACACGGAGAACGATGAGTAGTGTTGTTTTCGAATACTTCAAGCAATTAGTGATTTAGATTTTAATAAAAACAATAAACATAAGCAAGTAAAGGGGGGGGAGGGGGGGAGGTTTGATTGATTCTAACAACTAAAGTCTACTAAGTACCAATTACCAATCTAGAAAGCAATAGATGTTTTTGGTATTTTAGATTAATCAAAGTCTCAAAGAAAGAACACAAGTAAATATTACCGGGTTTTTGAATATGTTAAAAAGGTCTACCCTCGATCTAGTATCCCCTTGAATCCGACTACCTATGGATTATTGTTGATGCCCCAATTCAGTGCAATTTAAACCCATATCCCACAATCTACAAGGTCCGGTTATGTAAATTGTGTCGTTCCTTAATTGTGGATAAATCGAAGGTCCGCTTATCGATTTATCCTTACCCAAATCAATTAGTGATCCAAACAATCTCTTTTCACACTAAATGATATTGGATGATCACGAACTAGAACAACGAGATAAATAAGGCATAAACCTCAAATCGATTGGGTTTAGAGGCCAAACTCTATAATGCTACCAATGATATCAAGCATTGTTCACTACTAAGGGAGATTGAAGCTTCAACAATCACGGAAAGTGAATTCCAATCTCTAGCAACATACAATAAATGCTTCTAAAGGGTGATCAATCCTAAAACAAGCATCTAGGCACGAGACAATTCAAACAAGCATTATGGAACATTTAAATTTCAATAAAAAGGTAACACCAAAAGTCAATATTCACATATTCATCTTCAATCAAGGTTCAACATGATCAAGGGTAGAAAATGGGGTGCTACTCACCCATTCTACCCAAAACTAACATAAAATTAAAGGAAATACAAGAAAACATGAAAATAGAATGATAAAACCCAAGGTTGATCAATGGGAAGATGATGTGACTCCTTCTTTCCCTTCTCTCCTCCTTGGAAGTGATGGTGGCTAAAAGTGCTCCAAATTCGTGCCCAAGATAGGGTAAATTCGAATGGGAGGATATATATATAAGAGAGAAAAGTGCTTGTCAAAAATAGGCAAAATCGTGTTTGCAAAAGGAAACAGGGGTTGCCCGCCGCGATCGCAGCATGAAGATGGTCTGCGGCTGCGACGATGCGTAAGGATTTAAGGTTTAGGTAGAATTGGGGCTGCGGTCACGGCTTGGCTTCACTCTTCGATCGTGGCGTAGAATGATTGATTTCTTCATAGTCTTCTGAGCCTTTGTCCACGGGCGCGAACTAAATCCTCCTCGGCCGCGGGCTTTAGATGTCCGCGGGCGCGGACTGAGTCCTCATCGGGCGTGGCATTTGGGGGTTGAAAATAGGATCTATTCTATTCCCTTCCCCGCGGACGCGGGTGAGATGCCCCGCGACCGTGGAGTTCTCCGCAAGCGAGGACTGCCTTGCGCGGCCAAGTCCTGCCTCTTCCTTTGCTGTTTCAACTTTCTTGGTCCGGTTTCCCTGTTTTGGTCTAATTGAACCTGTTTTAGCACATAAATAACACAAACACATTATTTTGCTCATCAGAATATAAAAACACTAAATACACGTGATTGTGCACATTAATGACATTAAATTGGCACTAAAAGCGCCCTAAAGTACGTGCACGGGACACGTATACCAAATCTCCCCAAACTTAGAACTTGTTCATCCCAAAAAATTAAGAGAAAGAGAAAAGGACTCATGTTTAGGGCGGATTTTAGTGGCATTTGATTTCAGAGAGTTTCCATAAAGAAAATGAAACAAGCATGATAATAGTGAGCATATGTGATAGATTAGATCCACTACTCTCAAGACATAACACTTTTAACTTAAGATCCTCACCGGGTGAGTGCATCTCTCTCTCTCGAGTGCATTACAAGGGGTAGTGTTAGGAATTAACTCTTATCACACACACACACACAAACAACACTCAAACCAGGAAGAAGATGAAAAACAACAAAGAATTCGGCCAAATGAAACCAAACACAGAACAAAAATAGAAAATGAAGAACACAAGGATTTTACGTGGTTCAATCAATGTGATCTACATCCAAGGATACACCTCAATTCACTTCACTTATCAATCAATTACAAGAATCAATCCAGAAAACTAGAAACCCCCAATTCACAGACCAAATTGAGCTCAAGAACCCTAGCTATCTAATTCTATTGATTGAGTAGTGTATTCAGAGGGAAAGTAACGTGTATCAACTTGCATCTTCAAGTGGTTCAATGTATATAAAGGACGGAGCTCGAATCAGGAAGTAGAAGCAGTTGTAACCAATTCTGTTCTCAACTGCACAAAACTGTTCAGCGGGCTTTCAACAACGGTTTTACATGCAACGGTTTTAATCCGTTGCAAATGACAGTTCTAACCGCTTTGACTCCGGTTTCCTTTTAAACCTTATAACTGATCCGGCTAAAACCCAGTTTTCTAGCCCGGTTCTCCACATACTGAACCCGGTTCCGGACTCCTCAAACCCTCTACTACAAACTATGATCACTTGATGACATTGAACTGATATCTACAAATCTCCACCTCAATGAACTCAAGTGTACTTCATCACCTCATTCTGCCTTGTCTTCCAGGTTTAATCACACTGTTCAAACCTTATCAGGCTTGAGCAATGAATCATCTTACTCCCAGGAACTGCCTTGGTTAGGAAATCAGCTGCATTGTCCATAGTATGAACCTTCTTCACCTCAACAGATCCTGCTTCAATCACATCTCTTGCAAAGTGAAGTCTAACATCAATATGCTTAGACCTCTCATGAAAAGCTTGGTGTTTTACCAAGTGAAGTGCACTCTGGTTATCACACTGAATGGTAACACAATCTTGTCTGATCCCTAAATCTTTAAGAATTCCCTTGAGCCATAGAGCTTCCTTGATTGCCTCAGTTAAGGCAATGTATTATGCCTCAGTGGTTGACAAAGCAACCACAGGTTGTTGCACACTTCTCCAGCTTATATCCGTTCCATATATAGTAAAAACATAGCCTGTAACAGATCTCCTTGTATATAGGTTTCCAGCAAAATCTGCATCAGCATACCCAACAAGAGGTACAACACCAGCTTCTTGTTTCTTAAACTTCAGACCTACACTGACTGAGCCTTTCAAATATCTCAAGACCTGTTTTAAAGCTTCCCAATGAGCCTCTCCAGGATTTGACATGTACCTTCTTACCAGAGAAACACTATAGGCCAAATTTGGCTTGCTGCATATCATTCCATACATCAAACTGCCAACACCACTGGCATATGGAACATTCTTCATGTGAATCTCCTCTGCTTCTTTCTTTGGACATTGTTCTTTGGATAGCTTGGTTTGTTGATTAACTGGAATACTTAGTGGCCTTGGCTCATGCATGTGAAATCTCTCCACAACCTTCTGCAAATACTGCTTCTGTGAGAGCCAAAGTGTTCCAGACTTCCTTCTTCTAATGATATCCATCCCCAGAATCTTCCTTGCTTCTCCAAGATCCTTCATGTCAAATTCTGAGCTCAACCTTCCCTTTGACTGTTGTATTTTGTCCATACTCTTGCTGGCAATGAGCATGTCATCCACATGCAATAACAGAAACACTAGTTCAAGCCTTGAACCCTTATTAAAGTATACACAGCTATCATACAAGCTTCTTATGAAACATGCATTGATCATGAACTCATTAAACTTCTTGTTCCACTGCCTTGGACTCTGCTTCAAGCCATAAAGTGATTTCCTGAGAAAACAGACTTTCTCTTCATTTCCTGGGATCACAAAGCACTCAGGTTGCTTCATGTATATTCTTTCAATGAGATCATCATGCAGGAATGTTGTCTTAACATCTAACTGTTGTAGTTCCATGTCTTCTTGTGTAACCTTTGATAACAGTAACCTAATAGAGAAATGCTTCACAACAGGAGAAAATACCTCATTATAATCAATGCCTTCTCTTTGTGTAAAGCCCCTTGCCACAAGCCTTGCGTTGTATCTGATTCTGTCAGCCTTTCTAGCCTCCACCTTCTTCTTGTATATCCACTTTGAGCTGACTAACTTCTGCCCTTTTGGCTTGTCTACAAGTTTCCAGGTTTGGTTTCTCTCCAGAGATTTCATTTCTTCCATCATGGCCCCTATCCAGTGTTCACTTTCACTGCAGTTGATTGCTTCCTTGAAACTGCTTGGCTCTTGAAACTCCAGGTCCTCTGCTACACTCAATGCATAGTAAACACTCCCAGCTTGTCCATAGAAATCAGGCCTGTGGATTTGCCTTCTTGGTCTATCTCTACCAATGCTATAAGTTCTGAGATTTGAAATCTCAGGTTGATCTTCATCCTCTTATGATGATCTATCATTTCCTGGTTGAGCTTGAGCATTTTTCTCTGGTGTCTTCTCTTCATCAATAGGCTCCACCTAAATGGAAATTCTTTCTGATTCCATAACACCATCAACCTCTTCTTGACTCCCAGTAGAGTTGTATCCCATCACATCCTCATTGAATCTCACATCTCTACTTATCAAGAGTTTCTGGTTTCCCTGTTCCAAACACCATAACCTGTAGCCTTTTATGCCCTCAGGGTATCCTAAGAATACACACCTCTGTGCCCTTGCATCAAGTTTGTCTTGCCTGATGTGAGCATATGCCAGACAACCAAACACTCTTAAGTCATCATAGTGTGGTACCTTTCCACTCCAAACTTCTTCTGGAGTCTTAAATCCTAGAGTTGATGATGGTGATCTATTTATCAAATAACATGCTATGTCCAGTGTTTCTCCCCAGAAGGATTTGGGTAATCCAGAATCAATCAGCATACATCTAACTCTCTCAAGCACAGTCCTGTTAAACCTTTCAGCAATGCCATTTTGTTGAGGGTTCATTAGGACAGTTCTGTGCCTTGTGATGCCTTTATCTGCACAGACCCTTGTGAATTCAGTAGATAGATATTCCAAGCCATTATTAGTCCTAAGATGTTTCAATTTCTTCCCTCTTAGGTTCTCCATCTGGCTCAACCATGTCTTAAACTTAAGGAATGCATCACTCTTGTTCCTTAAGACATATACCCATATTTTCCTACTGTGATCATCAATGATGGACATGAAATACCTTCCTCCTCCATGTGTCTCTGTCCTTGAAGGCCCCCATATGTCAGAATGTACATAATCAAGTGGTTCTTGAGTAGAATGAACCCCTTTAGCATAAGGCAGCTTCTTGGCATTTCCTAAAGCACATTTATCACAAAACTCAAATGTTTGATTTCCTATTTCACCAATTATACCCCTCTTCGACAACTTCTTCAATCCTCTCTATCCAATATGACCCAGTCTTTTATGCCTCTTCATAAAATCCCCTCTACTTATCACAGATTCAACACAACCTATCACAGGGGAACCAATCAGGATAAACAGGCCATTATGTTGCCTTCCCTTGATTACCAGTTTGTTGTGTTTAGTGATATGGAGATACCCATCTGTGGAGTTGAACTGATAGCCATTTGCCACAAGAGAACCCAGAGATAGAAGATTTCTCTTAAGACCAGGAACATACCTCACCTTTGAAATGGTTCTGATGACTCCATCATGCATCTTAATCTGAATTGATCATGTGCCTTTAACTCTGCAGGAGTGGTCATTTCCCAGTAGTACACACCCACCATCTTCTTTCTTTAAATCTTTGAACCAGGATTCATTCGGGCACATGTGGAATGAACAACCTGTATCAAGAACCCATTCCTTTTCCATCCTTGTATCTGTGATGTTTAACACTTCAGGGGCATCATCTTGATGTTCAGTCACAGCCACTTCTGCCCTTTGATTTTCCTGCTTCTTCTTCTTTTGTGGGCAATCCTTCTTCAAATGTCCAGTTTGCTTACACTTAAAACATTTTCTATTTTCAACTCAGTCTCCATTCTTCTTTGAATTCTGAATTCCAGACTTATTATCATTGGATCCCTGGAACTTCTTCTTTTGATAGTTCTTTTTAAACTTTATGTTCAAGCCTTCTCCAGCCTGAATAGAGCCCTTATCTCCCTGATTTTGAAAACACTTTGTCTTCAAAGCTGAGAGGATAGACTCATAACTGACTTTTCCATCCCTCCCAAACATCAATGCATCTTTAAAGCTTTCCATGGACTTTGGAAGAACATTCAACACCATCAAAACCTTGTCATCATCCTCCAAATTCACACCCAGGTCTTCTAGTTCTTCAATCATCTTGACAAATTCATCAAGTTGATCAGAAATGGCCTAATCATCAGTAATCTTGAAAGACATCAATTTCTGCTTCAGAAACAATTTGTTGATATTGACTTTGATTGATAAAGTTCTTCCAATTTTCCCCAAGCCTCTACTGCATTCTTGCACCTTGATATCTCCCTCAGGGGTTTATCACCCAAACACAGAAATATCAGGCTCAAAGCCTTCTTATCCACTTCTGAAAACTTTGGTTTCTCAGCATCAGACTATTGATCAATAGGAAGAAGTGTAGAGTCTAAACCATTTTGAACCAATACACCATTCATCTTGATTTTCCAAAGTGAGAAATCATTCTTACCTGAAAACTTCTCCACATCCATCTTAACTCCAGCCATTCTGCTTGCTTCTTCTAGTGTGTGCCCAAGTTTCCCACAGACGGCGCCACTTGTTAGGAATTAACTCTTATCACACACACACACACAAACAACACTCAAACCAGGAAGAAGATGAAAAAACAGCAAAGAATTCGGCCAAATGAAACCAAACACAGAACATAAATAGAAAATGAAGAACACAAGGATTTTACGTGGTTCGATCAATGTGATCTACATCCACGAAGGTTCCATACACCTCAATTCACTTCACTTATCAATCAATTACAAGAATCAATCCAGAAAACTAGAAACCCCCAATTCACAGACCGAATTGAGCTCAAGAACCCTAGCTATCTAATTCTATTAATTGAGTAGTGTATTCAGAGGGAAAGTAACGTGTATCAACTCGCATCTTCAATTGGTTTCAATGTATATAAAGGACGGAGCTCGAATCAGGAAGTAGAAGCACTTGTAACCAATTCTGTTCTCAACTGCACAAAACTGTTCAGCGGGCTTTCAACAACGATTTGACATGTAACGGTTTTAATCCGTTGCAAATGACAGTTATAACCGCTTTGACTCCGGTTTCCTTTTAAACCTTATAACTGATCCGGCTAAAACCCGGTTTTCTAGCCCGGTTCTACACATACTGAACCCGGTTCCGGACTCCTCAAACCCTCTACTACAAACTATGATCACTTGATGACATTAAACTGATATCTACAGGTAGTGTTTACCCTCACCTTGAAATGTATACAACGCCTACCATAGGCTTGCCAATCATCTAGACCCGAAATTGTACTTGACATGCGTGACAATGAATGAGTTAGGTCTTTATATGGGTTGTAATGTTGGCTAGGGGTAAGGTGGGACAAAATTTCGGTAAAAGTGACTATAAAACGGACTCAATGAGTCGTGCACTACCCATCTACCCCTCAAACAATGGTCACTCAACCTCACTCTTTCAATTCCCATTCGAGTCGAACTTAAGAGTCGACTTCTTCACCTTATTCCTACCTACATCTCCCATATTTATCAATCCTCACTTGAAATGTGTTTCATAAGACTTTTCTAACCAAGGGATTGTGATCACAAGATGATGTGATTTTCACTAACCTCTTCAATTCTAAAAGAACATACTAAAAATAGTATATACACTTCCTCTTTCTTTTTTCTTTTTTCTTTTTTTTTTTTTACTAATTACAAATTATGGAGAGGTTAATGTTCTCGATTCTAGTCTATTTCACGTGTTTCCTTTCACTCTTCTTTGTTTTCCACTAGTTTACCCAAATTCGATCCCAATTTCCAAACCAACTATCTTCCAACTACCTCCCTCATACTCAATAGTCCATTTAGGTTTCAAAGGCCAAATGAAAGGTAAATTTTCTTGTAGTGTTGAGTATCATACAAAAAGGCTTAAGCTCAAGGGGCTAACTAGGGGCAATTTGTACATTTTTGGTCAAAAGGAATTATTTTCAGCTTTTGAAAAGAGCTTAAATCAAGAAATGCCTAAAATCATTTTCGTTGTCACCACACATACCGAATTATTCAAAGGTAAATAATTAGGGCAAGTTCTAGAGGAAATTGCATACTTTCAAGGAATTTTCGCACCAAAAGAAAATTTGATTCTACTCCAAAAATGGGAGTATGCATTAGGCTCAAAAACTCGCTTGGTTACAAATTTGATCAAAAGTTTGGAGTGTATGTTCAATTTCGTTACAAAAAGCCTATCATGCTCTACCATGTGCTTCTTTCCAAAAATATATATTCGAAATTCTTTTTCATCATTAATCAACGCCACAATTTTCCTTCCTAAACTAATCCAATCCCTTTCTCGAGCTGCCAACTTGTATGAGTCTCACCCCCACCCCAAACTTAGTTGCAAACTATTATGGAAAAAAAAGGAGTACAAGTTGGTGCTCGTCGAATTTAACCATATCATTCAGCACTTTTCACAGTTATTAACTAACTAACTAACTGATTATTAAAAATCCTACTCCTAAAACGTGTGTGAGGTATTAACACAATTAATGTAATCAGAAGAGGCACCAATCAATCAAACCAATTGGCTCAAAGGCCACAAATAAATTATAAACAAGACAAGTTATACAAATGTTTCCATCAAGCAGGGGAAAATAACGTCAAGTGCAATGTCAGGAGGCTCACAAGCTAAAATAGTCGAAAGTCAAAGAACCACATAGCAAAAATGGGCTCGCAGGCTAAAATAGTAGAAATTCAAATTCAAATGCATTCATAGAAGAGAAATAGGCGGAATTGGGAAAATAGGAGCGACCGGGAATGTCTTTCCCCCGAGTGTCTCCCCAAACTTAGTTGAAGACTAAGTTTTTAAAGAAGGGGAAAAACATTTCCGGTGTTCCACTCACGTAGATCGTTAGGATTGACAGCTCGAGCCTGTGAAGCATTCTTTGATGTTGTTGAGCAGCCCGATGATCTTGTTGTGATTGTCCCTCATTTCCTTTCTAACATTCTGGAGTCCTGTCTTGAGCTCTTGATGCTTGTCTTCTATGTTGCTTAGCCGGGTGGTCACTTGCTCCCAGAACTCTACTTCCGACTCTATGGTCGTTGCGGGCCTCTTCTTTGATGGATGCTGGCTTCTACTTGTGCCTTCTTCAACTGGTCTCGAACCCTGGTCGCCATGGATGTGATCGCGCTCTGCACGAATCGGGTTCTCGGATGCCTCTGTGTGGGCTGTCGAACTCATGGACAAGTTGGCTCTGGACTCTTCCATACTTTGGATCTGGGTGAGGTGGCTGTTCGGTAGGCGAAGCATTGGGCCTACTTTTTGGAGTACGAAAGTTGTACGTACTCCATTGATCATTCTTGTGATCACGACTCTCATCTGGGCCAATTCCTCCCACCCAATAAGAAAGGCATCTGAAATGGGCTTGTGGTTGTCCAAATTCACTCTAAAGTGCTCGAGGATAGGTGTGATCAGTGCTCCAATTAAGTACCGGAGCCATGTGCTTCGGCTCTTTTTTTCTCTTCTTCTCCAAGTCCTTCACTGTTTTCTGGAAGGACTCCACTATCACATCCTCATTGCTCATCTTCCTCCTGGTGAGGATCGACCATAGCACATTTAGCTCATCTGTCCGGGCAGCTCCCGTCTCCTTTCTTCCAAAAATGGTTAGTGCTAGGAGCTTTTGAATCACCCTAACCACTGGATTTCTAATCCAAGTGGTTTTAGAGCTCTTGGAGTCATATGCCTGTGCAGGCGTCAGCCCCTCAGCAACTGTCAACTTGGCCCAAAATTTTGCCACGTTGAACTGGGATCCGCAGGCATCCACCTCAGCTATATCCACCTCAGCTATATCCTCATCGTCACTATCCTTCGGCTCGGGCGGTTCTGGAAGTCCATAAATGTCCCTCAGGTCTGACATCCGAAGCTCTCTTCTCATATTTTCAAGGTTGAAGGAGATTGTGGCGTACCGGCTGCCACATTTATCATCTCTCAGAGTCACCTCGAAGGTACTCACAAATTCCACCACGAAGTCGAGGTAAGTGGGCCTTGGCTTGAGTAATTGAGTGAGGCCTGATGCCTCCAACAGCTCATCAACATTTTCCTCGACTCCCATTGCAATTAAACATTGAGGCTTGATGTAGCGAGAAGGCCCGATTCACGTTTCATTAGTGCCTTGAAACGTGCATAGTGCTTCTTGTCTCTCAAGACTAAGTTGTAATGGCCTGGCTCCACCCCTGTGTTTGGAGCCTCTTCCCGTCCTGGACTCTCAATGTTCGGGTCTTCGCTGACTACATTTTTCCCTTGCCTCGGCCTCGGCTTGTAGTCGGAGCCTTGCTTGTGCTTGTTGCCTTTCCTGGTGCCATCTTAGTCTGTTTCTTCCCTGTTGGTGCCATTTTTTTTTTTAATCTGAAAAGAAAACCCAAACACAAATCAAACACGGTGTGATAACATATTTCAACTTAATTCAACAATCTAACCATGTATGATCCTCAAAACACGGTCCAATAAAAAATCAAGTAAATACAAGTTCATGCAAAATTTAACTCAATTACTCCAAAAAAATATGAACTTGGCCTTGGACAATTGATTAAATGATAACCAAACAAGCATCAAGAATAAATGAATTACAATTGAACTTAAATTGCATATCATTTCAACAAAAAGGAATTAGGTACTAGTTCACTTCATCACATAAAACATAAAATAACTAGTCCTAAAAATTCAAATGACAACAATTCGTCTATTAAAACCATAACAATCAACACATTATGCTTGAATGGCTACCTTAACCACAACTCAATCAATCCAATTTATCACTTCAATCACTATTCTAACCCTCAAAATCATCACAAACATATACTCATCATCAATATGATATCTATGCATCATCACAATCGACTTTGAACAAGCAATACTCAAAGGGTTCAAAAGTTGATAGTTTATCAAATCCAAATCATGCATGAATACGAAATTGAAAGCCAAACAACTTCCTAACATCATAATATAACATAAAAGATCAATAGGAAGTGAAAGAATTACATACCACTCACGGTTTAATCGAAGAAAATTTCAAACTTGTTCTTCGCGCCTTTTTTTTTACCCGCTTCAATTTTCGCCCCAAATCCGAAATTGTTCGGACAAAATGATTATTGTGATGTGGGTGAGGTGTGTTGAGAGTTTAAGAGGGAAAGAATGAGTGTAAATGGAGTTTGAGTGTATGTGTGCGCGTTTCGTGCAGCCGCAGTGGAGCAGAGGAAAGAGTTTTTTGTGCCCTACTTCTGCGAATTCGAATTATTTATACCTGCTCAGTCGCCGCGGTCGCGGGGTGATCAGGTGCCGCGGTCGTGGGCAGAAAATTTGACCTCCTCGGTCGAGGATCTTGTATTTTCCTCGATCGAGGAACTTCCTCAGAATACTGGCCTATTTTTGAGTGACCCTCGCCTTGGTCGCGCATAATAACTCCGCGAGCACGGGGATTATTGTTCCTCGGTCGCGCGCAATTTGGCCTCGACCGCGGAAATTCCATCCAGAAAGTTGGATAGTATTCTGTCATGATTCTCTGCGGTCGCAGAATAGGCCCTCGGGCGGGAAAATTTTTCTCCTCGGTCGCACGACATTTTGCCTCGACCGCGGAAGGTCCGTCCAGTGAGTTGGGCAGCATTCTGTCCTAATTTTCTGCAGTCGTGGTTCTTGACTCCTTGGGCGCGGAACAACTTTCTCCTCGGTCGCGCAAATAGTATCCTCGCCCGTGGGAATCTGTCCAGAACATTTCCATGATTTTAGGCGATGGATACCCGCGGTCGCGACCTATTCTTTCCCTCGACCGTGGTGAGCTTGGCAGATATTCATAATTTTTTGGTGTCCTCACCCCCATTCCACACACTATCTCTTGTCTTGATTGTTGAATACCTACACACATCTTAACAAAAACCTCAAAAAAAGCACAAAATAACATTAAACTACTTTTAACTACGAATTTAAAGATTACCGTCGGGTTGCCTCCTGACAAGCGCCTTTATTTTATGTCGTTGGCTCGACGGTTTCGTTTATGCTATGTGTGGATCTTCCAAGTCTTCCACTTGTTCTTCCTTCATGCAGTCTCCTTGTAAGTTCTCAAGAAAGGGCTTGAGAAGATGCCCATTGACCTTGAAAATCTTTCCGGTCTTTCCACTTTCTATCTCTACCGCTCCATGTGGTGATATCCCTTTAATCACAAAGGGTTTAATCCAATGGGACCTCAGTTTACCCGGAAATAGTTTAAGTTGGGAGTGGTACTTGAGTACCTTGTCTCCCACCACAAATTCCTTTCTCGAGATTCTTGCATCGTGAAAATTGCTTCGTCTTTTCCTTGTACAACAAAGCATTTTTTAATGCTTCGTTTCTTATCTCCTCGAGCTCTTGCAACTGTAACTTTCTATGCACGCCTGCCTCATCCAAGTTCAGATTGCATTTTCGGATTGCCCAATAGGCTTTATATGTAAGTTCCACAGGCAAGTGGCATGGTTTTCCATAAACAATGCGATATGGAGATATCCCTATCGGCGTCTTATATGCCGTCCTATAAGCCCACAGAGCATCTTCTAGACGCAAGCTCCAGTCCTCCGGTTTGGTTGGACTGTTTTCTCTAGGATCTGCTTAATCTCTCGATTTGATGTCTCTGCCATACCGTTCGTTTGAAGGTGGTAGGGTGTGGAGACTTTGTGAACAACCCCATACCTCTTCAACAATTATTCAAATGTTCGGTTGCAAAAGTGGGTTCCTCGGTCGCTAATGATAGCCTTTGGGATCCCAAATCTTGCAAACACGTTGGATTTCACAAAGTCCACAACCACCCTTGAATCGTTGGTCCGGGTGGCCTTGGCTTCCACCCACTTTGAGACATAGTTAACTGCAAGAAGTATATAGATATTGCCATAGGATGTAGGAAATGGCCCCATAAAGTCCGTACCCCACACGTCTGAAGATCTCACAAACAACAATTGGTTGCTGGGGCATCTCGTTCCTCTGTGACACATTTCCGATCCTTTGACACCTTTCACAGGTTTTGTAAAACAAGAGGGCGTCCTTGAAAATGGTTTGCCAATATAGATCGCTTTTAAATACTTTATAGGCCGTCCTCTTCGGCCCAAAATGGCCTCCACAAGCGTATGAGTGGCAAAAATTAAGCACCGACTGCACTTCATCGTTGGGGATGCATCTCCTAATTACTTGATCTGAACCATATTTCCAGAGGTAGGGATCATTCCAAATAAAATGCTTCGATTTACTCTTCAGCCTGTCTCTGAGGCTTACTCATCCCACTAGGAAACATCTTGGACAACAAATAATTCACCATGTTGGCATACCAAGGAACCTTCGCATCTGTCATTGCAAGTAGCTGTTCGTTACGAAAACTTTCCCGTAAAGGTAAGTCCGTCTCCTCTTGAGTTATCCTGCTGAGATGATCTGCAACACCATTCTCTGCTCCTTTCATATCCTTAATCTCTAGGTCAAATTCCTGGAGAAGTAGTATCCAGCGAATAAGCCTAGGCTTCGCCTTCTTCTTAGCCATGAGATGCCTCAATGCTGCATGGTTGGTATATACAATGATCTTGTCCCAACAAGGTAAGATCGAAACTTCTCTAATGCAAACACAACAGCTAGAAGCTCCTTTTCTGTGGTGGTGTAGTTCATCTGAGCTGGATTCAAAGTACGTGAGGCATAATAGATGACATGGGCCACTTTCCCTCTTCTCTGTCCCAAAACTGCCCCCAAAGCTTGTTCACTTGCATTGCACATTAATTCAAAAGGCAATTTCCAATCTGGCTGTTGAATAATTGGAGGAGTGACCAATCTCTTCTTCAACTCATCAAATGCCAACTTGCATTCCTTGCTCATATCAAACTCCACATCTTTTTGTAGCAACCGGCACAACGGAGCAACAATCTTTGAGAAATCTTTGATAAATCTCTTGTAAAATCCTGCATGACCAAGAAAAGAACGCACTTCCCGCACATTTGCGGGGTATGGGAGAGAAGAAATAATATCAATTTTCGCCCTATCTACTTCTATTCCCTTACTAGAAACTTCATGGCCAAGCACAATTCGTTGTTCCACCATAAAGTGGCATTTCTCCCAATTTAACAAAAGATTTTTCTCAATACATCGTTGCAAGATTTTTACCAAGTTATCAAGACAATTTTCAAAAGCTGTACCATGAACACTAAAATCGTCCATGAAAACCTCTATGAAATGACCAATAAATTTAGAAAAGACACTAACCATGCATCTTTGAAATGTTGCAGGGGCGTTGCATAGCCCAAAGGGCATGCGCCTCCATGCGAATGTTCCGAATGGGCATGTAAAAGTTGTCTTTTCTTGATCTTCGGTTGCGATTGGTACTTGAAAGTACCTCGAGAATCCATCCAGGAAAAGACGGAAAGAGTGGAAATTTCGTGTTCAAAGGGCAGAATATGCCATCTGGTTGGATCACATAATGTAATCCGGTCGTATCAAAGTGGTGCAAAAAGGGTCGAGTCCTGTGGGTCTTATCCGAGCGGGTCACATATCGCAATCCGCTGGAATCCTTTTAACATTCAAAAAGGAGTTGAGGCAATGTGGTTAATCTAGGCGGATCAATTTGGTCCAATCCGCCTAGATCTAATGGAAAAAGTTAAACGTTCAGGTCAGCTCTTCCCAACCGACTAGATGAAAAAAGTCAATCCAGCCGGATCACCTCAAACAAAAGTATAAACGCGAAAGGGCAACATAACAGGTCTTTTCAAATCATATTTTCTCATTTCGCGATCCCCCCCCCCCCCCTCCAAAACTTGAGAGGGAGTTGATTCTTCATTCTCTTTCGACTAAAGTAATATGGTTAGTGATGGCTAACCCTACACTAATTTATATTTTATATGAATAATGGTGTAATTTATGCATAGAATAGGTTTTGAGCATGTTTGAGTTTATTGAGCACTTATAGTGCTAGTTATTGAGAAATTGCAAATTATGTTCATTTGTTGAAACTTGAAAGGGTAAATTGTGCATTTATTGAATTGGTGATATGGGTCAAGCATTTGTTGCAACAAATTAGATCTTAGGATTGGATTTTCATGAGGCACTTTATCGAACACTTTATATGCTATGATTTTATTGTGCCTAAAGTAGCTATTCTTGTTGACTTGTCCAATAATTGTTCATGAATTATTTTGAAATTTGATTTAGAGTTTTTTTTTTTTTTTAATGGAAGATACATGTGAATGTTGACACAAGCAATGCTCAATTTGTCGGGCTTATGTCAAATTATTCAATTTTGACAATTTTGGTTATTATAGCTATCATAAATAATTTGTTGTCATTATTTGATGATCCTAGTTGGTGCTAAGTCTGTTTGTAGGTGAAAAATATGCCGCCTAAATGGTACAAGAAAAAGAGAAATTCCAAGGAAGTCAATTCGTCTGCAGCACCACCACCATCGTCTGTGGCGCCACTCTATGCGCCAACTGACAGTCGGGTGTATGGTATTGATTTCGCATCCGAATGATACCAAAGATAGTGGGAGATGCTCATACTCCGAAGAGTACTTCCTACGCATTGCTTGAGATATAGGAATTCCAAAGGATGTTGGGAGATTGATAGAGCAAGTTAGGTGGACTACTCTAATGTAGAGGACCAACGAAATTTATCACTTTCCCACCTAGCCCACTTAGCCACTTTCCTGAACCCCACAAAGGAAGAGATTCGAGCGTGCTAAGATGGACCAGATCATCATGCTGACAAGGGGACCAAATTGATGGAGGTACAGAGACAGAGAGAGAGGAGGAGCCTATCTGGACATAGAGGCTCGCATTGGATAGCTGGCTGAGTCCTTTCACACATAGACTCAACTATATGACACCCATCACGATGGCATTATAGCCACTCAGCAGATCATCTTAGACAGGATAGAGGGCATGGATAATCGTCAAGAGCAATCTTTTCAGAGGCAGAAACAGTGGATGGATCAGATAACTCAATTCATGCAGCAGTACGGCTTTCTACCGCCGCCACCCTAGTCATGTTTTTGTGAGTGCCACCAAGGCATACCATATTTTCCCACAAACCTTGGTAATGGACCAAGTTTAGGAGAGGGGGATAGTATGGGACGTCTTGGCAGCTATGATATATTTGCTCTTATTTTTTTTCACTTGCTGTTATTTTTTTTTTTTTTTTGAACTCGTTTGATTGGTAGTTCGTTGCATTATGTTGGGTAGAATAGGTTTATTTTATGCATTTTTCTTTTTGTTTGTTGAGTCAGTCGTTGAGTCAAATACGATACTTGTATTGAACTATGTACTAAAAAGCTAAACGGGTTGATAGACGATGATGTGTCAATAAGGAGTCGAACTTTAAATTTTTTATGGCATATAAAAGAGCATGATAGGCATATTAAGACAAAATTGGGATTGAACTTGGAAAGATGATCTATTTAACTTGTGAGAATCTGAGCCTTAATTGAATTCCTTGTTTTGGAGTTATATTGCTTTATTCTTGAGAGAGATATAGGTCATTGTGTAAGAGTGTCTCTAGATTTTACCTTGCGTCTACTTAAAAAAAAATTCCAAGTACATGTTGTTGACTTTGAAAGTGATTTTAGGCAATTCTTTCTTTTAGCTCATTATTTGTGCCGAATTAGACTTTTTTACCGAATTTCATAAAAATCCCTAGTCAGCCACTTTGAGCCTTTAGCTTTGTTCTTCATAGCCATACATTACAAGCTTATACCTTGCTTTTAGTCCTTTGTCCCTTAGCTTGGACTATTTGAGTATGAGTGAGGTGGATTGGAAGGTTTTAGTGTGAAAAAGTATAAGGTTGAGCCGAAATAATGCTTGGGAAAAGTTCGGTGAAGAGAATGGATAGATTACGGGTAAAAGATTAAAACAAATTAGCCCCCTCTAGTTAATAGTTTGTCCTTTTTTTCCTGTAATTAAAAAGACATTTATTATTTTATTTCAGTTCTGTAGGAGGGGGTTATATAGAAAAAATGCTTAATAGGCCTAAGTGTTTGAAAAGATTGAGTAGTCCCAAAGTGGTACTCAAATTGGTGGCATTGAGAGAAATTTGTTGATGTAGTGCATTGATTGATAAAAGGGGATGAAGAAACCATATTTTTTGCTTTCTAAAATTTGGAAAGTAAGGACAGAGTGAACATCAATTGGGGAGTAGTTGAGTTAGGAATAAATTGATTAGTCCAAGAACGAGTCCCTCTAATTCAAAAACTTATCCCACCTTATCCTAAGTCTACATTACAACCAAAAAAAAGACTTTTTTTATTCTTTATTCACACATGTTAAGTATGATGCATAAGTTAGACAATAGACAAGCATATGGTAGACTCTGAATGTGATCCAATTTGAGCATAAACACATCCCACTTTATACACTTGAAAGATGAGTACTATACTTAACCGGTGATGGTCATTTATTTAAAAGTATCTTGTCTCGAGAGTAGTTGATATATTGTCATGTTGTATATGCTCATTGACTATGTTGTCTATTTTCGAAAATCATGTTTGAGGCTAGATTAGTTGTCTTGTGGAATAAGATTCAATTGTATCAAGTGAATGAACAAAAGTAGTATGGGGTGTGTGGGTTTGAGAGCCGGGTTCAGGGTCACAAGAACCGGGTCAGAAACCGGGTTTTGAATCAAGTCAGTGGAAGGTGTATACTTGAACCAGGTTCGGACTGAGTTGGTTAGGTTTCATAACAGAAGTCTGCAACAGATTATAACCGTTGCAAAACCGTTGTCATTGCCAGCCACTTGCCAAGTTGAAGCCCGTTTTCAAGAAGCGGTTATAACTTCCAGTTTCTGAAGATTCGAGCAAAACCACCTACTTAAACTTGTTTCTCTCATTCATGTGATTAGATTTGTATCATTTTCCATAAATTCCTGTTAATGTAGAGACAGAATTAGAAGCTAGGGTTTGTTTGCCCTAAATCGGTTCCATATTTGGGTGTTTTCTAGTTTCAGTGTAATTCTTGTAATCTCTTCAACCATTGACTGAATTGAGGTGCAGTGAACCTCTGTGGATGTAGATCTGCTTGATCGAACCAGGTAAAAGAATGCTTTGTCCAATCTTTTTTCTTGTTTTTGCGTTGTTGTTTGTTCGGCTCGTTTCTTTGAAGTTTCAACCGAACAACTGTTCTAGAATTTGTGTGATTGTTTTCAATTCTTGTTCACAAAAAATTGGCACGGTCCGTGGGAAGCTTTCTCACACAAGAAGAAGAAGAAGAAGAAGAAGAATGGCTGGGATGAAGATGGATTTGGATAAGTTTTCTGGCAAGAATGACTTCGCATTATGGAAGATAAAAATGAATGATGTTCTTGTGTAGAATGGACTCTCCAATGCTCTCAAGTTTGTGGATCAAAGGATTGAAGCTGAGAAGCCCAAGTTTGCAGAGGTGGATCAAAAGGCTTTGAGCCTGATCATTTTGTGTTTGGGTGACAAGCCATTGAGGGAAATTTCCAGATGCAAGACTGCATTGGAGGCGTGGGGAAAATTGGAAGAACTCTACCAATCAAAGTCTGTGTCAAACAAAGTGTTCCTCAAGTAGAAGTTGTTAGCCTTCAAGATGGTGGAAGACAAGGTAATTTCTGATCAACTTGATGAGTTTATAAAGTTGATTGATGAACTGGAAGACCTGGGAGTCAAAATTGAAGAGGATGACAAGGCATTGATGGTGTTAAATGCACTCCCAAAGTCAATGGAGAGCTTTAAAGATACTATTATGTTTGGAAGAACAGACAATCTAAACTATGACTCAATAATCACTGCTCTAAAAACCAAATGCCTTCAGAATCATGCTGACAAGAAACCAAGTCAATCTGGGAAAGGTTTAAATGTCAAATTCAAGCCAAACTATAAAAAGAAGAAAGGCCAATCTTCAAAGGAGTCTAAAGGTACTTCTGATGGTTCCAAAGGATATGGATCTTGGGTGGAGAATAGGAAGTGTTTTAAGTGTAAACAAGTGGGACATCTAAAGAAGGATTGTTCTCAAAAGAATGAAAAAAAAGGAAGGCCAAGGAGCTGAAGCTGTAGCAGTTGAACTAGAAGTAGATGATCCAGAAGTATTGAATATCTCAAATTCAAGAATGGAGAATGAGTGGGTACTGGACACCGGCTGTTCTTTCCACATGTGCCCACATGAGCATTGGTTCCAAGAGCTCAAGAAGGAAGATGAAGGATGTGTTCTACTTGGAAATGATCAATCCTGCAGAATTCAAGGCATTGGCTCAGTCAAGATCATCATGTTTGATGGTGTGACTAGGACTATCTCCAATGTAAGGTATGTTCCTGGGTTAAAAAGAAATTTACTCTCCCTAGGATCCCTTAATGCCACTGGATGCGAGTTCAACACAGTAGGGGGGTTTCTAAACATCACCAAAGGCAAGAAACTGGTGATCAAGGGTAGGAAACACAATGGCTTGTTTATCTTGATAGGGCAGCCTGTTCTTGTTAGAGTGGATAGTGTTTTGGGTAAATCTGACCTTATGCTGTGGTATAAAAGGCTTGGTCATATAGGGGAGAGAGGTTTGAAAGAACTATCAAGAAGAGGGGTAATTGGTAGTATAGGGACAGAAACATTGGAGTTTTGTGATAAATGTGCATTAGGCAAGTCCCAAAAATTGCCTTATGGAAAAGGTGTACATTCAACTCAGGAATGCTTCGACTATGTGCATTCTGATATCTGGGGTCCCTCAAGGACAGAATTAAAGACATGGTGGAGGAAGATATCTCATGACAATTATTGATGATTTCAGTAGGAAGAAGTGGGTGTTTGTGCTAAGGAACAAAAGTGATGCATTCAGGAAGTTCAAATTATGGTTGGTTCAAATAGATAACTTAAGAGGGAAGAAACTTAAGCATTTAAGGACTGACAATGGCCTGGAGTATCTATCCACTGAATTCAATGAGCTATGTGAAGAAAAGGGGATAACAAGGCACAAAACTGTGCCAATGAATCCACAACAAAATGGTGTTGCTGAAAGATTCAATAAAACTCTTCTGGAGAGAGTGAGATGTATCTTATTTGATGCTGGATTACCTAAGGTGTTTTGGGGAGATACAGTGAACACAACATGCCATCTCATAAAAAAATCACCATCATCATCACTTGATTTCAAGACACCTGATGAAGTATGGAATGGAAGAATAAGTGATTATACTACATTGAAAGTATTTGGTTGTCTTGCCTTTGCTCACATCAAGCAAGATAAGCTAGATCCAAGGGAAATCAGGTGTGTATTCTTGGGATATCCAGATGGGATAAAAGGATATAGGTTGTGGTGCTTAGAACCTGGGAATCAAAAGCTCATTATAAGCAGAGATGTGAAGTTCAATGAGGGTGTCATGGGATATACTTCTACTGGAAGTGTGAAGGAGTTTCAAGAGGCTGTAGAAGATGAAAAGATATCAGTCAAGGTGGAGAGTTCACCTGATAACACTCAATCACAGGAAGAACAAGGGAATCCCCATGCAAGTTCAAGTTCTTCTGAAGATGATGAAGCTCAGCCTCAAACACCAAATCTCAGAAATTATAGTATTGCCAGGGATAGACCAAGGAGACAAACTCAGAAGCCAGACTTTTATGGACAAGCTGGAAGTGTGTACTATGCTCTCAGTATTGCTGAAGACTTAGAACACCAAGAACCTAAGAATTTCAAAGAGGCAGTGAGTGGAAGTGAATCTGAGCAGTGGATTGGTGCTATGGTGGAAGAAATGGAATCTCTAGAAAGAAATGGCACTTGGAAACTAGTGGATAAGCCCAAAGGGAAGAAGCTAGTGAGTTCTAAATGGATCTACAAGAAGATTGAAGGAGGAGACACTGAAAGAATTAGATACAAAGCAAGACTTGTTGCAAGGGGTTTCACTCAAAGAGAAGTCATTGATTTCAATGAAGTGTTCTCTCCTGTAGTGAAACATTGTTCTATCAGACTCCTTATCTCAAAGGTGACTCAAGAGGATTTGGAATTACAGTAGTTAGATGTAAAGACTGCATTCTTACATGGAGACTTAGTTAAGGATATATATATGAAACAGCCAGAAGGTTTTGTGGTTCCAGGGAATGAGGATAAAGTATGCTACCTCAGTAAGTCTCTCTATGGGTTAAAACAGAGCCCTAGACAGTGGAACAAGAAATTCAATGAGTTCATGTTGAATGCAGGCTTCACTAGAAGCTTATATGATAGTTGTGTCTATTTTGACAAGAGTTCAAAGGATGATCATGTATATCTGCTGTTGTATGTGGATGATATGAGTATTGCTAATAAAAGTAAGCATAAAATCCAGTTACTTAAGAAGAGATTTAATACAGAGTTTGACATGAAGGATTTAGGGGATGCAAGAAAGATTCTTCGAATAGATATCATAAGAAATAGACAGGCTGGAATCATGTTTCTATCTCAGAGGAATTATCTTCAGAAGGTGGTGGAGAGGTTTAACATGCATGAATCAAAGAGTCTTGGTATTCTAGTGAGTCAACAGATTAAGTTATCCAAGGAGCAATGCCCTAAAACTGCTGAAGAAGAAGAATACATGGAACTTATACCGTATGCTAGTGGGGTTTGGAAGTTTGATTTATGGAATGATCTGCAGTAGACCTGATCTAGCTTACAGTGTGTCATTGGTGTTCAGGTTCATGTCTGAACCTAGGAAAGAGCACTGGAATCTTTTAAAGCAAGTGCTGAGGTACCTACAAGGATCAGTAACGTTAGGTTTGAAGTTTGAAAAATAAGCAGGAGTTACTGTTCCATTGCTTGGGTTTGTGGATGCAAATTTTGCTAGAAATATGGATACAAGGAGGTCAATCTCTGGATATGTTTTCACATTGTATGGAACAACAATAAGCTGGAGGAGTATACAACAACCTGTAGTGGCTTTGTCCACTACAGAAGCTGAATATATTGCCATCACTAAAGCCGTTAATGAGGCTGTCTGGTTGAAAGGAATCCTTGTGGATCTGGGTATTGTTAAAAGGTGTGTCACAATATTTTATGATCCTCAAAGTGATCTGCATTTAGTAAAGCATCAAGTTTTTTATGAAAGGTCAAAGCATATTGATGTAAGAGTACATTTTGTGAGGGATGTGCTTGATTCCGAAAATGTTGGAGTAAAGAAAGTGCATACTAATGACAATGCTACTGATTTTCTAACCAAAGTTGTACCTGAGAACAAACTGAGGCATTGCTCGAGCCTAATTAGGCTTGAACATTGTATTTGAAGTAGTGAAGTGAAAGGCAGAAGAGGTGATGATTTGCATTTGATTTCATTGAGGTGGAGGATTGTGGAATAAGGTTCAATTGTATCAAGTGAATGAACAAAAGTAGTATGGGGTGTGTAGGTTTGAGAACCGGGTTCAGGGTCACAGGAACCGGGTTTTGAATCAAGTCAATGGAAGGTGTATACTTGAACCGGGTTCGGACTGAGTTGGTTAGGTTTCATAACAGAAGTCTGCAACAGATTATAACCGTTGCAAAACCGTTGTCATTGCCAGCCACTTGCCAAGTTGAAGCCCGTTTTCAAGAAGCGGTTATAACTTCCAGTTTCTGAAGATTCGAGCAAAACCTCATACTTAAACTTGTTTCTCTCATTCATGTCATTAGATTTGTATCATTTTCCCTAAATTCCTGTTACTGTAGAGAGAGAATTAGAAACTAGGGTTTGTTTGCCCTAAATCGGTTCCAGATTTGGGTGTTTTCTAGTTTCAGTGTAATTCTTGTAATCTCTTCAACCATTTAGTGAATTGAGGTGCAGTGAACCTCCGTGGATGTAGATCTGCTTGATCGAACCACGTAAAAGAGTGCTTTGTCCAATCTTATTTCTTGTTTCTACGTTGTTGTTTGTTCGACTCGTTTCTTTGAAGTTTCAACCGAACAACAGTTCTGGAATTTGTGTGACTGTTTTCAAGTCTTGTTCACTACACGTCTAATCACTATAATGCTTGATCTTTCTTTTGTCTACTTTTGTTGTTCGGGGACGAACAACAGTCAAAGTTTGGGGATTTTGGCACACATAGTGTGTGCATTTAGGCCAATTTATTATGGTATTTTGGTAGTGTTTGCATACGGATTTGGTAATTATATGCTTATATTAATTATCTTGAGCCGAATAACGTGTTTGCTCATATTGGTAGTTAAAAAGTACTATTTTAAGCTTAAAGTCCATTTGGATGAAGTCCGGAGAAGAAACGAGCAAGCAAAGGGCAAAATCGATGAAAATTCGGAAGAAGAGGACAGTAAGCCCAAATCAGCCAGATGGTTTTACCCACTCCATCCGAATCATGTTTCAAGAGGAACACGCGTTGGAGTACAGAAGACCCAATCCGGCCGGATCCGTCGAGGCTTTCCGGAGCATTAGTTCAGACCTGCCAATTTGGTCGGATAACTTTGTCCAATCCAGTAGGATCAATTGAGGCGATTTATGCGTTTTGTTTGCCTTGGGCCATTTTTTGGCCCGTTTCAACCCAATTCTTTCCAAATTATAAACAAGGGTTCTCCAAGTCCGAAAATATCATCATACATCATATTCTACAGATTGAAGGCTTGACTTGGAAAGCAAGAAACAAGAGGCGTATATCAAGATTCCAAGTTTAGCCTTTTGTAATTTTTTTTCAATTTTTTTCTATGGTTGTCTATAAACATATGTTAGATTTTATTATGGCTATAAGTAGCTAAACACTCTTTGTGTTCTAGGACTAGAAAGTAGGTTTTCGATTCGACTATATTTTGGTTATCGTTTTTATTCTAAACTTCATTCAATTTTCTTATCTATGTGTTTGTGCTTGTTCTTTTGAAATTTATCAATCCGATCAATTGCTTCATTCTAATTACTTAATAATTCGACGTCCAAGGGGAAGTGTTGTTAATAGGCATACGCCAAATAACATAGGTATCCATATTCGTCCAAGAGGAGTGAGGTTCTTGTGTAGGCATTGGTCTTAGGATCTGTTGGGAGTTGCGTACGTGATAGTTAACCCGAGAGGGTAGTTACTCGTACGTAATCAACAAGTTAGCATTTTCGAGAGGAGGGCTAACTAAAGTAGTGATCGCCTAATAAGAACCTGAATTTGGTTTAAAAATCTAGAATAGTAGGGTAATTTAACATAGAAGATCGTAATTAAAATCAACCCCTAGGATATGTCTTTAATATTTGGGTTCTTCTCATTATTATTTGTTTGTCATTGTTTGAGCGTCCTACTTGTTTATTTATTTTATTTCCAATCTTAGTTTTTGTTTAATCATAATAACCATTTTTATTTGAAAGTTTAGATAGAACTGGAATATTCTACTTGGAGTATTAAATTATCATAAGTGCAAATTATGTGGGATCGACCTTGCTCACTACTAGCTACAGTTGCACCATATACTCGCGGTAAAACTAGGATAGAAAAAGTGTTGTCGTACCTACTTTGCTTCATCAAAAATATATTCCTTTCATCATACTATTACAAGTTTTTCATAATAGAAAATATCCCACACGATATTACTTATTTTTTTATGTTTGTAAAATTAACTTATTTCATCTTGCATTTGTCAAATTATTTGACTTTATGTATATAGATATACATATAAAAATATCAGGACTAACTTTAATTTGATAAAATATTTTCAAGACATCTAGCATGTTATAATGAAATATTCGATTTGAAATATATTATATTGTTCATTCATTGATTATGTATGTTAGATTTGAGCGTTTATTGTGGGTTGTATTATAATCTGAGTTTGGAATGCAACTAAAATTTAGCTAAATAATTTTCTTGTAAAAGTACTTCCATTTGATGATTTTATTAAAAGCACAACTAATTAGTTTATTTTATTATGCATGAATTTTCTAAATGTTTTCTTATTTATTACGTCAAAAGAAAATTTGTTGTTTAAATAATTGAACACATATTTTTAATAAATTAAGATAAAGAGTACATATCTAATTTAATAAGCTTATTAATTTATTAAAATTACTAATACCTACTTGTTATAATAATCTGTATGATTAATCATGGGACTACCACTTTCGCACACACACACACACACACACATAAATTGACGTTTTAGAATAAAGGAAGAATTAAGAATCTTATGAATTGACAAATAGATCCCTCAGTTATTCCCTGTCTCTCACTTATTAATTTCTAAAATTGTGTTCCAATAATTATCATTCCTCTGTTCTCTCTCACATACATGGTATTACAGAATTAAATATTGGCAGTAGGTTGAAAAGTATAAGATATTTTAGGATTGTGATTCAGATAAAATTGGGAGAAATCATGAATAATATCTAAAACTACAATTAGTGTTAAGCCTAAATTAATTTGAAATGAGGGAGTACTTATTAATCTTTTTTTATTTTATAAAAAATACACTTCGCAACCTAAACTGAGATTCTATAAAAAAAGAAACCTCAACTATATGTTTTCTTAAATTTGCAATCTAAATAATACTTTATCACATTAACCAACCTCAAGTTTGTCTGTTTTTTTCACATTTTGCAGCCTAGGCATCTTTTACATTAATCAATCTGTATCTTTAAATAAATAAACTGATTTACAATAAAATAAAGTATAATTTATTTAAATAATTTGAACTTATATATGAAAATATTCAGATATACTGAAAAACTCATAAGTTTTATTTTGCTATTCCAACTATTGAGTAACTTTTATACTTTATTTTGTTAACAATAGACTTTATTAAAAACCTATAAGATATTTTATTATATCTGAAATCACCAAAGAAAATAATTAAATTTTCTAATGACTTTTTTTTCAAAGTTCAATAGTTTTAGTTAGAAATTCATTATATTAATTCAAATGTTTAAGATAAAATCGGAAAACAAACTATCAAATTTTATTTAATATGTCTTGGTGAGTTGTGTGATATTTAATTTTTCATAATTAATTAAGCTATTTGTGGGTGTTCAAATAGGTCAAGAAAGACAAGGACATATTAAATGTGTGTTTGAGTTTAAAGAAAAAAAATAAAAAGAGAAAGACATTTTAAGAATAGATATATATTTTTTTGTATTTGATAATTTATCTTATTGTTAATCGATAAAATAATATATTTAAAAAAGGTAAATGATATTAAATCCATAAATCACATGGAAGAAACTAATACTTATATTACTAATAATTTTTGAATTTTTAATTCTAAATTTTAATTATCTATTTCATTAAGGTACAACAGTTTAAATATTTTATTTAGCCTAATTAAAGCATTATACTTTAAATAATGATTTGTGTGATATTGTGGTGTTTGGTTTGTTTGGTTTTTTCATAACTAATTAAGCCATTTGTGGGCGTTCTCATTTGTCAAGAAGGGTACGTACAAATAAAATGTGTGTTTTAGTTCAGAAATAAGAGGGAGTCATTTTAAAGAATAGATATGTTTTAATTTTTGTATTTAGTAATTTTATCATACTGTTAATTTATTATGTAATATATTTACAAAAATAAGTGATATTAAATCCATATGTAACATAGGAGAAACTGATTTTTATATTACTAATACTTTTTCTAATTTTATTACTAAATTTTTAAATATTTATTTGATTAGGATACAACGATCATATTATTAAATTTTAAATTACATAATATTTAGTTGAATTAATTCATTATATTTTGAATAAACTTTTGTGCATCATACATGAAAATTACTACTATATATAAGAGTTAATATCCAAAATAATCTGACCACTAGTGCTTCTTTCCATTTACTAAGTTACCTTTAAAATGTATCCAATAGGTACATGAACTCCTCATTTTCAGATGCAACTTAAACTTTTAAAAGTCATTTTTGTGGCAAAATGTGTTAATATAAAAAACAGACCTGACCTTTAACTTTTTATTTTTAGATATACTACCTTATGTATCTAATAGGCACCTTACCTTTTATTTCAGAATTTTGAAAATAAATAATAAAAATATCCAAAGAAAAGGAAAAAAGTAGAAAAGTAATATAAGAAAAATAAAAGAAGTTGGAAAAAATAGATAAAATAAAAAGTTCAGAGCAAAAACCAAATAAATTATGAAAGTTTTAGCTACTTGACAAATATATCGGCATATATGTATGCATATATATATATATATATATATATATATAAAATAATTTGACAATGTTTTTAAAGGAGAGAGTTACTTTCAATATAAGTATTTAAAATAATTCTAAACTTTTTTCTTACAAGAGTCCCTAATAACAAAAAAATTCTAAAAAGTTTTTTTCTGGACTTTTATTTATTACTTATTATGTTAATATTTTGAAAATTTATTCATTTCATATTTAAAAAAAAAGTATGTGTGATTTTAGAAATTTATTATGTTTGTTTAATATTCTTGAAAGTTTAATTTTATATTTAATAAATTTGAAGTTAGATGTATAAATTTTAAAAATCTAGATTTTTTTTCGGGAAATTAGGAAACAAATGTTGTAATTTTTTCATTTAATTTTTTTTTTTCACGATCCGGAATTTTATTTTTTTACTTTAATTTTTTGTTATTTTATTTCTTAATATTTCTCTATTTTTATATGTTATTTTTTGAATTTGTCTTCTTCTTTTCCGTTTTCTTTTTTTGTAATTTTTATTTTTAAAAGTCTGAAATTCAATTTAAGAAATTTGGCTGGTAAATGAAAATTAAAAGTTCGGGTTGTGATCGGATAAAAAGAAAAAAAAGTTCAGGTACATATTCAATACGGTTTAAAGGTAAGATAGTATATAGAAAAAAATAAACTTGGTAAGTTGCTACATTTGGGTGCTGAAATCATTTTTTGTTTGTAAATTTTCACTTGTACAATTTTGGTGCCAGAAAAAATTAAAAAGTCAATTTAGTCCAGTAACTTTGGAATTGGTCCGGATTTTGTCATTTTTCGCCGTCAGTTACTAATTTGGCCAAAAAATTGCACCAGCCGGTCACGCAACTCATCTTTCCAGCCAATTTTTAAATACCTAGCACCGGCAAGTGACGTCCAAGTAAAAAAATTAAAAATTAAAAAAAAAAAGAGTGATTTTATTGAATATTTATTTTTTAATTCCTCACCACTCGCCGGTGCCATGTATTAAAAAATCGGCTGGAAAAAAAGGTCACGTGAACGACACGTGCGATTTTCCGGCCAAATCGGTCATTAGCGGTGAGAAAATGACTAAATCCAGACCAATTCCAAATTTACAGAACCAAATTGAATTTTTAACTTTTGTGACACCAAAATTATGTGAGCAAAAAGTTATGGGACCAAAAATGATTTAAACCCCTACATTCGGTAAGGATCAAGGTTTATTTAAATTTTTTAAATTGCAAATACCTTTTTAACTAATCTATATTTTTTCTCTATAATATATCAAATTAATCATATCTTGAAGATTTTTAATTTGACATCCATCACATATATTATAATGATATATTTAATGTGAAATATTATTATATTTGTGTGTTGACTATTTGAGTTAGACTTGAACGTTCATTGTGGGTGTACTATAGCCTAAGTTTGAAATGCAACTAAAATTAGTTAAATCATTTTATTATAAAAATAGTATTTTATTTGATTATTTTATTGAAAGAAAAACTAATCAGTTTATTGTCTTTTACATGAATTTTCTAAAATTTTCTTTATTTTTTGAGAGAAAAATCATTGTTCAAATTATTAAACCCATATTTTATTAAATTAAAAGAAAAAAGTTCATATTGAATTTATTAATCGGTTTATTAAATAATTAAATTTGCTGATATTTCTTTGTTATAATAATAATAATAATATTCTTTGGTTAATCATGGAACCAAAAATACGTACATATGTATATATTTATGTATAATCAGTGTTCTAAAACTCGGCCTAGACGACCAGCTAGGCGGCCCTAGGCCGAGGTGATTTTTCAATAATCGGACAATTTAGTTGATCCCCCATTTCTGCGTTGCCTAAACCGATTAGTCGGCGCTTAATCTGCCTAGTCGTCTAATTTTATTTTTTTACATTAAATTTTATTTCATTATTCACAAAAAATATTTTTAGTAGCACTTTAGCTATTATTTTAACGTTTTCACATCTCATCCCTAAATCCTTTCCCCCTCAAAGAACATACATAAGCTAGACCAAGAAAACCCTCCACTCTCGTCGTGACCCGTCGTGCAGTAGCCAACAACAGCCAGCAACAAACCGCCTCCGTCTCCTCCTTGAGTCCATGCCCTCCTACCTGCGCCTTTGCGTACTCTTGTCAGCCACCACTACCCCCCGGTGATACAACCTACAGGTAATTATTTTTTGTTTTTTCTTTTTTTTTTTAACGGTCATCTTTAACCAAAAAAAATATTTTTCAGCTAATTTTCACTGCCTCAGTTGTTTGTTACACTGCTATTGTTAGGTTGCACTAGGTTTTAGGATTAAGAGATTGTTGATGGGGCTGATATTGATCATGAAGATATAGATGTGGTTAGTGATATTTCTATGGTAGATCAAACAACAATTCGGAGAAGTCCAAGAGTGAGAGAACTTGGGTTGGATGATTTTGAGTCGTATGATGAGGAAATGGATGAGAAAGAATTCGACTTCGAGTTTGAGTCTGATCAGGAGCGTGTACTGGAAGAAGAAGAAGAAGAAGAAGAAGAAGAAGAAGAAGAAGAAGAAGACCAAGCTAATACCTTAGTGCATAATTAGATATTAGAACTTGGATGTTTGAACCTTTATTAGTTTATTATGACCCATTGTCTAGAATATTTGGATGACATCTTTTGAATTATATTATAAGCTAATGCATCCCCTTATTGCTTTATGGACGATTGAGTTTTGTCTTTTGACTTTTGAGTTTTTATGGATTGGATCCATATTTTTTATCCCCATTGTGTATAGCATTTTAATGGAAATTTTTAAGTCCATTTTCACTATTAGATCCGCAATTACATGTTGTATATAAAGTATTTACATATAATATGAGTCACATTAGAGTCTATCATGCATTTGCATTTCATCATATATTATTATATATTAATTAGTGGTTATATATATCTAGAGAGATAGATAGAAATAAATAAATTAAATTGAAGAGATGCGAGGAAGTGACACAATCTCTGGGGGTATGAGTGAATAGGTGCAACTTAATTGCAACATTTCATAAAGAGACATATCTTTGCTTTGGGTGTCTCTATTCAAGGCAACCCAACAAAATCTATATATACCCCCACAAGATTAATCAAACGTAGTGACTAGAAAATTATATCCTCCACACATACTTGAGTTCTCTCTATTCTCTCATATTTATTATTTTCAAATAGACCATGTGATTCCTGCTCCATGTAATTTGAGAGAGTGTAACTTCCGAACTATAAGTGAATAGGTTTTGTATCTTGGAAGGTGAATTCCTCAAAAATCATTTGCACCGTAACGGGAGAAGTTTATACCTTTTAAGACATCTTTTGAGATGTGTCTAGCCTATACAAATCCATCACCCACTACAAATATGCTCGAGATTCCCAACATACGATAATTTTAAAGGTATAACATTATTTTCTACGATGGGTATTGTGTTGAGTGAGGCGTAGCATACTAGCTTGGAAAAATCAACTACTGGGTTAATGCAATAGGGACAAATGAAGGAGAGAAATTGAGACTACAAATTACGTTTCGAGTAATCACAACATCCAGGGGCGGAGTTGTAGCTGGCTTATCCTGAGCTTCAGCCCACCCCAAATATTTACAAGCCCTTAATAATAATATGTCTCTTCTATTTTTATGAGCCAAGCCCACTCAAGTACCGAAGTCAGCTCACCCCTCTTTCTTTTTCCCAGCCCAACCCCATAGACCATAGCCCATGATTTTGTAGAACAGTGATTATTGAAAACCTCTAAAAAGGAGGCAAGGAATGCATAAAAATATAAAGGACCATATTGTCCCCCAACTTCTCTCCATATTCATCATGTAAAAATTTCTTTACTTATTTTTACAAATTCTTTTAGCTAAGGAATTGTTTAAGAATTCCCTTTTATTTAATGATACAATAATGAGTTAATTTGTTATTATTATTATTATTATTATTATTATTATTATTATTATTATTATTATTATTATTATTATCATTATAATTATTATTATTATTATTTTAGGTTATCAGAGGAGCAAAAGTTAATTTGAGAAACTTAACAACAGGGAATATACAAATCATATGCATACTCCCCTATTGCAAACAACGAGTTTCAATTAATCTCCGCCTAGACGTTAGGTTCTTACTGACTGCCTATGTTTATCTTTTGATTCCTCCTCGCCAAACCACGTCTATACTCCAATCAGCCCCACCTAGGCCCCATTTCACCGTCTAACTAGCGCCTATCGACTTCTACAACCTTACGTATACTTTGTGAGATTAATAAACTAATTACTAGTTTATTCAGTCTTAATTACTCTCTCTATTCACAAATAAATATCATTTTAAACGTTTAGGTGAAATTTCAATTGCTTCCATTTTGTGAAAAAATAATCCTAAAATGACATTTATTCATAAACGGAATAAGTATATCGTTAGGGGTCCACAGTATGAATGACGAATTAAAATATTTTCAGTAAATAAACTACCAGATCTTTTTATTGCTTTTATTTAGTATGTGTAAAGTATTTTACTAGTCACTGATGACATAAGGAGGGAAAAGTGCCTCAACCTTCAACTAAGAAAAATTGATACGATTATTGGAGTATTTAAACTTATTGTTACGTAAATTTATTATACATAAACAATTACTTTTTAGCCCATCCCACTATAAATTTATCGATCAGCCTCTGACAACATCAATACAACTGATGGGTGAAAGGTACAATTTTCCTTAATTAAATATGGAAAATGAGTGCTTTATTTGTGTGTGCATATCAACATTAAGATAAATGAGAAATTCAGAGATTTAATAAATAAATGAAACCATAGCTTTTGAGAAAATTTGAAAATAGGTTTCTCTGTAATTTCCGTATCAATTAATGTGTTTGAAGTTGAGACTGCAAATTACGTTTCGAGTAATCACAACATTATTACAACTGATGGGTGAAAGATGTGTTTCCCTTAATTAAATATTGAACATGAGTACTTTATTTTTGTGTGCGTATCAACATTAAAGAAATGAGAACTTATTAGATTGAATAAATAAATAAAACCATAACTTTTGAGAAAATTGTGAAAGCAAGTTTCTCTGTAATTTCCATATCAATGTTGTGCATAAATTCATGAGATAATTCATCATTCATTAAAAAAAACAAAAATTATGAGTACAAAGTTGATGTCACCATTAAACACCAAAGTCATCACTATACATATGGATAATATACTCCCAGTATGATGTTTTCTTATATAAGAATGAATTAATTGTAACTAATACCACCAACTATATTACCACCAAGATGAAAAGAAAATAAATGGAGGAAAGAGAAAATTGGTGTCTCAATTGAACTCTTTGCGACCATTGATAGCAGTAACTTATAGTTCTTTGGATAAGGGTTGACATTGGCTGCGGGTAGAGATGGCAAAATTGGCCCGGCCCGACGGGCCGGCCCGTTTAGCCCGAAATATAGAGCGGGCTGGGCCGGAATATTAGAGGCCCGAAAAAATTCGGGCTTTTTTGGCCCGGCCCGAACGGGCTTTTCTTTTGGCGGGCCAAGCCCGGCCCGACCCGAAAGCCCGCGGGCCGGCCCGATGGAATTGAATTTTTTTCCCGTCACTAATCGAATAAGAAAAATTTAGGAATTAAGTAATATCTTGTGTACTAGCAGAGCATAAATGTATCTATTTACCGAGAAATTAAAACATTTGACTAATTTAATACTCTATTTTCTTCAGTTTTATTAGCAGAAGATGGAAAATGAATTGGATTCAAGCATGCTCATTAATTATTATGTGTCGAAAAATGAAAAATTGATTAACATATAGTATAGTACGTACACAAAAATTAAATAACTTATGACATATATATAACTATATATCATCATCCATTCCTTCTTTTATTATTATTATTATTATTATTATTATTATTATTATTATTATTATTATTATTATTATTATTATTATTATTATTATTATTATTATTATTATTGTTATATATGGGGTTTAAGACATGCCTATAGATTAATAGATATCATTCATTGCAACGAATAATAATATATTATCTTCCGATCAAGTTTTTTCTTAAGAGAATTAAACTAAAGTTCGCCTCAATATATAATTCTACTTCATGGTTAAAGTAATAAAAAAAAAAAAAATCTCATTGGTGGGCTTTTTTGGCCCGATGGCCCGAGGTCCTCCGGGCCGGGCCTAGCATTTCTAGGCCCGAAATAATCGGGCCCGGCCCGACCCGGCCCGAACTTTTCCTTGGCCCGACTGGGCCCGACCCGAGCCCGCCGAGTCGCCCGAATTGCCACCTCTAGCTGCGGGATAGTCGAATAGAATGGTCATGATGGGGGACCGCCACCATTCATAAATGTTTGTTACAATGGCCATCTGAGGAGGCCACTTTCAATTCGCTGTATTGAGACTGTTTACCGGAATAATATTTGATATCCCACGTGTGACGAGGCCCACGGTGGTCGGTGCTTGGCAGTCTATTTCGACAAGTAGTTGCGGCTAATAGGGTTAATTTAAGAATTGACGAGATATAAAACTAAGGGGAAAAATTTATTGTGCCCTGATAACCTTCATTTAAACCATCATCGTCACCCAATTCGTACACGATCATGTACACACCGTGTACATAAAATTTTAGATAAACAATATTATGTAAGTATTCTACAGGATATCGTGTACATAAAATTTTAGATACACGATGTCGTGTTTATTGCATAATATCGTGAATGATGAAGAAATAAATATACACAATATCATGCATAATAACGTGTATATTACATAAAATATGAAAAAAAAAATATACACACCATCATGTATATTGCACAAATATCGTGCACGATGAAGAAATAAATATACACGATATCATACATGATACCGTGTATATTGCACAATATCGTGCACGATGAAGAAATATATATACACAAGAATAACACACGAGAATACAATATAGTTGGTGGATTGTGAGTCACAAGAGTTAATAATATCTCACTCCTTAATAAAGTAAAGGTATGAAAGACAATTTGGGTATTCTTGCATTTTAAAAGTAAAAGAGTCAAGAAACCTTTTTACACTTTCTGACATGGCACAGTCACCTATTGTCACTAATATTAATGTTGGATAAGGGTAATGCCTTTTAGTGAGAAGGCATGATAGGGAAGACGTTGATTCGTACATTTGGGAAAGACGATAAACTAATAATTGAAAAATTGTAATTTAAACACTTCGAATTATAAAAAGAGTGGGTCTCATGTGTATCAGGTGCACAATAAGAATTATTGTGCACTTGCCATGGCCCACCCACTTACATGGCCCAAGAGGTAAAAACCCACCCATAAGATTAAAAAAATGAAAAAAAAAAAAAAGGAAAAGGAAACCCAATGAATAGCTAAAAAACACAAAACACGTTTTGACCTACTGTGGATTCTCTCTATCTTTTGTTTTCTCGACCTACATGCGAATTCTCTGCCTGCTCTGTTTTCTCTCTAATTTCGCGCTCAGTTCGTTTTCCCTAAGTCCAAAGCTCAATTCACATTTGGTTTGGAGAGTGGTCAAACATTGGAGGCAGGTTAGATATGGAAGATACCCACGTTTATATTATGGACTTGGTTATGAATTTCGGTCACAGTGCACGTGATGTGGAAGATATTTCCTTCCATGCCGTAATTTCTCTATATTATTGTCTTTTTTTTTTTTGTAAAATTTGAGGGATTTTATGTTAATAGGTTGGTAGGATTTCATGTAAGTTCTCTGTTTTTACAAATATTTTTTTAAGTCAATTATACACTTCTATGTTTTGTGAAGTAATATTAATTATAGTTGTCAACAGGGTGAAGTTTTATGTTTCAAAAACCATAACAAGAGGATGTATTTATATAGTTATCTACGTATACAGGTATTGTTTATGTGTTATAGATTTTGTTGCAAAAATCTCTGACTAGCTCCGATTAATCCCCGCCTAGGCTAGGCTCTCGTCGACCGTCAACGTTTATTTTCCGATCCTCCCTGCCTAGGCCCTAACTAGACGCTAGGCCCCAGTCCATTGCCTAGCTAGCATCTAGCGACTTCTACAATCTTGGTTATAGGTGTAATATTTCATTGTTGAATTTCAATGTTTTAAATTATGTAAGATTCATTGCATATTACGACAACGTTCATGTTATTTTATAGATTTTTTTTTATTTTAAAATAATAACTACTGGTAAATCATCAAGGAATTAGCAGGGACCTAGTTGATATGATGCATCATGTTCGACCAATTGTCGATGATCGCTTGCCCAACTGGTGCAGCAGGGAGGACAAATGGTCATCAACGGAGAGGAAACTGAAAAGGAGTCTAATGAACACGTTTGCTTCCTATATAAAATCTGATTATGGACTGTGAATATGTCATTTTTTTTTATATATATATCAGGATGTATGGAACTATTTAATTATGTTTTGGCTCATCAATATTTGTACTTCGTATTTGTATGTTATGTAATGTATATGGACATTGTAACTATGGTTCTTTTTATGAAGTATAATTTCGTTTCTCTTGTGCATCTACTAAGTGTTAATAGTATAGCTTACTACGCATAATAGTATAATATTATAAACTACAATGAATTTGGTTCAAGACACCAAATATGTATTTAATTTAGTATTGATCAATGAAAAGAAAGAATGTCTTTCTTCATTTCAGTTTTCTTTTCAATTTATTAGATTTTATTCATTTTCAAGAAATATTGTTTTATGACTGAGTAGTATTATTATTATAGTGAAACAATAGAGATTGTATGGTTCAACCATAAAAGTTTACTTGTTAAATATTATAATATATATATATATATATATATCATATTCGCATTAAGAAACAAGTATACAGTATAAGTCGTATTGTTTAACGATATAAGTTTACTACCTAGATAGTGTAATATATATCATTTCAAATTTTAGATCGATTTCACAAAATTTAGCAACTAATAATGTGTTCAACAAAACACTATAATTGTATCATAACCTAATCACACAAAAAATAACAATGTGCTTAACAAAACAAACTACAAAATAAAAATTCTACCAGAATTGTTCCTAGTATAAACAAAAACAAACTAGACGACTTCCTTTTCTAAATATCAATACCAGAATGTTTTTTCTTCTTCCTCTTTTCATTTTGTTTTTCTCAGCAGATAGCAACTTAAGTTCTTTCAACAACTATTTTCTTGTCGTCAATAATTTTCTCCTTAAAAAAGGGCTTGTTCCTGTAAATTTGTGTATACATCTCCAAGTACATCACCCATCACTTCATTGAAGAGCCTACAAAAAATGAAAAATTACAAATGGTCAGAGCACAATTTTATAAATATTTAAAACTATACTATACCAAAATTAAACTTATACTATATCAAATCAGAAACTATACTACTATGAATAGAAACTATGGAAGTCAGAATAACAAAATATACTAATAAAGTTGTTCACAATTATGCTCATATAAAACTATACTTTACTGAAAGTAAACTTATATTACAAAGAATAACAAACTATACTATAATACCAATGTAAAGAGTATCAATAGTTAAAGCAAAATTATGAATATTTAAAACCATACTATACTAAAATAAACTTACAATATAACGAAGCTGCTATACTACTATGAATAAGAAACTTTGAAAGTTAGAATAACAAAATATACTAATAAAACTTTTCAAAACTATGCTTATATAAAACTATACATTATACTACAGAGAATAACAAAATATACTATAACACGCAAAGAATATCAATGGTTAGAGCACAATTATGAATATTTAAAACTATACTGTACTTTAAATAAACTTATACTATAACGAATCCGAAACTATACTACTATAAATACACTACTACAATAATCGTCAACCACAACACTCCAAAGACTACGGTTTTGCTAAATACCGTTGTTATATGATAAATAACCGTTGTTGTTCAACAACCGCTGTCTTTGTGCGAAAATTTTCGCTCAAAGACAACGGTTATAACTATCTGTTGTAGTTCTACTGTTGTGGAGTTTCTTTTTATCGTTCAAAGACAACAGATTCATTTTGTGTCGTTGTTGTACAATTGTCTTATGTTATTTTTTGTAATTTTTATATGCGGTCAAATACAATGATAATTATGCCCTACTTCTTTTAGAACGGTTGTATTTTCTTATTAATTTTTTTATAAGAAGACGTATTTACTTGAAAAACTTTAAGAAATTGTTTACTTATTCTCTGAGATGACCACGTTTTTTTAAGAGAAAAATTCACCAAAGTCCCAATGATGAAAAACCCTTCGCCCTCGTATTTACAGAGAAAATGTTCGTACGTCCCAAAAACTGCCGCTCGTCCGCTGCTCACCGGTAAAAGTTGCCGGCCACATTCTATCTCTTCCCATGGTGTCTCCCCATCTATCAAGATCTTGCATCCCCTCTAAACCCTTTCCTGACTCAAACTTAAAATCAACCGCAACTTAGGTTCCATAATTCTAGTAGACATCACTCGTCGCCGATACTGCTCCTCATTGTATCTGTCTGATGTCGCCACATCCAACTTTCTTAGTCCACAATCGGAGTTGTAAGTCCCAATTTCTGGATTTCGACCTTATTTCCGAAGTTATATATATGCAGTATTTTCTCAGAAGAGAACGACTTTAGAATTAGATGAAATCATATCCATGGGTTAGGGGTTATGGTTCTTTTTTAAAATGCGAAATTATGCTAGAGTGTTTATTAGGGTAGTTGTATGATATAAAGGGTTAGAATATATATCTGAGAATGACGGCGTGTCTGTCTTCTCTTGTTTACTCATTTACCTCTAGGCAAAGAAAGCTTATTGGTTGATTTCTTTAGTTAGTATATGAATATGCAATCAATTGTAACTGTGTGTGATTACATACATTCACTAGATGATTTCTGATCATTGGTAGATGATTTCTATATTTATGTGGATATATTTAGTAATATTGATTTCTCTTTGGCCTTCACAACTGTAAATTATAATTGTGAGTGATTATATTTCAGGATATGTAATTAAATAGATTACTATATCTGCTTGAACCATAGGATTCCTAGAACTTTCTTACCTCCTAAGGGCTGTAATTAATTTTTTTTTTTTCTTTCTCTTGAAATTTTGTGGTTGTTAATTTTTTACCTAAAATTTAGTAGAAAATAGAGGGCAGGTGTTTGGACTTTCCATGGACAGTAATGACTGAACATGGTAGATAGGTGTGTGGATATTATAAAGACCTATAGACGTAATTAGTGGGTTGGGCGACGGGGTGGGTGGGAATTAAGGTATCAAGACTTAATTGATTAATTTTAAAAGTTTCACCTGATTAATTTTAATTGTGATTAAACATGATATGTTTAAGAATTGTCCAATGGTTTGTTAACTAACTAGTAGTATTATTTTAATATGACCTCCTCTTCCATACTGAATTTTAATGTAGAATAAAAGGTCTTTTGAGATTACAAAAAGTAATATTAAATAATGAGTATTTGTCACAACTTAAGTGAAGTGGTATCAAATATTGAGTATTGTCACAACTTATGATTATTTGTCAAAACGTTATTGTCGTCATAATAACTCGGACACAAATAATATATTTGTGACCATAAAAGTGGTCTAAAATATTTCTTGCAACAACTAGTTGTCTCTAAAAATAGTCTTAAAATGGTGTCAAATAATTTGCAGAGAGATTTGTGACAACAAATGGTCACAAATAACTTATTATTAGTGGTCACAATTGAGGTGTCAAAAAGTGTTATACAACAGACATCTTTTTGTTGTAGTGATACAACAAATAAAGCAAAGAGTTGTATATTTACAAGGTTTACATTCAGTGGGTTCTTACTCCAATGATTATAAAGCTCAAAACCATTTCTTTTATTTAACTGAAATATGATATGTACATTAAAAGATTAAATCGTTGAATTTAATATCATCTCCCAAGCCAAAATATAAAGAATGAATATTGATTGTCATTGGTTCCAATGAGTTATTACTTCTCTCTTATTATGAATTAATTTTTTGAGTAAGCTAGTAGTTCAATTAATGGTTTTCTAATATGAAGACCTAGGTTCGAAATGGATCCTGCATTCTCCTTTAGTAAATTTTCTGTAGTTCTCTAATACAGATGATTTTTTAGTTTTGAAATGAGGTGCCTATTTCCTCTTTGCTATATGAAAGGATTTACACCTGAGTATCTCCAGTAAAGAGTTATCTTGGCTCCGACTTTGAATGTGGTTGATGCTATTAATCAGTCCATGATTAAAAAAAAGCATTGGGGAGAATCATACATACTATGGTTTTGATAGTGCAAGCACAAAGTATCTAACAAAGATAAAGGGAAAAAATCGTAGGTGGCGAGTTTTGATGCTGGCCCAAGTGTAGTACTAATTTCATGTAGCAGGAAAGTTGTTACACTTCTACTTCAGAGGCACTACGAGCTGAATGATCTATCCTTGTCTTCTTAACAGGACCAAAGGTGAGAATTATACTCTTGCCATATAGCCATATGTTTTAAATGATGATGCTTTCTTGCTTTATTGCATATATACACCTTTTCTGACCATATATTATATGCTTTAGAGTTAATAAATCTGAAATTTTTATCGAGTTCTTTTTTCAATGATATACTGTATTTTACCTGTTTGACTGTTTGTTTGCATGGTTTCTGGGTCAAAGATGGTAATTTTTTGCTTGAATTCTTCTAAGAGTTGGCTTATTATGCCGATGATGGTTTTGATTCCCTGCTTGCATTCTTTTTTTTTTTTTCCTAAATTAATCATTGTTTTGTTAATAAAATGGCCAAAACACCAACCTTGTTTGCATTATTTGTGCTTGCTGAAATTTGCTTTAAGGATTAAGTAACTGATTTTATTAAATGCATAACTTGACTTCCTAGAGTTTGCTGGCAATTTTGGTTTGAACCCAAATTGTGGTTCGGTGGATATCCTATAGTAACTTTTTCTTATAGCAGTAATGAAGTAAAAAGGCAAGGTGAGAACTATCAAATACAGGATACATTAGTCATCATGTTTAGTATTCCACTATATTTTATCTCTTTGGGTATAATATAGGATATATTGGCCATACATGTTTAGTAGTCCACTATATATTTAACTTTTTGTGCAGGAATAATGAAAAAAGGTGGTGACAGTTGTGACTTGGAAAAAGTGACTGTTGATGCTTTAGATGCAGCAGTGCAGTTCATCATTATAGAAAGACGGAAATATATATATATATATATATATATATATATATATATATTTATATATATATATATATATTTGTAATTTCAGTAGTGGTTTGTATGTAATTTTTCGATGTTTTATTCTTTAGCTTTAGTTGTAATGGTGATTGTAAATGTTTGAGATATTTGAAAGAATTTTATAATTAATATTGAATTATTTTTACAGTTATTTTTATGATGAAACTATGATGTATATTTAAATGTACATTAATTTCAATAATAAAATTAAAAAACATAAACTACAATTGTGAAAGGACATCGGCTACCATTTTTTTAATAGAACAATATCTACGACAACGGTAGTAAACCGTTGTCTGTACTTTTAATAACTACGGCTCAAACCATAGTCAAAGGAAGTTCCCAACCGTAGTCGTAGATATCACCAGTACGACAACGGTTTGCAACCGTAGTCTTTAATTATAAAGACTACGATTCATTAAACGTAGTTATCTAGTGGTAGGTCTACCACTACGACATCTACTACCATGGTCGCTATACCCCTTTCACTACGGTTTTTTACCGTAGTCTTTTAACTTTTTTGTAGTAGTGATAAGGAACTGTGAAAGTCAGAATAAAAAATATATTAATAAAGTTGTTCAGAACTATGCATATATAAAACTATACTTTACTGAAACTAAGGGGATTATTGGACAGGGATGTAGTGGGATGTGCCCCGTCGGCTGTGGCACGTCCTAGGATGGTACATCCACTTAAATAGTGAAAAAAGTATTTTTGTTTAGAGGGATGTGTAGGATAGGATGTGTATTGTAGATGTCACATCAGTGGGTTTTATGGTGGTTGATAGTATTAAAATATTGTGATAGGTGATGTGGGTAATGATTGATTGACTGAGAAATGTGATAACTTTATAGGGGGGGATGTGGGTGGATGAGCCACATCCGCCTGAAGTGAAATTGTTTACGGATGGATCATCCCACATCCAGATGTGTCCATCCCTGTCCAATAATCCCCTAAATGTGCACTACAAAAATAAGAAACTATACCATTACACAAATGTAATGAATATCAACTGCCGGAGCACAATTATGAATACGTAAAACTATACTATACTGAAAATAAACTTATAATATAAATAATCAGAAACTATGCTACTGAAAATTAAAGAGTTAAAAGAATAATCACAAGGTTCTCATGGTTCTTGTTTTCAATTACAAGAAATATTATAACCTCCATGAATCAAATGGCAAACAACATTCAAGATTGATATCTTATGTGCTCTCACATGCAAATGCAAAGACATGAATACTTACACATTTTGTGGCTTCTTGATAGAAGTTATACATTCATAGGTAATTTTGCCTTCATTCAAATCAATTTATTGCACTTATTTGGCACCAAGACTCTGCACGAAATACTAAAAAGTTATCAAAGTATAACTCATGTTAATAATGGTAAAAAATGGTATAATTCAAAGTATAAAATTTATAAAGCTCGAAAACAGACAGTGCAGGCAGGGACCGGGAGCCCATTGTGGAAAACATAAGGGTGTTGGTTGAACCATGAGGATAAATCTAAGAGAAGATTATTCAGCAATATGCAGTTTGTATATAGTTGAAAATGAAAGCATACAATACATCACATATAAAAAAAAAAACTTTACATTTTTCAAAACCTAATTGTTGCTGCATAAAATCTGTTATATATCCTTGAATTATTTTTGGTGCATATCGTGTTTTCGATTTGAATTCACCGACGAACTTGAAATATCTATACTCTCCGATTTGGTACCCAAAATAAGCATGAAATTGAAAACAAAAATTGAAATCAAGGGAAATAATTACCTGATCATGTTGTAGATCAATAATGAAGCAAATACAAGTCTGACGATGAATTCGGTGATCGAGTCCCAGGAAAATGACGAACCAAATGACAGCATATGAAGCTTCACCACCTTCTTCTCGGCCCGAATTGAATTCACACTTTCGAGAAGGTACAGGATGTAATTATCCATTACTTTATCCTTAAACTTGTGATCGAACAACGCTCGAAATATCGCTTATCAGAATAAAAAACATCGTGCGATTCATCATATGGATCAAATTCAATCCATTAGGGGTAAATTTTGAAGCAATGGTACAATAAAATCAACAATGGAGGGTAAAATTTTGACTAAGTGCACAGTAAAACTTGTGTGCACCTGGTGCACACAATTTTTTGCCTTATAATAACAATAATAATAATAATAATAAATAATAATAATAATAATAATAATAATAATAATAATAATAATAATAATAATAATAATAATAATAATAATAATAATAATAATAATAATAATAATAATAATAATAATAATAATAATAATAATAATAATAATAATAATAATAATAATAATAATAATAATAATAATAATAATATATGTGTAATTTTCTAGATAATTGCACTTGATTTGCTGTCATTTAGATTACTTGGGCGTTCAGGCCCAATTTTACCTTAGATATTAAAACATTATGTGAAGAAGTTTTGGCCAAAACTAGACTATCATTATTTAACAAGTTGTATCTAATATATATATTTTCGATAGTAGTTTAATTTTTGGGAATTTGATTTGGTATCTTGTTTTAAATATGATTATGTGATATTAATGTGTCTATGAAAATAAAAGATGTAATATTCTGAGTACACAAATCAAAAGGACTGGAAATATTATAAGTTGAAGGCAAAAGTGTGTCGCCTAATTTTCTATGAGATGTAATTATATAGACATTGTCTATATGATAGAATAAATGAGAATTATACCATAGCAATCAAATCGCTATGAAGTGTGATCATATTAGAGATATGATTGCAAATTAAATAAACAAGAGAGTAAAATCATAACAAATACATTGCTATGAAGTGTGGTCATATTAGTGATGATTATAAAAATAATATGAGAAATAAAGAAGAACGTGGTAAGCTACATAGCAAATGCTATGAAGAGTGGCCATATTTGAGATATGATTACGAAAATAAAAACTTACTCGAGTACTGTCATACAAGTGAAACGTTGCTAAGTCGACTAACAAAATAATTTTTCAAAGGTCATGTTGGGATTATAGACTATTATCGAAAATCGATGTCTTGATTGAAACCAACTCTATCCTGGTGTACAAGTCACACATTTGTCACCTCATGTCTTAGAGTTAAATAGGCAATTCAATACTTGACATTAGTGAGATGGAAACTTTGATACATCTCAAACTACATAACTTGGAAATAGTGGGGGTGATTATTTTGAAAGTCTCATATTTGACATATGCACTTCTTTTTTACCACAACAAAGGAGGTTGAATTTCTAAATCCTAATAGACCTAAAACAATGTGGGATGCTGTTGTGGACATTCCTGATAGGTGTAGTGGTCATTTCTAATGGATTACCCGCTAAAATTCTAGGGTAAGCGCTCATAAGGATAAACACTAGGCCCGTAATATTGGTGTTGCCTCTGTGTATGAGCAAGAATTATACATAATGAGAGTATGTCTCTTTAGTGTTTCGTACTCAACCACTTCAGGGCTATTCATTATGTAAAGCAAGATTTATATACTATTTTCCTGTTATATATAAATAAGTGGGGGATTGTTGTATATAAAGTATCTACATATATAGGAGTCACATTAGAGTCTATCATGCATTTTTATTTCATCATATATTATTATATATTTATTAGTGGTTATATATATTGAGAGAGAGAGAGAGAGAGAGAGAGAGAGAGAGAGAGAGAGAGAGAGAGAGAGAGATTAAATTAAAGGGGTGCGAGGAAGAGACACAATCTCTAGGGGTATGAGTGAATAAGTGCAACTTAATTGCAACCTTTTATAAAAATGAGGGCTTCTAGGGTACACCGGGAGTACCGATACCCTTATAAATTTTAACTATTTAGATTGTCAACTATTAAGGAGAGCCATTAAATCTAATTAACTGCTACCTGAAGAATAAGTTAAAAAATAGTTGTAAGTTGAATATATTACTATAATAAATAAATAAAATATTAATATAAATAATATATACGGGGCAGGTTTAGCAAAATCCACAACCCAATTCAATCCCGACAATGCCCATTTGACCTTCCTTGAACCCGCCCCATAACCTGTTTGACCGGGTTTTACCCGCCCCATACGAAGCAAGTTTAGTGCGAATCCGAGTTTCAACCCGATTCATTGCCATCCCTACCCCCTACCCCAATACCCCTACCCTCTCTCCCCTCCCCAACCCCCCTCCCGGCCTCCAGTACAACTTATTATCAAAACTTGCTTTTATTTCATTCGTTTTATTTCCTTTCTTATTTTTGTTTTTTCTTTTCTTTTTATTTGTTTTGCTTTTAACAAAATCTGTGTGTTCTTAAATTGATGTCGTACAACTTATTAATCAAAAAATATTTGTTAATATTTTTTTGAATAGTTATATTTTTTAAATGCACGCGCGCACACACACACACACACACACACATATATATTATCTTCGGAGGATCGTATAAAATGAAACAAACATTTGAATTATTATTGTGATAAATTTGTTGATTCATTTATCATATCTTTTTATATTAGTAGTCATCCATTTACATGTATACATGCATTTATATCTTTACTAGCAATTTTCTTTTTATCGTGAAAAGCCTTTACTAACAAAATGTTTACACTAATAAAGCAAAAGAAATGAAAAAACTAATTACAATTGGTTGTATTTAATGGTCTAAGTAACTATAGTCGAATAAAATATACCGAGACTGAAAACTAAAAAATCTTAAAATTGAACCATTAACATGATTATGGAAGAAAAAATTGTTAGAGAACCTAATTTTGATTTTATAATTTTGCTAGGTTTCAATGATTTAACCTGGAATTCGTATTTGTATTCAATTCAAGTAACAAAGTAAACACTTTGAACATTTATTTTTTATCAGCTAAACAACTCAACTCATCTTACACATACCACATATTTTGTTAATATCTTAGTAATCATTTTACTTTTGTTTTAAAAGCATACGAGTATTGTATATACCGGAACATTATTTAATGGATTTATTTCTTTATTTAAACTAATTGGGAATATAAATTAGTGTTGTCTCTTCATACCAAAAGAATCAATAAGTGGGGAATCATAATATAGTTCTTTATTGAACTAAAAAGCAGTTTCAATGTGAAAAAAATTGATTGAATGTAATAAAAAGGAAAAAGAACATACACAAACAGTGGAAATGATTTTAAAATATAATAAAATATTTCACTATGCATAATGTTGAACGTTTATTTCTAAATATAATAAAAACAATAAATTTAAAAACAGGTAAGTTTGGTTTTTTCTTTTCTTTTCGCGCTAATTATATTAAATAAAATATTATAGGATCCAACAAATTAATATTTAGATGAATCTAAATATAATTCCATTGACCCAACATCATACTTTAAATGTTCATTACCCGAACAATTTTACAAGTAGTAACCTACTATAATAGTAAAACTCATAGGTGCACTGATACCTTAGGTGCACTATAGAATTCCTTCATAAAGAGACATCTCTTTGCTTTGGGTGTGTCTATTCAAGATAATCCTGTAAAATCTATATATACCCCACGAGATTAATCAAACGTAGTGACTGAAAAATCAATTCCTCTACACATACTTGATATCTCTCTTTTCTCTCTTTTTTATTATTTTCAAATATAATTTGCGATTCTTGCTCCATGTAATTCTAGAGAGTGCAACTTTTAGATTACACGTGAAATAGAATTTGTATCTTGTAAGGTGAATTCCTCAAAACCATTTGCCTAGCCTATACAAATCCATCACCTAGTACAAATATGTTCAAGATTTTTAACATACAACATTGCCGTGGTGGGTGTTTTTTTTTAGTTGGCACAATTATTTTGAAAATTCCAGATTTGTATATTAAACTTGTAAAATTTCTGGTTCTCATTTATCTTTTGGCTTTTGACTTTTGAGTTTTAGGGATACCCTAGTCCTTGAGAGAATAATGCTATTATTTTATTTTGGGCATTCATTTGAATAATTTCTTTATTCATTAAAATAAAAGAACGGTATATGAACAGTAGATTGCTATTATTTTTAATTTTTTATGTATTATTTACTTATGAAATATTTATAAATACTTAAATTATTCGTCTAAGATGGTGTTGTCCAGGCGCTAGCTCCACTAATCCGATCGACTAGCGACTTTACAACAATGTGTATAAATAATTAATCTTAAAATGATTTGTTATTACTTATTCATATTTATTATTATTATTCTTTATAAAAAAAATTACACTTTGCAATCTGAACTATGAGATTTTACGCGTGTTGCAATCAATTTTTCTAAATCCAATGTTAAAGAAGGATCATAGAGTATTTTCCTATGTTTGAAGTTTGAGGTTATAACTTTTTGTGGTGAAAGGCGGACGTGCATATTAGCTAAGGCCTAAGAGCAATAAACACTTCTTTGACAAAAATATTATTACTTAATTTACTAAAAACATTAATTTTCTTGATAAAATCATAAATAAATCGATAACCAATTTACTGTCTCTTAATTGTATGATTACATATTTTAAGCTCTCTCCGCCACCCCCAAAATCTTTGTTGGAGTAAAAATTGAGCACGTTCAAGGTATGTCCAAAATCACGAAAGAACCCTCATTTTTTCTCTATATATATATATATATATATATATATATATATATATATATATATATATTTTGGGGAAAATTGGTAAAAATGCCATTTAACTTTAGCATAATTGAAAAATTACCCTTTAACTTTGTCAGTTTAAAAAATTGCCCTGTAATTTTAAAAAAAGTTGATAAAATTACCCCGCCACCGGCTGTTCCCAGTAATTCAACCGGTTACCTATCGACGTGGCGCTGGTTTACTGAGTTGTTCTCGAGTTTTAACACGTTTTTAGTGATGTGACATGAGGTGGCATTTGAGGAGGGAAAATGTAGTCCAGTGCTTATCACATGTCCAAATTAGGGTTAAGAAAAATGAGATTCTTTCTAACAAAACACTTACTGCTCATTACAATAGCCAAACAATCACGCCTAAACCCCGTTTCCCTTCGGAACCCCACCAAGCTCTGATTGTGACTACAACCCACGATGCGTTTCCGAGATCCTAGTAAAAATAACGATCCTTGCCCTGATTATGGTAAGTTTGAGCACTTTTTTTGTTTAAATTCCAAGTAAAGTTCCTTAAGTAATGTGTTTTATTTTGTTTATTCAGTCTTTTGGGAGTTGTCTATGTTAATGTGATGGGTTATTGTTAGTTTATTCACACACATTCTGTTGTGGTAAAAGGTGTAAGGGTTGGTGTCTTCTCCTTTTTTTTCTGTGTTCAAGTGGGGGACAACATATCTTGAAGTTATGTTTCTGTGTGTCTTGTGGACCACATAGGATTCTTTATAATTTTTGTGCTTTTTATGCAAGTGAATGTGGCAGAAATTGTTTTGTCTAGTTCTGTTATTGAATGGGTTGTGGTCCCAACTCATATTTACTAGGCTATGTATAAATATCGACATTGGTGGTTAGGTTTGAAGAGGAATTTTTTTATTGAGGGTTGTGATACGGGCTGTTGTATGTGTACGACTTATGTAATTAGGGTTAGTTAGGAAATTCACATCCCCACTCTTTTCCATGATTTGATTGTCATATACTGAGTTAAGCTGGTTTTGTCTTCATCTATCAGGTCCCAACACTTCCATATACACATTTTGCATTCAATATGGAGGTGTAATTAAGAACTGGGAGGCGGCCTACATTTGAGGAGAGGTGATTAAATTCGATCATGTTGACACTCAAAGATACACTTTGAGGGAGGTACTTAAGTTTGCTGCCCATTTGGAGAATTGCAAGAATCCACTATTGTGGGATATGGCTCATGGAGATTTTTTTTTTTACTCCAATTACCCATGATGGAGAACTGCAGTTTTTACTTGAAGATGCAAATCAAGACATAGAGGTGTATTTGTACACCAAAAATCCTAATGGGGGGAGGAAACTAATTTGCATGAGGTACCAGGTGTTAGTTGGGGAAGAAGTTGGAATGGGAGGGAACAAGTAGATTAATGAAAAAAAGAGGGAGGCAGTTAGAAGGGGTAAGAGGCTAGTGGAAACAATAGATTTAGATGATGATGATGAAGACGACGAAGAGTGTAGAGACAATGATTACGAGTGTGAGTAGGAAGAGGGTAATACTAAGGATGACGGTGATTTTGAAAAGTTCACAGACAAGGATGCTGAATGAGTAGGCCTTCAAACTGATGTGGCTAGTGATGTCGGTGACGATGTTGAACAAGGTCATCCATTGCGGGAAGCTGATTTTTGCTTAAGTGAGGACGATTTTTGGAGTGTTCAGGACTCTAACGATGATAATCCAGACACTATGGCACCTGGATGGAGGCCCGACTTCAAAAGATCACCCACGTTTATCTTAGGCATGGTTTTTAGTACGACGAAAAAGTTTTGGGACATGATTGATACACATGCCATTCTAGAGAAACGACCAGTTAGTTTTAAGAAGAGTGACAAGCATAGAATTTACGCTATTTGTGACGATGATAATTGTGGGTTTAGGGTAAACGCTCTAAGGAGGCGGGGTGAGACCTCTTTTGTTGTTACTACATGCATACGGGATCATACAAGTGCCCCTTCGTACAATGTTAGGAACATGAAAAGTAGGTGGCTAGCTAGCAGGTTTGGACATGTGTTCCAGACAGATAAGAAGTGCAAAATTGGAGCTTTTAGGGATGATGCAGTTGTTGAGACAAGAGTCGATATTACCGCGTGGCAAACCTTCTTATGCAAACAAAGGACCGTGAGGGGGCTTGAAGGGAGGCTGACGATCAATACAAGCTATTGTGGGATTACACGACTGAAATCCGGAGGACCAATCCCAGGTCAGCTGTTGTGTTGAATGTGGACAAAACTCCAGATGATAACAAATTTTCTAGATTTTATGTATGCCTAGCTGCGTTGAAACAAGGATTACTAGTTGGCTGCCGACCAATTTTTGGTCTTGATGGGACCTTTCTTAAAGAACCCCACGGTGGAATTGTCTTAACCACCGTAGGCGCGGATCCGAATAACAACTCATTCCTGTTTGCACATGCGGTGGTCATTACTGAAAACGGGGATAACTGGGGTAGTTCGTGATGCAGTTAAAGGATGCTTTGGGAATTGAGAAGCCCTGGGAGTAGACAATTATCAGTGACAAACAGAAGGGCCTGATCAAGGCAATTGACGATGAACTACCTGGTGCAGCGCACAGATTCTGTGTGAGGCATATGCATCTGAACATGCGAAATTTGGGGTTTAAAGGGCACGCGTTCAAGGTTGTTGTATGGAGGGAAGCAAAGGCAACTACGATTGTTGAATTTAATCATAGAATGGAAGAGCTGAAAAACATGGATGTGGATGCCTATACATGGTTGAATTCGTAGCTACCTCACCAATGGAGCCGTTCGCACTTCGATCCTTACCCAAGATCTGACCTGTTAATGAACAATATGTGTGAGAGCTTCAACAGTAAGATTCTTAGTGCCCGAGAATTGATTGGACAGGGTGTACATGGTAATAACATAGGGCTCATGGGGCCTGGTCTTACGACAACACCAACAAAGCTTCAACCTAAGAGGAAAGGTGGAAAAAAGCATACGAATACAGCCAAAGAAACTGTTCCAAGTTCAATAGATCCCTCAGTTCTCAGTAATTCAACTTTTGATGATCTTGATGCCTTGACTCACATCCCAGTTATGGAAACTCACAATTTGGATGATATGGATCGTGCAGCATTCACAGAGTACTACAACTCGGTTGAAAACTACCTGGCAGAAGAATCCCATCAACTCCAGAACATCCACCTGTCAAGCATGAAGGAGCTTGCATCAGGGAGTAACATTCCATATAGTGATGAGTTCCCAGCTGCATGTAGGACCATGTGATGATATGCTTGATTTTGAACTATTAGCTCTAAATATTTTGTGGCAAATGATTTTGTAACAATTTAGGACCTGATGCAGCCTAAGGCAGAATTTGTTTTAGTATTTATATTTTAATGTTTATGACCATGTTGTTCGTGCCTTCGTTTTGATGTTGGCTTGTTTAGTGGCATAGACTAAGATTTTTGTTAATAGTATGGACAGGCTAAATTGTTGGATTTGTAAACTTTTTGGTGTCTAAAACTGCCATTATCTATCAGTTGACTTAGTTCCACAATTACTCTATTTTTTATTTACTTAGTGGTATTTTATTTACTAAAGGGGACGGATTGGCAACACATGACATCTAATATGCTTTGTTTTTTTTTTTTTTTTTTAATTCTTTATAGCATAAATTTTGACAAGTATTGAAAGGAAGTTCATACTTGTAAATTAATGTGTGAAGTAAGATGTAATGTGAAATTTATTGTTGGCAACAATGGGTATTGGGGGAACAACTACAATTTATTAACCTGCTTATTCAATTAATTAAGCAAGAGCAATAGAGGACATACAAGACTTATCATAATAAGCCAAATCTCATTCATTTCATTAACCAAATTAAACAAATAACATACAAGACTTGTACTAATACATCAAATTTCATATGGAAAACAAAACAATAGGAAAAACATGAAACTACAAATAAGTTCCTTACATAAACAAAATGACAATACATTTCAGAGATCCTTACATAGATCGATTTACATCCACGTATTGATCATAATTGCCAAAAGAATAACCCAAGTGAGTGTAGAGATAAGCTTGATTTTTCTTCCGATCTTGTCGAGCATCTGCTGCATAGCATCGAGTTTATCGGACAACTCCTACATCTCCACCTTCAACCCGGCTACTACTGAACTAGAGCCAATATTGCTGGGTGGGTCGACACACTAAAAAAATAAGCAGCCACCCCTCTAAGGGAATAAAAAACGGGGAAGACAAAGAAGAAATCAATTTTATTTAAAAATCTACGCAAACAACATATTTCTTAATGTTAAGAGTGAGCAATATGCTCCAGTTACGACATTCGTAGAATCTCCTACCACGATTTTCTTCTTTCGTCGAAGTTTGTAGCACAACCCGTAACCCGCAGTCGCACAACATATACCCTTTTGGTGAAGTGTTTGAGAAGGACATCCTTACCAATTGAGTGAAATTACCACTGTTGGTGCACAAATTTTATGTGAGAACAAGAGTATGATTTATTACGTAGTTGCTATTACAATTTTATTGGCTAGGGCTTGAAGGAGAAGAGATAAATGGGGGGAAACTACATTTATTTTCCCCCTAAATGAGTATGATGTGGACATTTGTTAGTTAAATTCATATAACTTATTTTCTGCTGTAAAAAAGTGTCAAAACCCGAGAACAACTCAGCAAACCAGTGCCACGTTGATAGGTGACCGGTTGGATTACTGGGAATAGCCGGTGGCAGAAGTAATTTTATCAATTTTTTTTTTTAAAATTATGGGGCAATTTTTTAAACTGACAAAGTTAAAGGACATTTTTACCAATTTTTTTCTTTTTCTTTTCTCAGGAATCAATACAATAGAATGAATTAATGTATATACGCGAAAAGGGTTAATATCCAAAATATGCCCGATCTTTGATTTTTTTTTTAATTTACTACTTTATTTTTAAAATGTATCAAATAGGTACCTGAACCCGTCATTTTCTTGTCAATCACAACTCGAACTTTTAAATATCATTTTCTGGCTAAATTTTTAAATTTTGAATTCAGGCCCTAAAAATATCGAAAAGATTGCACCAAAAAAAATCCAAAATAACATATAAATTTGTAGAAATATTAAAAAATAAAATTCCAGAAAGCTAAAATAAAATAAAATAAAATTCTAGATAGTAATAAAGCAGAAAAGAAGATTTAAAAGAAAAAAAACCCTGAAAAATCTAAAAAAAATTAAAAAGAAAAAAAATTAAAAGATCAATATAAATAAAAAGATTTAGACATATATCTAGATTTTTTAAATTCCGAAATGCAACATTTTGTTTCAAAATTCCCCAAAAGAGCCAGACTTTTAAAATCTAAACACTAAATTTCAACTTATTAAAAATAAAAATAAAATTTCAGAAAATTTAAAAAATAAAAAGAAAATTTACAAAATAACGTATAATTTTTTTCAATATAAAGTAAATAAAATTTCAAAATATTAATACAAAAAAAAAACTCTAGAAAAAGAAAAGAAATGTTTTCGAGAAAAAATAATGAAAAAATAAAGATAAGATAAATATGTATATTAGCTCAAATTATATCCCCTTTTCAGACAAAATAATTTCTCGTATATTTATTATGAATATAAATGAATTTTTGTAGGATGTACCAATACTAATATAGAAAATAGCCCTCTCACTTGAAAACATAATAAAATTATATATATATATTTGTGAAATAGCCAAAATCTTCAGAATTTATTGGGTTTTGTTTTATTTTTTCTGGACTTCTCTAGTTTTTTCTTTGAATTTTTTTTTTTTTATTATATTGGAATTTTATTTTCAAATTTTTAATATTTTTTCTTCTCTTTTTTCTTTTGGAAATTTTTTCTTCTTAAACGTCTAAAATTAAAAGTGCGATAAGGTAGCTATTGGATACATTTTGGAGGTAGGTATTAAATGAAAAGAAATCAAATGTCAGGTCGATTTTTTTATATTAACCTTTTAGAATTTGGCCGGAAATATAGGGTATGTTTACTTAAGGCTGGAGAGTGCTGAGCCAAATTTGACTGAAGGAGTTAATGAGTGTGTTTTATCGGATTTTGAGCCCTTAAATTTATTGAGTCAAGTCTTAAGTAAACATAGCCATAATTTTCAAAAGTTGGAGTTTTTGTTGAAAAACATAATCAAGCAATTATTAGATACCTTTTAAGGGTAAGATAGTAAATAAAAAGGATTACTATACATTAGGTCTGTTTTAAATATTAACCTGCAAAAAATGTCCAATCATTGATCTGAAGCAAGAGAGAACATATTTGTGGTCCATTAGTTCAAATTTTCGATTTTATTACGTATTATTTATTGAATCAATTTATTCACCTTTTTGTATTAAATTGTAAGTTATTGAATCTAGAAAACATCGCGGCCGTAATTTTAATGAGCCAGTCGACGGAAGTTTGACTTTATTTCTTGAATTCTTTTGGCCTCACATGTTCTTCTGCGAGGTTAATAAATTTGAAATAAAACAAATTATTCATTAAAACATACACACAGATATAAATGTATAAATACACATGTACACAGACAACCGGTCCAGGTTGTTTACTACTCCCTCCTTTTATAATAATTGACATTTTAGGATATTCTTTCATTTTTTTTAATTAATTGACGTTTTATATATTTTTTATCAATTATATCCAATTTTCTTTCTGTGCTCAATTCTAATATATCTCTACTATTCTGTTTATCAGAAATACTTTGATTTGGTCAAATCTTTAACTGAGTGTATATCTGTCAAAATATTTCATCATTAATTCTTTCTTTTCATCCTAAAACTTCAATTAATATGAAAGGAAGGGAGTATATTACTTATATCTTGTTAAAAAGAACATTACCTACATATTTTCGTGCTTATTTATCACAAGAAAAATGCAATTTTTCATATTAAATACTACCTCCGTTTTTTTTTAGATGTTCTTTTAGGTTTGGATAAGGAAATTAAGAAATATAAAAAATAGACAAATAATCCCTTATTAAAATATATAGATATGGTAGGTTAGATAATTTAGAGTTTTTTTAGGAATAATTATAGGGGTACTATTGAAAAAAATGTGAAAAAAAAAAAGTTAAAAGAACAACTATTTATAAACAAAGTATAAAAGTTAAAAAGATATCTAAAAAAAACGGAGGTAGTATCAAATATTGATGTTATTTGTAACAGCTATCTCATGAGGCTACAAACAAATCTGTTCAGAAGGATATAACAGAACCTAGTCACGGTTTGTTTAATCATTTTAGCATTGTCGTTCGGTGTTTTTACACTATCCACTTCGTTACTATTTAAGCGGATTGGAGATGTGTACCGTTTATAGTTTTGAATTAATTCAATTGAGAAATATGTACACCTAAGATTTTGTATCTACTTACATCATATTGGAAATTAATTTGAAATTTTGGGTTTTGACAAAAAATTAGTTAATTTAATTTATTTTAATGCATTTGTTAAAAATGGAAATAAATTACAAATTCGTAATCTATGTTTCGTGTAGATAAATTTAATGTACTAATATGCTCAAAACCAATTTCGGTTGAATGAGATTAATTATCAAATGTTACAATTTAAACTTGGAAAGTTGAAGAATTTATAAAAAAAAAATAGGGGAACTTGTCCCACATAGAAAAGTTGGAGTAATTGGATACTCCTTATTTAGTAGATCACTTGATAAGAAGTTATCAAGTGTGCTCCCCTATGCTGGACCTTATGGTGGATCCTAGTGGAATTTTAGCCTTTGGCTAAATGGACCCAATCCGAGCCCAAGCCCGCACGTCGCACATGTTGCATTTAGTCACTTTAGAGGCTTACTTCGCGAGGAGCTGGAAGGAGCCTTAAAGTTTTGGCCAGATGGTCCGAATGGGTGGCTCGCAAGTTCGCGACGGTTCGAGTTGGGTGCGGTGACGTGGATCGGGACAAGAACGAATCGGGTCGGATCGACCCGCCAGGAACCTGCACGGACTGGGCGGTCCGAGCCCGCACCGGGCCGGTTCGGATGACCCGCCAGCAGGTCGGGCGAGTTCGAACCCGGATCTGCAAACAGGTGCGACCCGCCGGGGTGTGGGTCAGCCTACGGGTGCGACCAGCGAACCGGTGGGTCCATTTCGAGCCTAATCAAAGGGGTGCCACAAATGGTCAAGAGATGTCTTTCCAGAAAGGCACCACAACTCTTCAATATATATAAATAGCCCCCTCCAGTTTACATTTCATTCACTAGAAAATTCACAAGTTATATTCAAATTTCAAAGTATTCCAATTCTGCATTCGTTGTGTCAGAAAGTTCCAATATTCGAGTACGTTCGCCGATAGCTTCTGTTTCGGATTCGTAGGGCAACGATCTGAAGTTTAAAAGTCTTTGTATCTTGGAGGCGATTGCTTTTATACGTATTGCACCTATTTACGTGGCAATTTCGTCTTACGGATATAGAGTCAAACTCTAGCCTCGACTTTGTCTGCATTAAATACATCTTTGTCTATACACCTCTATTACCGATAACTAAAAACGTAAGATGAAATTCTCTGTATATTCGAAGATGTCTTCTTATGTTTCTAGTCCTTCAATTCCTGCTGCTCACGCTGAAAAACCGGAAAAGTTTACTGGAAATGATTTTAAGAGATGGCAACAGAAAATGTTGTTCTACTTGACAACACTCAGTCTTGTTCGTTTCTTGCAAGAAGATCCTCCTACTGTTAAAGTGGGCGACAAAAAGGGGATGAATGCTTTAGACGCATGGAACCCTAGTCATTTCATGTGTCGCAATTACATCCTGAATGGGCTAGACGACTCATTGTACAATGTCTACTCCATTTTCAAAACCGCAAATGAATTGTGGTTATCTTTGGATAAGAAGTACAAAATGGAGGATGCCAGAACGAATAAATCCATTGTTGGACAGTTCCTCGACTTCAAAATGGTGGGCTCGAAGATGGTCATGGACCAAGTTTGAGAGTTGCAGTTGATCCTCCATGAGATTCATGCCGAAGGTATGCAACTATCTGAATCCTTTCAAGTAGCCGCATTAATAGAGAAGCTACCGCCTCAGTGGAAGGAGTTCAAAAATTATTTCAAGCACAAATGAAAGGAAATGGGGCTTCAGGACTTGATCGTGAGACTAGGATCGAGGAAGACAATCGAAATCTGAAGTCAAGAGCGACAAGAACCGTGGAGAGGCACGAGCAAATTTTGTTGAGTCTGGAAGTGGCAAGAAGAGGAAACGCGGTGCTGGCTCTAATAAGCAACAAAATACCTCGAACAAAAGATTCAAAGGTAACTGTTACAATTTTGATAAGCCCAGACACAAGTCGAGTGAATGTCGACAGCCAAAGAAGGCAAATCAAGGCCATAAGAATCATGCCAACCTTGCCAGCACAAATCCTTGCCAGAATAATTGTCTGAAATGGATCTGTCTGCCGTCGTGTTTGAGGCAAACTAAGTAGATAATCCGAGGGAATGGTGGATTGATACATGGCTACCCGTCATATCTGTTCAGACAAGGAACTATTCTCCACTTACCAAGAGATCAATGGCAGGAAGCTCTTCATAGGAAACTGTGCAACGTCTCCGGTGGTAGGATTGGGGAAAGTTATGTTAAAGATGACGTCGGGAAAAGAACTAACTCTCATGAATGTGCTACATGTCCCAGACATTCGCAAGAACTTAGTCTCCGGTTCTTTGTTGAGTAAGGCCGGATTTAAGCTTATTTTTGAAGCAAATAACGTTGTACTGGCCAAATATGGTCAATTTATTGCGAAAGACTATCTTAAGAAGATCCTTTTCAAGATGAATGTAATGACTGTAAAGTGTGACATTAAGCGCAATATTAATATAAGTGAAGCTAATTACTTGCTTGAGTGTTCTAATTTATGGCATGGTAGATTAGGACATGAAAATCAAAATACACTTCGACGTTTAGTGAATTTAGATTTACTTCTTAGAATGGAATTTGATTCACAAAAGTGCGAGATCTGTGTGGAGGCAAAATTGGCCAAAACAGCATTCCATTCAGTGGATAGAAGTACTTCAGCTCTAGAACTTGTCCATACTGATGTATGTGATTTGATGTTTGTGCAAACTAGAGGTGGTAAGAATTACTTCATTACTTTTATTGATGATTGCACAAGATACTGTTATGTATATCTTTTGAAAAGTAAAGATGAAGCCATTGAGACATTCAAAAATTATAAGAATGAAGTTGAAAATCAACTTAGCAAAAGAATCAAGGTGATTCGAAGTGATAGAGGTGGAAAATATGTAGCTCCATTTGAAGAGTTTTGCCAACAAAATGGTATTATTCATCAAACTACAACTCCATATTCACCTCAATCAAATGACGTTGTAGAACGAAAGAACCGAACTCTAAAAGAGATGATGAATGCTATGTTGATAAGTTCGGGCTTATCCCAGAACATGTGGGGGGAAGCAATCTTGTCTGACAATTACATTCTTAACAAATTGCCACATAAGAAGAGGGACAAAACTCCGTACGAGTTGTGGACAGGAAGAAAACCTTCCTACCATTACCTCAAAGTGTGGGGGTACCTAGCTAGATACTAAGTTGCAAAGGGTTTGTTTTTACTAACTAAAATACTTAACAGCTGAATTACCTAATTAACTATGGTCTAACACTTGGCAAACAAAGAGGATTAACAATCAATAAGAAAAGGTATCCTAGGGCTTCGATTTCAGGATATTACTTCAATATTAAATATGATTAACCTATAGATTTACCAATTCTAGTATTTATTAGGCGGCACGATAATAATCTAACCCTTCTCTCAAAACGATTAAAACATTGATTAATTAAGCTAATTACCCTCTCGAGTCAATTAAACCTAATAACTCCCAAACGATCCTAAGTCACGGCCTACATAGACAACTGCGCTCTATATCATAAGTCTGATAACGATTCCCTCCTCTCGAAGCGGAATTGCTAAACTAAATTACTAAATCTAGGCGATCAAGCTAAATTTAGTTAGTTATAAGCACAAACATAGAGATAAACACGTAAAGAACGGAATTAATAAATTAAATCATGATAAAAACATTGTCATAATAATCCCTACTCTCTAACCCTGGGACACAAATAGCTTAGCTACTGATGTCTAGCATAAATTCGATACAATAATTCATGAAAAACATTGTAAAGAACAAAAACTAGAAAAGAAATAACTAAACCCAAATGAATCATCTTGTTGATCTTCGTCCTCCAAGTCTTCTAACTCTTCTTCTAAGTGTATTTGTGAATATGGAGTGTCTACCCTTAAATCACGAGTTTGGGGACCTATTTATAGTTATGGGTTGAAATCCTTGAGAGATTAGGACAAACAGTCCAACTAAAACCCGATTTGGTATTTCGGAAGGCTTTTGACGCGGCCTTAAGCCATCTGGACGCAGCCTCGTCGAGGCTCACAGTACCAAACACGTTTCTGGGCCCTTTTTGACATGGCCTCGTCGGGTGGTGACGAGGCCTCGTTACTTCTTGCCCCGAAATGGTGATTTTTTGTCAGTTTGACCCACCTCCAGTATTTTGGCCATAACTTGAGTTATACAACTCCAATGGAGGTGAAATTTGTGGTATTGCAAAGCTAATTCAAAGACCTACAACTTTGTCTGAAAGGAGAAAATCCCAAAAAGGATCGGAAGACCTTCAAAAATTAGTTTGAAGTTAGACCTGAAATCCTATTCTAAGCCTATTTCACCTATTCTTGGTCTGTTTCTTTTCTAGTTCGCCATATACTTGATATTTTGGCCTAAAATCCATAAAACTCCATAAAACACATTAAATGGTCCAATATATACAATATAAGCAATTATCGATCATGTATGCATGCAAATGCTATAAATACACACTTAAAATCGACCTAAATGCATGCATACACAACGTGTATCAACTATGAGCCATGGAATTTTGTATACAAGTTATCCAGTTGTGTTGGAAGGATACACAGATGCAAATTGAATATTTAATACAAAAGATTCAAAATCCACCAGTAGTTATGTATTCACTATAGGTGGAGGAGTTGTGACATGAAAATCCTCTAAACAAACTTGCATAGCTCGTTCCACAATGGAATCAGAGTTCATTGTATTAGACAAAGCTGGTGAAGAAGCAGAATGGCTTCGAAATTTCCTAGAGGATATTCCCGGTTGGTGTAAACCAGTGCCTTCCGTGATGATACACTGTGATAGCATGTCTGCTATAGGGAGGGTACAAAGCCACATGTATAATGGTAAGTCTCGACACATACGAAGGAGACACAATCCTGTTAGACATTTGATCTCAAGTAGGGTAATCTCCATTGACTACGTAAAGTCAAAAGAAAACATTGCGGATCCGCTAACTAAAGGCATTGGTCCAGATCAAATGTATAGTGCGTTAAGGGGAATGGGGCTAAAACCCACACACTAAAGGGTGTTCATAGTGGAACTCGTCCATGATGACTGGATGATCCCAAGAACTTGCTTCAACGAGACAACTAAGCTTTGAAGCACTCAGTATTGCACTTAAAAATTAAATTTCAAGCTCATTCTCGACTCCGCTCAAGTGCTGATTGTACCAATTGGTGCAAAACCTGATGACGTGTGATGAGCGTAAGTTTAACAACTTTTAATGATTCCTATACCTTCATGGTGGGGTATTTCAGGGTATCCTTATTAGAAGATCACCTATGTAAGTGTGAAGTGGGGCCGCTTTAAACTAATAAATGTAATATTTTCAGTACACACTTATGAATCTGAGATAAGAACCACGACCAAAATGGACAACAACATGAGAACCAAACGGATATTAGAGTCATCACTTTGTGGTTGTCATTGTACTAGATTTACACAAAAGCTGACCAGTTCAAGACATCGTGTTCACTGAGCAACGAGTAAATCCGATGACATCTCACTAGGGAAGGTTCAAAGCCTGAAGCTATCTATCCTGATGAAGGGATGGCTCGTTGGGACTTTGTTAGGTGTGCATTGCATTAATATCATTCATGTGGGAGATTGTTGGAAATTGGTTTGGAATTTTGGATTTTGACCCAAAATTAGCCAATTTAATTATTTTAATCCATTTGTTAAAAATAAAAATAAGTTACGAATTCATAATCTACGTTTCGTGTAGATAAATTTAATGTATTAATATGTTCAAAACTCATTTCGGGTGAATGAGATATTAATTGTCAAAGGTTGTAACTTAAAATTGGAAAGTTGAAGTGTTTATAAAGAAAAATATGGAAACTTGTCCCACGTAGAAAAGTTGGAGTAATTGGATACTCCTTATTTAGTAGAGCACTTGATAAGGAGTTATCAAGTGTGCTCCCCTATGGTGGACCTTATGGTGGATCCTAGTGCGATTTTAGCCTTTGACTAAACGGACCCGAGGATGGTACGAAGCACCATCCGTCCCGAATCAGGGCCTGCACGCGCACATCGCACAAGTAGCATTGAGTGGCTTTAGGCGCACTTTGCATTTCGCACGTATGCATCGTCGCGAGAAGATGGAGGAGCCTTAAAGTTTTGCCCAGATGGTCCGGACGGGTGGCAGGTTCGCGACGATTTGAGTCGGGTGCAGTGATGTGGATCGGGACAGGAACGAATCGGGTCTGATCGACCCGCTAGGAACCGGCGCAGACCGGGTGGTCCGAGCCCGCATGGGGTCAGGTCAGACTGACCCGCCAGCATGTCGGGCCGGTTTGAACCCGGATCACGAACCGGTGTGGCCCGCCAAGACACGGGTCAGCCTGCGGGTGAGACTAACAAACTGGTGGGTCCAGGTACGAACCAGTTCGAGCCCAGTCAAAAGGGTGCCACCAATAGTGAAGAGGTGCCTTTCCAAAAAGGCACCACAACTCTTCGATATATATAAATAGCACCCTCCAGTTTGCATTTTCATTCACCAGAAAATTCACTAGTTATATTCAGATTTCAAAGTATTCCAATTTTGCATTAGTTGTGCCAGAAAGTTCTAAATATTCGAGTACGTTCGCCGATAATTTTCTATTCGTAGTGCAACAATCTGAAGTTTTAAAGTCGTTGTATCTTGGAGGCGATTGCTTTTATACATATTGCACCTGTGTACGTGGCAATTTCGTCTTACGGATGTAGAGTCAAACTTTATCCTCGACTTTTTGCATTAAATACATCTTCATCTATACACCTCTATTACCGATAACTAACACATTGATGGGCGTAGATCACCCATTTGGGCAAGAAGTACTCAAGTAGGGCTTCAAAATATTTTTTCTATTCCGTTAGGGTGAATTCAGGCTTCAAGCAACTCATTTAAAACTTGAACTATTCACAAATTATCATGTACACCAAGTGCATGATTCTTAAATTCATATAATTCGAGTTATAGGCAGATCAACATATTATTCCTATTTCCGTTGAAAGATATTACTTTATGTGTTGTTATATATTATTATTTATGATTAATTACAACAACCCCACCAAATTACATATCAGTGTTTTTTGCATATAAATCACTAAACTTTTTTTTTTGGCACCGTTACATACAAACTATATGGATTGACAGATAAACCAGAAAACTTATTTCCTGACCATTTTTTATGGCATGTGACTTGCGCCTGATAAACTTTAAAGGTTTGTTTGTCCAGACAAACTTTTTAGTAGGTAGAAGAGTTGCTCATCTTCAATGGAAGTTCTAGATTTTGGGGGAGAGAACTATTGGTGATTCAACCGAATTGTTAGAGAAAAGAAAGGTGTGAAGGAATTTTACACTTTTGGCCTACTGAAATGATTGTTTAGGAAAAAAAATCCGTAAAAGTTTATCACGCGCAAGTCACGAACGGGATCCCTACGGAAAATGTAGCGTCCCAATCCCGTTAATTTGGGATTGAAGTGCTACTAAATTTTTCTTTTCTTTTATTTATGTAATAAATCATATAAAGTGTGAAAGCGTGCCATAAAATATTTATCGGACAAAAGCAGGGATTTTATTGACAATAAAACACTGCCAAAACATATTTACACTAGTGGTTCCAAAATTTCTAAGTAAAAGAAAACACCCAGATTTTATGACACATAAACTTATTTATATACATAGAAGAGGCAAAAACATCTTAAAGTTGCATGTAGAAAAAGGAACCCGGTGACCATTGCCGCAACAGCCCCGCCACCCCGCTCAGCTAACCTGAAGATTTGTAATTAAGGGCATGAGTTTAAACTCAGTGTAAACTTTGTAAGAAATTATACTAAATGGAGGTAAATAATAATAAATACATCATCGACTTAGGAGTCTATCTTACGACTCAAAAGTCATATTGCTGGACTTAGGGGTCAATCTTATGACTCCCAAGCCCTACTCAAAAGTCAATCTTACGACTTAAGAGCCTTTCTCAAAAGTCAATCTTACGACTTAAGAGCCTTTCTCAAAAGCCAATCTTACGACTTAAGAGGTATCATATTAATAAGCCTGAAGGCAAATATATTTATCAAAGTACAAGTTCAATAGCATAATGTACTTACAAATAGCCCAGTCACCCACCTTTTATGCTTGCTTTTTAGTAGGTAAGCCTCGTACGTCCCAAGGCCCGACCCGCACTACACCTAGCACATGTCGTTTATTATTATTACTTATCGGGCTTAGTATTAAAAATAATTAAGTGTGGTATATTATCCTTGAAGTACAAATATTTTTACAATGGCCAATACATAAGCCAATTTATTATAAATTGTAGTCTAAATTAAAAGGCCTAATTATATATTAATTTTAAATTATTAACAACATTAATAAATATTTAAAACTAACTACATGCATCTTAAACAATAACTACTTAACACAACCTAAAAGAAATAACTAAACTTATTAATCTACTTAAATCAAGAACATTATTAAATTCCTAAATCTACATAAACTATAAAAACAATAAGAAAGAAAATTATTAAAGAAGACATACCTTAGAATAGATATACTATCAACAATTCTTTAAAACAACACCGGCTCGAACGTTATCGAAAATAAATTAGTAAGAACCTCCTAGTTAAAGTAAATCCAATTTATATACTGTAATATCTAGTATTTTTTTTTTTTTCAAAAGAAGCCGTTTAACTTCTTTTATAGAGGAAATCCTAGATATTTTATGTAATTTTTTCCGATGTGGAATCACAACATTTAGGATACTACAGTTACAATACTTATTTTTCATTCAAAGTCTTTCACTTAGTAATTTAATAAAAATAGTAAATGTAGGTGTTCTCCTAAAATTAGTAATTATTGTTTTATTATTTTTAGATACGTAGGATTTTTATTCTAAACATAGTAATTATTATTATTATTTTACTATTACTAATTATTTAGTATCTAAGTTCTTATATTGGTCATGTGTTTTTTTTTTTTATTTTAGTTATTGCGTTAGATGTATAATATCTAATAAATTAACTCCGTTTCTTACTCCTAAGCCCGATGTCAAATTTAGGTTTTTATATCATATATATATATATATATATATATATATATATATATATATATATTTTTTTTTTAATTCTTATCTTATCATATATATATATATATATATATATATATGTACCTTTGAGCAAGTTGATCTATGCTAAGCGTCATTCTTATTGGAATAAAGTGTGCTGACTTCGTAAGTCTATCAATGATCACCCAAATAGCTTCATTCCTTCTTGTTGTTCGTGGCAGTCCAGTAACAAAGTCCATTGCTATGTGCTCCCATTTCCATTCGAGAATCTCTAAAGGGTGTAAGAGTCCTGAAGGCCACTAGTGTTCTCCTTTAACTTGTTGGCACGTTAAACATCTTTTAACAAATTGCACTATTGATTGTTACATATTTCTCCACCAATAGATCTCTTTTAGATCCTTGAACATTTTTGTCCCTCCTGGATGAGCTGTGTCCGGGGTATTGTGAGCTTCTTCAAGAATTTCCTTCCTTCCGTCATCATCCTTGGGTACACATAATCTTCCTTTGTATGTTAAAGTCCCATCTGGTGTTACAAAGAACCCCTTGATGGTTCCTGCAATTGCCCGGTCTTTCATCTTAAGGAGGAATTTGTCAGTCTTTTGTGCTACCTTTATTCGATTTCTCAAGGTAGGTTAAATGGTTAACGCTGCGATCATAGTAGTAATATGGCCTGACTTCACAAAATCTGGCTTCAACTTAGCAAATTCTATCAACGATAGCTCTTGCTGCGTTGGGAGAGTGGCCATATGACCTCCACTTTTCCTACTAAGTGTATCAGCTACAACGTTTTACTTACCCGGATGATAGTGGATGGTGCAATCATAATCCTTTACTAGCTCCAGTCATCTTCTTTGGCGCATGTTGAGTTCCTTTTGTGTGAAAAAGTACTTTAGACTCTTATAGTCTGTGCAGGTTTCACATTTTCCACCATAGAGATAGTGACGCCAAATCTTTAATGCGTGAACAACAACAACTAATTCTAGGTCATGTGTAGGGTAGTTTAATTCATGAGGTTTTAATTGTCTTGAGGCATAAGCGACGACCTTTCCATGTTGCATCAAAACGCATCCTAGTCCTAATTTTGAGGCATCGGTATAAATGATAAATCCTTCTGATCCATCAGGGATAGTTAGATTAGGCGCGCAGTTATGAGTCTCTGCTTAAGCTCTTGGAAGTTGTTTTCGCATTCGTCAGTCTAGTGGAACTAGTTGCACTTCTTTGTTAATTGAGTCAAAGACCTAGCGATCTTTGAGAAATCTTGGATGAATCTTCTATAGTAACCAGCTAGACCCAGAAAACTTCGGACCTCATTCACATTCTTCGGAGCTTTCCAATTCATTACTGCTTCGACTTTGGCGAGATCCACTTCGATTCCACAAGCCGTGATAATATGGCCTAGAAAAATAACTCGATCTAGCTAAAATTCACATCTGCTAAATTTAGCATAAAGCTTCTCCTGTTGTAAGGTACCTAGTATAGTTCTAAGATGCTTCTCGTGTTGTTCTTTATCTCTTGGGTATACTAGAATATTACCAATGAAAACTATGACAAACTGGTCTAGATAAGGATGGAATACCCTATTCATCAAATCCATGAATACAGCGGGTGCATTTGTCATTCCAAAAGGCATTACTATGAACTCATAATGTCCATATCGTGTTCTAAAGGTTGTCTTAGAAATATCACATTCTTTGACCTTGAGTTGGTGGTAGCTCGACCTGAGATCGATCTTTGAGAACACGCTAGCTCCCTTCAGTTGGTCAAAAAGAACTTCTATTCTAGGCGAGGGATACTTATTCTTGATTGTTAGGTGATTAAGTTCCCGATAGTCTATGCACATTCTGAGAGATCCATCTTTCTTCTTCACGAACAACACAGGGGTTCCCCATGGAGAGACACTTGGCCTGATGAACTTCTTGTCCAATAGCTCCTGAAGCTGTATTTTTAGTTCTTGTAATTCCTTAGGCGCCATTCGATAAGGTGCTTTAGATATAGGTGCAGCTCCAAGCACCACATCTATTGTGAATTCAACCTGTCAATCAGGAGGTATTCCAGGCAACTCGTCTGGAAATACGTCCACGTAATCTCTCACCGTTAGTATATCAGTAGGTGTAACCTCAACAGTATTATTTTCCATGACATTCACAAGGTAGCCTTCATTTCCCCTTTTGGTAACATTCTTACAACCTTCATTGCTGACACAACACGCGGTCTAGTATTAGTTTTGGCTCCGTAGAAGGTGAATTTGGACCCTATTGTTCTTTCAAAATCTATTTCACGCTCAAAACATCGGATTATTGCTTTATTCTTTGTCAACCAATCTATACCTAAAATAACATCAAAACATTTCATCTCTAATACATATAGATCAGCTTCCATTTCTTGGTTACTTATCAAAAGCTTCACACTAGTCACGATATCCTTAGACCTAATAGTCTTTCCCGAGGGAATACTCACTGTCAACTCCTCTCCATTTGTATTACCTTTCAGACCTAATTTCCCCTTAAAGTTTTCCGATATAAAAGAATGTGATGCACCAGTATCAAACAAAACATATGCTGGGACATTGGACACAAGTAGCATACCTGCCAGAGTTTCATTCTCCTCAGTTAATTCTTCTTGTGTTAGGGCAAAAACACGTGCCTTCCCTGATTCTTGTCTAGTGCATTAACATTTTGTGGTATCTTGATCTGCGTGGTAGTGCATTTCCAATACCTATGTCCTTGTCGATGACACTTATAGCAAACATTCTCCATAGTGGTGCTTAATGCAGTTAGGATATATCGGAATTGCATTTGGTCCTGATCCTCCCCTTGGGTTTGCCCTCTTCACAGTGTGGTTAGTCTTATTCCTATCTCTAAAATCCTATTTTCTTTTCCCAGGTTGCTCTTAAGATTTCTGGTTGAATTCTAAATTCTGGCTAAGGGATACAATATGTGCTCTTTTAAACGTTTCATGGTACGCGGGCAATTTCAAACCCGAAACGATACCTCCGATCTCTGGACACAAACCTCTCTCAAAACATCTTGCTTTTCTCTCATTTGTATCAACCAAGTGTGGAGCATATTTAGATAATTGATTAAAACGCCTTTCCTACTCCATTCATGGAAGGGTTCCCTGCTTCAGATTGACAAACTCAATTTCCTTTTGGTCACAGATAGATCGTGGAAAGTTACGGTCCATCATCATGTTTTTAAAATCATTCCAGGTCATATTTTGCTTTTGCTCATTAGTCATTGTTCGCTCTTGTGATTTCCACTAATGTCCAGCATCTTCTACAAGTTGAAATATTGCGCATGAAACCTTTTGATATTTAGTTAACTCCATATGATCAAAGATTCTTTCAAGCTCAAGAATCTACTCCTCAACGACCATAAGTCCTTCACTACCTCTAAATCTTGGTGGCGAAAAACGAAAAATTTTCTCTATAATGACATTAGTATTGGCACCCTGGTTCTGTGGATTGGGTATATTTTAGTTAGCTGATATTTGTTGTATGAGTCCCTGCAGAGATTTTAGGAACTCCCGTGTAAAATCTGCTCCATGTACTTCAACAGCAGGTAAAGGTTGCCTCTCGGCAGTTGGCCCGACAAATGGCTCATTTTCATTTTGCACATGTTTACGTGGTCTTCCTCGTACTGCCATACTTTTGGGAGAAAGAGAAATAACACTTAATTATACGCGCACATGTCCTTTGTTTAACAAGTCGAGTAATTTATAAGCAAGTCATATACGTAGAAGACAGCGTGTTACAAGTCTATATATATATATACACAATAAGTACAATAGGTTAGTATTTTACCCTTACAAATAGAAGGTTAGGGCATTGAGTACATACAAAATGTCAACTGGTTAATCATACTTTTACGAGCAAAAAGATAAGCATGAGCAAAAGGATGACCTATATACATTCCTATCAGCAAAAGGTACTTACAGTCTAGTCATGTACTAAGTGTTACTATACAAAAGCTAACAACTATTACTATACATATGTACATCCTCTAGGTTTCCAAATGCATCAGAACCAATTACTAGGGCCTACCTGGTTTTCTGCTAGTAGGGTACGCACACGACGACCTCTAGTTAGTATGCTCTCACCAGGATTTGACCCTATAGACTCATTAGGTTCGCTTTCTTCTGAAGGATCCTCCTCCTCCTCATCTTCTTCTGTTACACCTGCTTCCTCACGCTGCAATCTTGCATACTCCCGATAGAACTCTGCTAATTCTCTAGCACGCCCAGCAAGACGTTCAATAGCAACACCCTCTAAACGCTTGCTAGCTGCAACTTCGTTATACCAATCTGCCCTTTGCTTTTGGTTTTCAGCCTCCCTCTCCATTCGATCTGCAGTGGTGAGGCACCTTTGTCGGTTCTTGACAGCTACTGCCAGGCGAAGTCCAAAGCATTTATAATCGATCAGTGGTCCGCTAATAAAGTCTACCGTAAGCATGTTGTCGTAAATCCGATGAGCGATGGTTCTGAGGGATGGCAGGATAGTGTCTTTTAGGTGAATTACAACCCCATGCTCTTTAATATAGTGTCCCTCGCGTATAGCATTATTGCGGCGTCCCTGTAACATGACAATATATTCTTCTATATCCTGATGCGCACCCTTCCTAGACCCCTGATAAATAGATATTGCAGGTGATGACACATTTCTATCGGCAAGTACTTTGCGTCTATATATTACTTCTTTTCTAGTTGTTTGCCTTGTACAAACCATCCTATCATAAAGAAGAAATATAGATCAAAAACTCTAATTTGGTTTCGTAATTGGTGGTAAAATTTCAAGGACATCTCACCAGTATCATGTTAGTTTATGAAATGTAAATTCGAAGTAAAACATTTTCAAATCAGGTACAAACTAATAGTAAAATATACATACCTTGGAGTGAGTGTGAGTTTGTTCGCGAAGTCACGGTTCCCCTCGATTTTATTTTATAAAATAAGTATACAGAAAAGTAGACCCGCTCTGATACCACTCCGTAGCGCCCCAATCCAGTTAATTCGGAATTGAAGTGCTACTAAATTTTTCTTTGCTTTTATTTAAGTAATAAATCAGATAAAGTGCAAAAGCGTGACATAAAATATTTATCGGACAAAAGCAGAGATTTTATTGACAATAAAACACTGCCAAAACATATTTACACTAGTGGTTCCAAAGTTTCTAAGTAAAAGAAAACACCCAGATTTTATGACACATAAACTTATTTATATACATGGAAGAGGTAAAAACACCTTAAAGTTGCGGGTAAAAAAATGAACCCGGTAACCATTGCCGCAACAGCCCCGCCACCCTGCTCAGCTAACCTGAAGATTTGTAAATAAGTGCATGAGTATAAACTCAGTGAAAACTTTGTAAACAGTCATACTAAATGAACGTGCACAATAATAAATACATCCTTGACTTAGGAGCCCATCTTACTACTCAAAAGCCATATTGTTGGACTTAAGTGTAACGACCGAATTGTTCTAGTTGCATTATTTTATTTGAATTGAGTAAAAATATATTAGTTGCATCATTTTGTGCGCATTTTACTTGTAATTATTTTTCTTACACTTGCATAATTATTGATCTTTATAAGTAATGGTATGAATTAATATTTTTAAGTAGATCGGGATATGAAAATTTAATTAGACAACACTTAGACGCTATATTACCCAATGATAAGAGAAACCTACATTTTTATGTTAAGCCCTCTCCAGAGGATTACTAACTAAAAACCAATGGCCAAATTCCATGGTTTTATGCCCACAATATTTCCCAAAACCAATGGCTAAATTCCATGGTTTTATGCCCACAATATTTCCCAAAACTAACAGCCGATACCATGGTTTTATTCCCACGGTTTTGTGCTTGATAGGTCTATAAATAGAGGTTTGAGGAAGCCTTCATTCCATCACCTCCTCCCACCAAAACATAGCTTGAAGTCTTTCTTTCTTCTCCCACAAAGAACAGATGGTAAGTCTTCTCTCTTTCTATCTCAAATTTCTCATCCCCAGCCACCAAAATACGGCGAAGTCGCCGGAAAACTGACCCGACAACTTTTTAGGCTCTTCGAATCAGCTACTGTCCCATTTTCATTTTCGCCCCTTTATCAAAATCCATATTTTCTTATACAATATGGTAGGTCTTGGCGAGAGGATTCCAGAACAGTTTCCAGAATAGCAATACGAGCTCTAGAACTCCGGTTATAGTCGGTCAAAGTTTAGGCAAAACCTATATAACCGAACTACCTTCAAGGAGCCATAACTTTTTGTTCCAAAGTCTGATTCTATTGTGGCTGATCATTCTAGAAAGCTCTTGATGAGAGCTTCCCATAGACATGTCCCAATTGAAACTCCGATGATCGAGTCACCAGAAAAGTTTTGTCAAAGTTGCTGTAAAAATTCATGTAGCATCGTTTTTTAAAAAAAATTAAATATTCTTTAAGGGTTAAAATGCAATTTTTTGTTTTGAATTTCTATCCCTAGTAAAAGTCAGCCTTTTTGGAAGTCACCTAATTCATGAATTTACGAAAATGCCACAAGCCTTTTTATACAAAATTGTAACTATTTTTCTAGAAATTACAACAATGCCACTAGACCTTCAAAGTGTCTTAAAATACTCGTTTTTAACCCGATCCCACTCAAACCAATTGCAAAAGAACCCAAATTCCAAAATATACAGTTTTCATAAAATATGAAACTTGAATATTTTATAAATTACAAAATGGTCCTTCAACTTTTATAAAATTATAATCTTGCCCCAAAACTTCAATTTATATTTAAAGCCTAGTACCCACCTATGCTAAGATAAATATTTTATATTGTAGGACTAAAAGAAGTTGAAGTAGAAGAGGACTCCTGTCTAGAGAAGGAATATACGACCAACTAGCCTTACACACTTCTAGGTGGGGTAACTCTATGTGGCTATTTTATGTTGTCTACTTATTTTTCATGCAAATTATTGTTATAATGGTTTTTACATGAATGTTGATTACGCCTATGTTTATGTGACGAGTGTGTGAAATTTATGTGAAAATTATGTTAAATTTATGTGAAGTTATGGGTAAAACCTTATTATGTGCATTTTATACGGGTAATACCGTACTAGCTATGTTAGGACTGCGGGTAACACCATACAAATCCTCGGGTGGCTCCCGAATATGCTATGCTTTTCAAAAATCCTACGTGTAAAACAATATATATTAAGCTTTTCAAAAACCTTACGGGTAAAACTGTACATGATATGCTTTTCAAAAACCTTATGGGTAAAACCTTACATGCTATGCTTTTCAAAAAACCTTACGGGTACAACCGTACAAGTTATGCTTTTTAGAAAAACCTTACTGGTACAACCGTACATGCTATGCTATGCTTTTCAAAAACCTTACGGGTACAACCGTACATGCTATGCTTTTCAAAAACCTTACAGGTAAAATCGTACATGCTATGGTTTTCAAAAACCGTACGGGTAAAACCGTACATGCTATGATTTTCAAAAACCTTACGGGTAAAACCGATATGCTATGTTTTATGGGTAAAACCATACATGATTATGCTTACGGGTAAAACCGTACATGCTATGCTTTTTAAAAATCCTATGGGTAAAACCGTACACGATGACGCTTAGGGTAAAACCGTATATGATTATGCTTACGGGTAAAATCGTTTATGATTATGCTTACGGTAAAACCATATATGATTATGCTCTACGGGTAACACCGGATCTAAATATCACCCTCGAGTCGCTCCCGAATATGCTATGCTGCTCGAGTAGGGCAAGACATGCCCCACGTATGTGCTCCTATGTGTATCTATATAGTATGTATATATGTGTATATTTGTTTTAATTTAGATTCCAACATGTTTTCGGATGTGTTTTATGTGTTGATGGTATATGCGTTATTTATGTAATTGTCCATTATTGCAATTCTTTGTATGACATCTAAGTGGGCAACTTAGTGAGCCCACGGAGTGTTTTTCTCGAACACTCACCCCCTCCTTTCAGGTACTAACATGCAAGAGGAATGAAGATGGATGTGAGCTCTCGTCCGAAGTGAAAGCTACTAATATTTGATAAAGAGCTTTATTAAACTCTATTCTTTTGGGACATGTAAGCGAACTGTGAAGTTATGCACTACCGCTTTAGACTTTGTTAAACTACTTTTCAAGCTATGCGATCTTTATTTAAAAGTTATGATGAACTATTTTGAAATAATTATGAGCTTCCGCTTGTTTTAAGATTGTGTTAACGTTATATACAAACGTCTTCTAAGTATTCATTATTTCGAGCAAAAATTATCATCAATTAAAGTTCAAGGATTTTATAGATTTTAGTGATGTTGCCCATTTCCCTAATAAATATAAGTTTCATTGAGATGGGGGCGTCACAGTGTGGTATCAGAGCAAGGTCTACCTTTCTGGAGACTTGCTCACTAACATTTTCCAACGATTGACTCAAGAAGGAAAAAGTTTTCCAGACTTTATTTTCAAATTTATGTTCTCTAATTTTTTTTCAAAAGTTAAAAGTGTTCTAAAAGTATTTCCTTTCGAAATTCAAACTCAAGTCATATAGCACTTCGACACGATACTTACAACCAACTTCAATCCGCCCCGAAGCTCGGTATGTTTACTTGGTTTATATGTGAGGTTTTGAACTTTTTTATGCATACTTTATGACTCGTGTCGTATCCGAACCTCCCCTGATATTGAGTGAGGAGTTAGGATGGAAAGAATGAGGTTAGCTTGGGCATTTAAGGATTTTTCTTGGTTATTGGAATAGACCATGGCACGTAGAGGTCGCCCTCGTCGAAATGAGCCACCTGCCCAAGATCTGCCTACTCCAAGACGAAATAGTTCAGCTTGGGAGCCAGTTGCACCGAATGCTGAGTTTCCGACCCAGGATTTTCTCTCCATAGTTAGGGGACTGGTTCAACACTTTAATGCCACCCAAGCACCCGTTGCACCCCCAGCACCGCACGCCAATGCAAACTCTGTGGTTTATCAGTTTCAATGGTTTCAACCACCCAAATTAATGGAAAAGGAGACCCTGCTGAAGGTGAGGAGTGGCTTAGAGCGCTTGAAAGACTTTTCACTCACTTGAACTGCACCGATGGACATAAAATATCGTGTGCTTCCTTCCAACTAACAGAGGATGCTGGATTTTGGTGGGAGTCCTACTGTAGGACCCGAACTCAGGCTCAGATGGAAATAATGACGTGGAATGATTTCAAGGAAGTGGTCATGCAAAACTATCTGCCATGCTCTTATCGTGAGGAGAAGGAAACAGAGTTCATGTACTTGAAGCAAGGGACTATGACTGTAATGGAGTATGAGAGGAAGTTCACTCAGCTCTCCCGCTATGCCTTTCACATGGTTGATTCAGATGAGAAGAAGTCTCGTCGCTTCGAAAGGGGACTACGCCCCGAGATCAGATGCATTCTAGCAGGACAAGGGGCTATGACTTATGGCGAAGTGGTCAAATGAGCTCATGAGATTGCTACCAGATTGAGGCTGGACGATGCACTTAAGAAGCCAGTGGGCACCACAAACAAAAAGAGATGGGCAAATCAGGTGCCGGTTCAGAACAAACAAGCTAGGACCAGCGGCAATCGTGGACCTAATACATTCAAGGATATACCTGCTTGCCCTAAGTGTGGGAAACACCATGGTGGAAAGTGTCTCTATGGATCTGGAAGATGTCTTCGTTGTAACCAGCCGGGACATACCGTTATTGATTGTCCAAACCCAGGGAATAGAGACAATGGCAATGGGAAGGCCAAGGTAGGACAACCAAATGTCAGCAGACCTCGTGCCTATGCATTGACCACTGAAGAAGCAGCTGAGGACCCAGGAACCATGAAAGGTATGCTAACAGTATACAATATACCTGCTCTCTCACTTTTTGATACTGGTGCCAAACATTCTTTTATTTATGAACGGATGTATGAAAGGCTGAGAGGCAAGAACCTCACAGTAGTTAATGATGATTTAGAAGTTAGTATACCTTCTAATAAAGTTATTAGAACGAACTGGTTGTGCAAGGATGTAGTAATCGATATAGAGGATAGGGTCTTGAATGCCGATCTGCACGTCATTAAATAAAGGACTTTGATATAATTTTGGGAATGGACTGGCTTTTGTTCCAGAAACCCGAAGAGGAAGAGTTTACCTTCATTGGGTCGAAGGTGGGGTCTATTGCCAGCAATATATTAGCAATGAAGGCAACCCAATTGCTCAAAACGAAAGACGTGCAAGCTTTCTTGGTGAACATAATGGAAACCAAGAAAGAGATTACAACAGTTGATGATGTGCCAATAGTAAGGGAATATATTGATGTTATCCCAGAAGACTTGCCCGATTTACCACACAACCGACAAGTAGAGTTCACGATAGACGTACTTCCAGGAGCAACACCTGTGTCAAAAGCACCCTACAGAAAGGCACCAAAGGAACTGCAGGAACTAAAAGTTCAACTGCAAGAGTTACTGGATAGAGGATTTATCCGACCAAGTGTGTCACCTTGGGGAGCTCCAATGTTGTTTGTCAAGAAGAAGAATGGGACATTCCGAATGTGCATTGACTATAGATAATTGAACAAACTCACGATTAAGAATAAATATCCGCTTCCCCGGATTGAGGATCTTTTCGATCAATTAAAGGGAGCCAGCGTGTTCTCTAAGATCGACCTTAGGCCGGGTTATCATCAAGTGAGGATTAAGGAAGGAGATATACCTAATATAGCGTTTAGAACACGTTACAGACATTATGAGTTCGTGGTTATGCCTTTTGGACTAAGCAATGCTTTGGCAATATTTATGGACCTCATGAATTGAATTTTCCACCCTTATCTAGACAAGTTTGTGATTGTCTTCATCGATGACATTTTAGTCTTCTCACGAGATAGGACTCAACACGAGGAACATTTGAGGATCACCTTAGGAACCCTTCGCAAGGAGAGACTTTATGCCAAATTCAAGAAGTGCGAATTTTGGTTGGACAAGGTAGTCTTTCTTGGACATATAATCTCAACTAGAGGAATTGAAGTGGACCCAGCTAAAGTAGAGGCAGTTAGTAACTGGAAGACGCCGACCAATGTGAACGAAGTTCGTAGTTTTCTTGGTCTAGCAGTGTACTACTGAAGATTCATCGAAGGTTTTGCGAAGATTGCAGTACCCCTAACACGTTTAACCCAGAAAGGTGTTAGTTATCAATGAGTGGATAAGTGTGAGAAAATTTTCCAGGAATTGAAGAAGAGGTTGATTACTGCACCAGTCCTGACAATACCCGACGGAAGTGAGGGATTCGTTATCTACAGTGATGCATCTAAACTTGGTCTTGGTTGCGTCCTGATGAAAAATGGAAAGGTAGTAGGCTACGCCTCCAGACAATTGAAGAAACATGAGGAAAATTATCCAACCCATGACTTAGAACTTGTTGTTGTTGTTCATGCTTTGAAGATATGGTGACATTACCTTTATGGTGGGAGGTGTGAGATATACACAGACCACAAGAGCCTCAAGTACCTATTTGAATAGAAAGAGTTGAATATGAGGCAAAGAAGGTGGTTGGAATTAGTCAAGGACTACGACTGCACCATCCTCTATCACCCAGGGAAAGCTAATGTGGTTGTTGATGCTTTGAGTCGTAAAGGAGGAGGAAGCATAACTTATATGTTGACTAGTCAGGAACGATTTGTCGAAGAGTTCAATAAGATGAAGCTGGAAGTCGTAGTGCCACCAGTTAGGAAAAATGCGGTCATAGCAACCTTCGTTGCAAAGCCCACACTTCGAGAGAAGATAGTCGAAGCTCAACATAGAGATGAATTTCTAGAGAAGCTGAGGAGAAGAGCCACAGATGGTACTATCAAGGGATTTACCATAGCTGCCGATGGTGCTTTATAATTTTGCAGTAGAATATGTGTGCCAAAGGATGAAGATATCCGCAGAGAGATTCTAGAAGAAGTGCATAGTACTCTATATGCTGCTCACCCGGGAATCAATAAGATGTACCAAGATTTAAAGAAAGTCTTCTGGTGGAGGAGTATGAAGAAAAGTATAGTCTTGTTCGTCCAAAGATGCTTAACTTGCCAACAATTTAAGGCCGAACACCAACAACCAACTGGTCTCTTACAACCGGTGGAGATACCAGAATAGAAGTGGGAACACATCACAATAGACTTTGTCGTTGGATTACCAAGATCGAAACGTGTAAACGATGCAATTTGGGTGGTTGTGGACCGTCTGACCAAGTCAGGTCACTTTTTGCCAATTAAGATGACATTTAGCTTGGATAAACTAGCACAGATATATCTAGAAGAAGTATTAAAACTCCGTGGGGTCCCTGTATCCATCGTCTCAGATCGAGATCCAAAGTTCACTTCTCAATTTTGGCGAAGCCTGCAGAAGGCCATGGGAACTAATCTCAACTTTAGCACTGCTTTCCACCCACAATCAGATGGACAGACTGAGAGGACAATTCACACACTGGAGGAGATACTAAGAGCATGTGTTTTGGATTATGGAGGAAAGTGGGAGGAATATCTACCCTTAGTCGAATTCACCTATAATAATAGTTTTCAAGCCACCATAGGGATGACACCCTATGAAGCACTTTACGGGAGAAAGTGTAGATCGCCTTTGTATTGGGATGAGGTTAGAGAAAGAAAGATTCTAGGCCCCGAGATCATTGAAAGAACAATTAAGGCCATTGAGAAGATTCGAGTGAGGATCAAGATGTCTCATGATAGACGGAAATCCTATGCAGATAGAAGACGGAAGAAGTTAGAATTTGAGGTTGGTGATAAAGTCTTTCTCAAGGTAGCAACCACAAGTGGAGTTGTGAATTTTGGCAAGAAAGGAAAGTTACGATCGAGGTATATTGGACCATATGAGATCTTGGAACGCGTGGGAGAGATGGCGCCTTGCACTACCACCCGCTCTTTCAGAAGTACATAATGTTTTCCATGTTTCCATGCTGAGGAAGTATGTATTTGATTCGAAACACGTGATTCTCCATAAAGCACTAGAATTTGAAGATTATTTGTCCTACGAGGAAAGGCCGATTGCTATACTCGATCGAAAGACCAATAAGCTATGAAATCGGGAGATTTCCTTAGTCAAGGTCCAATAGAGCCGCTATGGCAAGGAAGAGGCCACTTGGGAGCTTGAGAGCGAGATTTCGGCCCTATACCAAAACTTTCCAAGATTAGGTAACTTCTAATTTCGAGGACGAAATTTTTTTAAGAGAGGGATGGTGTAACTACCGGATTTTTCTAGTTGCATTATTTTATTTGAATTGAGTAAAAATATATTAGTTGCATCATTTTGTGCGCATTTTACTTGTAATTATTTTTCTTACACTCGCATAATTATTGATCATTATAAGTAATGGTATGAATTAATATTTTTAAACGGATCGGGATACGAAAATTTAATTAGACAACACTTAGACGCTATATTATCCAATGATAAGAGAAGCCTACATTTTTATGGTAAACCCTCTCCGTAGGATTACTAACCAAAAACCAATGGCCAAATTCCATGGGTTTATGCCCACAATATTTTCCAAAAACCAATGGCCAAATTCCATGGTTTTATGCCCACAATATTTCCCAAAAACCAATGGCCAAATTCAATGGTTTTATGCCCAGAATATTTCCCAAAACCAACGGCTAAATTCCATGGTTTTATGCCCACAATATTTCCCAAAACCAATGGCTAAATTCCATGGTTTTATGCCCACAATATTGCCCAAAACTAGCAGTCGATACCACGGTTTTATTCCCACGGTTTTGTGCTTGATAGGTCTATAAATAGAGGTGTGAGGAAGCCTTCATTCCATCACCTCCTCCCACCAAAACATATCTTGAAATCTTTCTTTCTTCTCCCACAAAGAATAGATGGTAAGCCTTCTCTCTTTCTATCTCAAATGTCTCATCCCCAGCCACCAAAATACGGCGAAGTCGCCGGAAAACTGACACGATAGCTTTTTAGGCTAGTCGGATCAGCTACTGTCCCATTTTCATTTTCGTCCCCTTATTAAAATTCATATTTTCTTATACAATATGATAGGGCTCGGCGAGAAGATTCCAGAACATTTTTCGGAATCCCCAATCCGAGTTCTAGAACTCCGGTTATAGTCAGTCAAAGTTTAGGCGAAACCTATATAACCGAACTACCTTCAAGGAGCCATACCTTTTTGTTCCAAACTCCGATTCTATTGTGGCTGATCAGTCTAGAAAGCTCTTGATGAGAGCTTCCCGTAGACATGTCCCAATTGAAATTTTGATGATTGAGTCACCAGAAAAGTTTGGTCAAAGTTGCTGTAAAAATTCATTTAGCATCTTTTTTTGTCTTTTAAATTAGATATTCTTTAAAGGCTAAAATGCAATTTTTTATTTTCAATTTCTATCCCTAGTGAAAGTCAGCCTTTTTGGAAGTCACCTAATTTATGAATTTACGAAAATGCCACTACCCTTTTTATACAAAATTGTCACTATGTTTCTAGAAATTACAACGATGCCACTAGACCTTCAAAGTGTCATAAAATACTCGTTTTTAACCCGATCCCACTCAAACCAATTGCAAAAGAACCCAAATTCCAAAATATATAGTTTTCATAAAATATGAAACTTGAATATTTTATAAATTACAAAATGGTCCCTCAACTTTTATAAAATTACAATTTTGCCCCAAAACTTCAATTTATGTTTAAAGCCTAGTACCCACCTATGCTAAGATAAATATTCTATATTGTAGGACTAAAAGAAGTTGAAGTAGAAGAGGACTCCTATCTGGAGAGGGAATATACGACCAACTAGCCTTACACACTTCTAGGTGGGGTAACTCTATGTGGCTATTTTATGTTATCTACTTATTTTTCATGCAAATTATTGTTATAATGGTTTTTACATGAATGTTGCTTACGCCTATGTTTAAATAACTCCGAAGACAAACATATTTATCAAAGTACAAGTTCAACAGCATAATGTACTTACAAATAGCCCAATCACCCACCTTTTATGCTTGCGTTTTAGTAGGTAAGCCGCATACATCCCTAGGCCCGACCCGCACTACACCTAGCACATGTTGTTTAATGAATTATTATTACTTATCGGGCTTAGTATTAAAAATAATTAAGTGTGGTATACTATCCTTGAAGTACAAATATTTTGACAATCTCCAATACATAAGCCAAGTTATTATAAATTATAGACCTTAATTAAAAGGCTTAATTATCTATTAATTTTAAATTATTAACAACACTAATAAATATTTAAAACTAACTTCATGCATCTTAAACAACAACTACTTAACACAACCTAAAATAAATAACAAAACTTATTAATCTACTTAAATCAAGAACATTATTAAATTCCTAAATCTATATAAACTATAAAAATAATAAGAAAGAAAATTATTAAAGAAGGTATACCTTAAAATAGATATACTATCAACAATTCTTTAAAAGAAACACCGGCCCGAACATTGTCGAAAATAAACTAATAAGAAACTCCTAGTTAAAGGAAATCCAATTTATATACTGTAATATCTAGTATTTTTTATGTTTTTTCAAAGAAGCAGTTTAATTTCTTTTATAGAGAAAATCATAGATATTTTACGTAATTTTTTCTGACATGGGATTACAACATTTAGGATACTACAGTTACAATACTTATTTTTCATTCAAAGTCTTTCACTTAGTAATTTACTAAAAATAGTAAATGTAGGTGTTTTGCTAAAATCAGTAACTATTATTTTATTATTTTTAGATACGTAGGTTTTTTTCTAAACATAGTAATTATTATTATTATTATTATTATTATTATTATTATTATTATTATTATTATTATTATTATTATTATTATTATTATTATTATTATTATTATTATTATTATTATTATTATTATTATTAATTATTTAGTATCTAAGTTCTTATATTGGTCATGTATTTTTCTATTTTAGTTATTGCGTTATATGTATAGTATCTAATAAATTAACTCCGATTCTTACTTTCTAAGTCCGATGTCAATTTTAGATTTTTATATCATATATATATATATATATATATATATATATATATATATATATATATGTAATTCTTATTTTTTTGGTACTAGAAGTGCAGTCAACATGTTACATCGCGGTCATACTTATTTTCTAAAAATGATATCACAAGTCAAATAGCCTTGCAATTCAAAATAAGTAAAAATATTTAAAATACAAAGAATGTATTTTATTAATTTTCAAAGATTCAAGGTATCACAGAAAATGGCCAGAAAATAAGTTTGGTTGTTTATCTGCCAAACCATTTAGTTTGTATGTCTCGAGCCCAAAAAATTAGTGATTTATGTGCAAAACACTTATAGTTTGGTGGGCTGCTGCAATTAACCCTATTATTTATGTTGATGCTAAAATGTATGACTTGATTTTGTGAAATGTAAACTGGTTATATTTAAATGTAACACATACTTTGATAAAATGTTTTATTATTTAAGTCAAAAAATATTATTTATTAAATTAAATTTATTATTGTTTATGCTAAAAATACAAATAACTTAATTCTTAATAAACAATATATTTCAATATAAATACTATTACATTTTTATAAAAACTGCATACAAGCCGCAGAACCATGATTGTATTTATTTAAGGTTGTAGAAAGTTGGAGTACTGTAGGCTGAGAGAAATAAATTGGAAAGAGAATGTTGGGTTAAATAAATGGATGTTTGGTTTTGTTGGTTGGGGATTGGATTGTGACTTGTTTTTAATGTAAAAGGTGAAATAGAGTGATGTGATGTGTGTAAATATATTGTCAGCAACTTCACAGGAAACACGGTTCGGTTGGGCCAATCCTTAATGGATTGGGCCTAGTGATAAATAAACATGCCTATATATTATCTAAATTATACGGATATAAAACATGTGTAATTGATGTGTAAGAGAACTATTTTTTATTTATTTACTATCTAGAAATGTCGTATACAACTTATCCACTAGACATGTGTAAGGTTAAGTTAGAGCTCTATTATGAGTTTCTCCCTCACGTGCACTCATTTTACTAAGGACTACCTTTTTTTCTTTCTGGTCTAAAGTCTTCTTAGGGAGGAGCAAAAATAAACCATAGTCAAATATGCAATTTTATAGCCGCAAAACATACCTTTTAATTTAGGCAAAAAAAAAAAAAAAAAAAAAAAAAAAGAAACACACACATACACACACTGTTACCCACGTTTTTAGTAGGTTCGTATCGCGCCTTTTGACACTTTCTTTTCAACACTTCTTTGCCCCACTCTCCTAATTCTCACTTTCTACTTATATCACCATGATTTAATTTCTTACCCTAGGGTAGAGACGGATCTAAAAAATTATTTTAAGAGAATGACATTTTTTAATTATATTATTATAGAGTATTAAGATAAAATTCTATTGTTGGGGGGACAAATATTGAAGTGGGGGGGGGGGGGGTGCACTCTTACATAATAAAGATATAAATGAAAATTATTGAACAATATTACATGTAAATTACAAAATCCACCATCTTGAAAAAAAAACTGTCGCTATGTTTGATGCATCTTATGCTGAGTAGTTTTTGTCATACATCCACGGTATGTCTAAACTATATCCATATATGTATGTATATTTTTTTTATAATGAAGCCTATCAATAATATGGTGCACCGAGTGTAGATAAGGTAAATTTAGTTATGTCGCCGGCCCAAGTACTCTTATTTAAATATTTCTTGAAGAAATTAGACTATGTTTAATTTAATTTTGTTCCACGGTCCTATTTTATAAAAAAAATTATAGAATGACAATTATTTATTCTTTTAGACTGAAACAAAAAATACTTTTAGGTGAAATCTCATCAATTGCACTGACTAAATAATTCGATCTTCCATGTATTAAGATACTTCACTCTCAAAGTAGGATGGTATTTTCCATATGTTCTCAATGTTAGAGATATAAAAGCACAATCTATTTGGTTAAATACAGATATGTTTTTATAAATCAACCAAACAAAGCTAACTAGGTCATACTTCAAAGGCAATCTATATAGGGTTATATGATTGGATCATTAACTTGCATATATGCCCACAATGTAAAGGACAGTCTAACATAAAGAAAAAGAAAAAAATGCTCTTTCAGTATCACGCGAAGAAGGGATGTTATCGAGTAAAAGGCTCGTGTTTAAACTCGATTACCTCTCATCAAGCTCATTTATTTCTCTTTGTTAATAAACGAACAGAACAGTTAAATGCATACAGCTTGAACATTAAGGAGCTTGTTCGTTATCGGCTCGTGAATATGTTACTTAGGCTCTAATAATAATAATAATAATAATAATAATAATAATAATAATAATAATAATAATAATAATAATAATAATAATAATAATAATAATAATAATAATAAGAATAAGAATAAGAATAATAATAATAATAATAATAATAATAATGATAATAATAATAATAATAATAATAATAATAATAATAATAATAATAATAATAATAATAATAATAATAATAATAATAATAATAATAATAATAATAATAATAATAATAATAATAATAATAATAATAATAACTTTATGTTATTATAGAATAATAATAATAATAACTTTATGTTATTAGAATAATATCTAATATTCGCGTTCATGAAAAAAAAAATGTTTACAAACTTTGATGTTTGTTGATTTTGGCAAATATCAACAACCACCAAATCGACAGATTCAGTCAAGCTCAATTCACTTCAAAGATTAATAAAAACTCATAAGATTGACTCGACTCGGCTCTGTTTGCCACCCGGTTAAAAATGAGGTGGAACTTTTAAAGAATTATAAGCCTGGACCCTCATTTCATGCTGAATATGCATAGATTGTTAGAACCAAGATTTCTATCTGATTCACAGTATTTAATATTAAAAAGCGGATACATTGTTGTAGGATCGATGTATTAGTATATGTTATGCATATTAATTAATCTTTACTAGAAGGATTTATGGAATACCTTTGCAGTGTGCTTTTAACAAATCTCAATGCAAACCTCACGAGTTGCACTGCAATTTATGATGTGTGGACATCCTTGACATGTGTTGCTAGCGGTGGGAGAGCTGAATATCACAATATTCTTTCTCGCCGAGTAACATATCCTAATAAGTATACATGATATCTCCACATTCTATAATATTATAATATCATAACCTAATTTAATTGCAGTAATACATTATACTAATACTTATAATTTATTTCACGCTGAGCCACCGAAGGGACCTGATTGGATTCAATTAAATTAAGCTCCAATAAATTAATTAGACCTCGTCAACTCTTAGATCTTTATATTTATTTATTAATTATATTCCATCTCACTAAAAGAATATAATTGCACTTTTAATTTAATCGAAATTATTGAAGCAACATAATCAATACATATTATCCTCTGGTTGATCGATGCAACATATTAATCCATCAATCAACTAAAGTATTTGCAATACACTACCATAACCAATAAGTCTATGTTCAAACACTTGTCAATCTCAGAACTCGTCTTCTATCCGAAAATCCTGAGCGACTAATATCACACAATATGATTTCTGCAACTAATGTCAAATACTGAGCTCAGATATACTGTTCATAGAAGATCCCGTGAGATCATGATCATGTCTTTTAAATAGGTGAAAGATTCCTATATTAATAATATATGTTGTTTATCACTTCACTTTAACTCCCAAAAACAAGTTATTTAATATAGTAATCTCACTCATTGATGCCTCAAAGAATGTCCAGTTGGTAATAAATGTATACTATTCACTCAGGATTAAGGTACATCAATTAATAAATTTAAATTGTATAATTAAAACACTCTAAATATCATGTGGCTCTATCCCAATATACGTACATGTATCCACAATTCCAATACAAAGTATAAAAAATACTTCTATGAAATTGAGACAATCTTATCAATATATATATATATATATGTGTGTGTGTGTGTGCGTGTGCAAAATTAAAAATATTATCTTATATCCGGGTTCATGAATAAAAAGTGTTTACAAACTTTGATTTCAATGATTTTAGCAAATATCAATGAACACCAAATTGACAGACTCGGTCAAGCTCGACTTGTAAGATTTTTGTGGCACACATGCCATTAAATTAAGTTATTAAGATAGTTTAGATATCGTTGTGGTTTAAATAAAATAATGTTCCGGATAAGTTTTGGTCAGTTTACATCTGATAAGATATAATTTTCACGTTGATAGATCGTGAATAAATAGTGATTCTAATTGCATTATAATTCTAATCTTATCAGGAATTGGTCCCCTCTCCACTTATAAAAGATAACATAGTTACATAAATAATTTGATAATTAACTATATTATGTTGACTGTTTTATATATCCAAAGATGACAAAATAGTTCACTAAGTGTATTCAATATATCAAATTATTTTAAATTTTACATGTATCTTTATGATAATGATTGTATTTTATTGTATCGCCAAAGGAGAACATCAATGTACATTTATCGATAATGAGCCTGGATCTGTGTTTAAGTTAATAAAAGCATTACTGTGAATAATAATATATCCTTGTATTATCTATTCTTGTTGCTCTTCATTTGCGTGTTATATTTGTTCAAATATTTAATGGGCTAGACTATTATAGTTGGTGTAAACAAGTTCAGATTCATCACGATATCTTGGATCTGAATTATTCACTCAAAGTCGACAAACCTGCTATTATTGACAAAAGTGGTAATGCCGAATATCTGCTCATGATATCTGGATAAGATGAACAGACTAAGCCTAATATTTATGTGAATGAGTGTAGCCGAGAATATCAAGTCTACTATACCTCAAATTGAAAGTGATAAGGAATTATTGAAAATTATGAAAGAGCATTCCAAAACTGCTGATAAGTCTCTCACTAGGATATTAATGGCTACTTTAACCACCATGAAGTTTGATGGTTCTAATAGCAAGCACGACAAGTCATTGAAATGACGAATATTGCAGCAATACTTAAGTCATTCGGGGGTGAAAGTGGATGATATTTACTTGTGCAGTTTATTATAAACTCACTGTCCTAAGAATGGACCATTCAAAATGAACTATTATGCCATGAAAGATATACGGAACGTGAATGAACTTCATATAAATGTGTTGTTCATGAGGAACTAAGGCTTAAGAATCAAGGGTCTCATTCGACCATCTCACAATGAATCAATAACCTGGAAATAAAGTCAGAAGGAAATAAAAGTTCAACCAATGACTTTATAAAGTGAATGAGTCATCTGTTCAAATCCAAAAAAAGGAACATGACAACCCTAAGTGTAGGTTTTGTAAGGAACCTGAATATTTCAAAAAGATCTGTCAGAAACATAAGGAATTGTTTGAAATGAAAAGTATACTGAATGTTCTAGTATGTTTTGAGTCAAATCTAGTTGATGTTCTTTTAATACTTAATAGCTTGATCCTGCATCACAATGTTGGAAGTACTCAGAGGAAAGGAAGAAGTGACAAGCACCGGGAGCAGGATTGAATTAAGGGAAGTTGGGGCCCCAAGGGCGCTTTTCAGAGGCCCTAAATGGGGCTTCTTTTTCACGTCTTTCGCCGGCCTTAACTCTCTTTATTTATGCCAAAAGCTATGCCGAAAGACACGGTTTAGTTTATGAAAGTTCTACTTGTGGAATAAATGTTTAGAGCACAGCTCCAAAGAAAGATTACGTATGTTTGTAAATAATGAAATTCTTCATGATCTGGATGTTACTAATCTTGTTAATTGTGTGGATTGTAGCAAAACAAACAAAACGTACAAAGAATGAGCCACAAGAAGCACACATCTTATTTAATTACACACCTATATTTGTGGGCATTTTCCTATTACTTCTTTCGGAAAAGAAAGACATTTTCTAACTTTATTATTCACGTCATGGCTATATCTATCTATTTGAAGGAACTCAATAAATGCATTAAAAATATTTATTAATGAGGTCTGAAAGTAAATTAGATAGAAAAGTGAAAATCATTAAGCATGATAGGTGTGGTGAATATTATGAAAATTAATGTTGATTTAGTACAATGCTCAAACCCATTTGCTAGATTCCTTGAAAAGCATCGCATTTGTGCTCAGTACACTATGTCAATGCACCATACCCAAATGGTGTAGCATAAAGGCGAAACTGTATGCTTATGAATATGGTTAGGAGTATGTTGAGTAATTCCTCTTTATCCATCTCATTACTGATGTACGCACTAAAACTATCATGTATATATTAAACAGGATTTCTAGCAAAGCAGTTCCTAAAATGTCTTTTGACCAATGGTTGGGTAGGAAACTTAGTTTAAGACACCTGCATGTTTGGGTTTTTCCACAAGAAATTAGAGTTTATAATCCACATGAAAAGAAACTGAATTTAAGAACAACCAGTGGATTCTACATTGGTTATCTACACTAATCTAAAGGTATATATTTTACTGTTCTAATCATAGTACGAGAATTGTTAGAACTGGAAATGTTAGGTTCATTAAAAATTATGAAATCAGTGTGAGTATTGAACCACGAATAGTGGATCGTTGAGAAGTAAGGGTGAAAATTTATCTACCTAAAACTTCATCTCAAGTTATTGTTTCTATAGTTGTTGAACCATCAAACAACTTATAAGAACAACATATAAATGATTAAATTTCCAATAGTGAATCTATTATTGATGAACCTGCAATAGATGAACCACATCGACAAGTAGTAAGAAGGCCTGTAAGGCTAAGACAATCTTTTATTTCCGATGATTATATGGTTTATCTACAAGAGTCATAATTTGGCATTTGAATTGATGATGATCTAGTTTCCTTCTCACAAGTCGTGTAAAGTAATAATTCTACTAAGTGGTTAAATGTTATAAAAGAAGAGTTGAAACTGATGGCGCATAAAAAAGTCTAGGATCGTGTAGAATTGCCAGAAGAATAAAAAAGAGTTGGGTGAAAATAGGTCTTCAAGACCAACCTCGACTCAAATATAGCAATATCGAAAGACATAAAATCAGACTAGTTGCTAAAGATTATACTCAAATAATTGACATTGACTACATAATGACATTATCATCATGCCTCGGAAAGACTCTTGTGAAATTATTATGGATTTGGTCGTTTATTACATTTTAGAGTTACACCAAATGAATATTAAAATTTCTTTTCTGAATGAGGAATTTAGTGAAAAAAAGTCTATACAGATCAACTTGAGGGCTTCACCATTGAAGAAAATAAACATATGGTGTGTAAATTTCAGGAAATTAATATATGGACTTAAGCAATCTTCTTGCCAATAGGCATCTTAAGTTCAATGATACCATTACTTCTTTTGATTAAGAAAAATACTGTTGTCGGGTGATATATCTAAAAGTCAGTGGGAGTAAGCTTATTATTCTAAATCATATATTGTTGACGGCATCTTGCTTGTAATGAATATTATGAGTCTATTATTTAAAACTAAGAAACTTCTCTTTGAGAATTTTGAATTGAATGATATGGGTGAGGAAACTTATGTGAACTATAAATATTTCATGATAAATCACAAGGAATAGTAAGGTTTTCTGAGAAAGCATATATGGATAAAATTCTAGAGAGATTTAGGATGAAAAGTGTTCATCAAGCATTGTTCCAATTCAGAAGAGAGATAAATTCAACGGTATGCAATTCAGAAGAGAGATAAATTCAACGCAAGCAAATGAAAAATATTCCTTATGCATTAATTGTTGGTACCTTGATTCTATGCACAAACTTGTCCGAGGCTAGAATGCTTGGCCGTTACTGAAGCAATCCAAGAATGGACCACTAGAAAGTTATAAAAAAGTAGTAAGGTACTTACAAGAAATGAAAGATCGCATGCTTACTTATCGAATCTAATCATCTAAAGGTGATTGAATATTTAATTAGATTCAGATTATGCTAGATATGTTGATACACAAGAGTCTACAATTGGCTACTTGTTCCTATTAGCTATAGGAGCAATCTCATGAAGAAGGGTGAAGCAGTCTGTAATTGTTGCATACACTATGAAAGTTGAATTCGTGTCACGATGTAAGGCTATGGTTCAAGATAATTAGTTGCGGAACTTTATTTTCGGACTTGGACGATGTCGACATTATTATCAACCTGCTGAAATGAGCATATTAGCACCAAACTTATGAATATGGATCCATTAACTAAATGATTGTCTCCAAAGACCTTGTCAATATAAGTTCAATTTCATCAAGTGACTCACTATATGAAGTACAAGTTGTGAAGATTTCAGAACCGGATTTGGTCGTTGAAGAACCGGGACATAAAACCGAGTTTGAACTCAATTTAGTGAAGAAGTTAAGAGGGAACCGGGTTGAGGTTGGTTATAACTGCCTGATACAACAGTTTTAATCTGTTGCAATAAAAACCGTTGTAGAAGACCTGTTTCCGCAACTTGGGACAGGTGAGTCAAAGTTGGTTACAACTCTCTCGTCTTCTAAATTCGAGTACATTGTAATCACTTGTGAATGCGAGCTAGTTGATATAGTTTTCCCTCTGTAAACATTACACAATTGAGAGAATTAGAAGTCTAGGGTTTGTGCTTCAAATCGGTGTGTGATTTGGGGTTTACTAGTTTTCTGGGTGATTCTTGTAATTGATTGTGTAGTGAAGTGAATTGAGGTGCAAAGAACCTCCGTGGATGTAGATCATCTTGGATCGAACCACGTAAATCCCTGAGTTTGTTGATTTTGTTTCTGTGTTTGCGCATGAACACTGTTCGGCCATTTTTCATTTGATTTCATTCGAACTTTGAATTCATTCATCTTGTGTGATCTAGAGCTGCTCATAACAAGTGGCGCCATTTGTGAGAAGCATTCTCACACAAGAAGAAGGAAAGGATGTCAGGAATGAAGATGGATCAAGATGAAGGCGATCTTGGTGCAGAATGGGTTGGTAAATGCTCTCAAACTAGAAAATGAGTGGGTAGAGACCGAGAAACCCAAATATGGTGATATAGATCAGATGGAATTGAGCCTGATCATTCTGTGTCTTGGTGATAAGCCTTTGAGGGAAGTATCAAGGTGTATGAATGCAATTGAGGCCTGGACCAAACTGGAGGATCTCTACCAGTCCAAGTCAGTTTCAAACAAGCTATTTCTCAAGCAGAGATTACTGGCTTTCAAGATGGTGGAGGAAAAGGAAATTTCTGATCAACTAGATCAGTTTACAAAGCTTCTTGATGAACTGGAGGATCTTGGGGTAACAATGGAAGATGATGACAAAGCTCTGATGGTACTAAATGCTTTACCAAGATCTATGGAGAGTTTCAAGGACACTCTGATGTTTGGGAGGCAGGATAAGTTGAGTTATGACTCAATTATTACTGCTCTGAAGACCAAATGTTTGCAGAATCAGAGAGATAAGAAAGGAAATCAATCTGGTGAAGGATTAAACATTAAGTTCAAGAGAAACTACCAAAAGAAGAAGGGCCAAACCTCAAAGAACTTTAAGAATGGAAATAATGTTCAGAAGAAATATGGAGAATGGGTAGAAAACAGGAAGTGCTTCAAGTGTAAGCAAACTGGACACCTAAAGAAGGATTGTCCACAAAAGATGAAGAAAAAGGAAGGCCAGGGTGCTGAAGCTGCTACAGTTGAACATGAAGAGGAGACACCAGAAGTTTTGAATGTTACTGAGTCAAAAATGGAGATGGAGTGGGTATTGGACACTAGTTGCTCTTTCCATATGTGTCCTCATGAAGAATGGTTTCAGAATCTCAAGAAAGAAGATGGACGGTGCGTTTTGCAAGGGAACGACCAATCCTGCAGAGTTCAAGGCACTGGATCAGTAAACATCAACATGTTTGATGGAATTACAAGAACTATCACCAATGTGAGGTATGTGCCTGGTCTTAAGAGAAACTTAATCTCCCTAGGATCTCTCATTGCTACTGGGTGTGAATTCAAGTCTGTTGATGGTCAATTACACATAACCAAAGGGAACAAACTGGTGATCAAAGGAAGACAACATAATGATTTGTTTATTTTGATGGGAAAACCTGTGGTTGGTTGTGTGGGAAACATTCTAGGCAAGAATGAATTAACACTGTGGCATAAAAGGTTAGGGCACATTGGGGAAGGAGGACTATAGGAATTATCCAAGAAAGGCATAATTGGAGAGAATGGAAACCAAACACTTGAATTTTGTGATAAATGTGCATTAGGCAAATCACAGAAATTGCCTTATGCTAAGGGGATACACATTACTCAAGAATATTTAGATTATGTCCACTCTGATATCTGGGGACCATCCAGAACTGAAACTCATGGAGGAGGAAGATATTTCATGTCTGTAATTGATGACTTCAGTAGGAAAGTGTGGGTGTTTGTTTTAAGAAACAAAAGTGATGCCTTCACTAAATTCAGGATATGGCTAATTCAGATGGAAACTTTAAGGGGTAAGAAACTCAAACATTTGAGAACAGACAATGGTTTAGAATACCTATCTACTGAGTTTACTAATTTCTGTGATGAAAGGGGAATTACAAGACATAGAACAATTCCAATGAATCCACAACAGAATAGTGTGGCAGAAAGATTCAACAGAACAATACTTGAAAGAGTGAGATGTATGTTGATTGATGTTGGACTGCCAAAGGTTTTTTGGGGAGAAACAATCAATACAACATGTTATTTAATCAACAGATCACCTTCATCATCTCTAGGGTTCAAAACACCAGAAGAAGTGTGGAGTGGTAGAATTCCAAGTTATACAAGTTTAAAGGTGTTTGGATGTCTGGCTTATGCACATATGAAGTTAGACAAACTTGATCCAAGAGCACACCGGTGTGTGTTTTTAGGGTATCCAGAAGGAATAAAAGGATACAGGTTATGGTGCTTGGAACCTGGGAATCAGAAGCTCGTGATAAGCAGAGATGTTAAGTTCAATGAATCAGTTATGGGATATCACTCCACTGGAAGTCAAGAAGAACATGATGGAACTACTGAAGCAGAAAGATTATCAGTTCAGGTGGAGACTCAGATGGATTCTAATTCCCAAAGTGTTGAGAACTTGAGTGAACACTCAAGTGACAGCTCATCAGAAGAAGAAGATGTGCAATCCAGAAATACCAATTTAAGAAACTATAGTATTGCCAGAGATAGACCAAGGAGGCAAATTCAAAGACCAGACTTTTATGGGCAGGCTGGGAGTGTACATTATGCACTTAGCATTGTTGAAGACATAGAACATCAGGAACCACAGAACTTCAAAGAAGCAATCAGTGGTGGTGAAAGTGAGTACTAGGTTAGTGCAATGGTGGAAGAAATGGAATCTCTGGAAAGGAATGGTACTTGGAAACTGGTTGATAAGCCTAAAGGACAAAAGCTGGTAAGTTCCAAGTGGATATATAAGAAGAAAATTAAAGTTGGATACTCAGAAATGATAAGATACAAAGCAAGACTTGTGGCATGGGGTTTTACTCAAAGGGAAGGTATTGATTTTAATGAGGTTTTCTCTCCTGTGGTGAAACATTGCTCTATCAGACTGTTGTTGTCAAAAGTAACACAAGAAGACATGGAGTTACAGCAATTAGATGTTAAAACTGCATTTTTGCATGGTGACTTAATTGAGAACATATATATGAAATAACCTGAGGGTTTTATGATTCCAGGAAGTGAGGAGAAGGTATGCTTTCTCAAGAAATTGTATGGGTTGAAACAAATTCCAAGGCAGTGGAATAAAAAGTTTAACGAGTTCATGTTAAAGGCAGGTTTTGTTAGAAGTTTGTATGACAGTTGTGTATACTTTGATAAGAATACTAATGTTGATCTTGTGTATCTGTTGCTATATGTGGATGACATGCTTATTGCAAGTAGGAGTCAGCATAAAATACACTTGCTGAAGAAGAAGTTGAGTTCTGAGTTTGGCATGAAAGATTTAGGCGATGCAAAGAAGATTTTGGGCATGAGGATAATAAGAGATAGGAGTTCTGGAAGCTTATGGTTGTCTCAGAAGCATTATCTTTATAAAGTGGTAGAGAGATTTCAGATGCATGAGGCCAAATTGTTAAGTATTCTAGTAAGTCAACAACTTAAATTGTCCAAGGAGCAGAGTCCAAGAACTGCAGAAGAAGTCAGATACATGAGAAATATATCATATGCAAGTGGTGTTGGAAGCTTGATGTATGGCATGATCTGTAGCAGGCCAGACTTGGCATATTGTGTATCTTTGGTTAGTAGGTACATGTCAAATCCGGGGAAAGCTCACTGGGATGCTTTGAAGCAGGTGTTGAGATACTTAAAAGAAACAGTTAACCTGGGGTTGAGATTTCAGAAACAGGCAAATGTGTCTATTCCATTGGTAGGATTTGCAGATGCTGATTTTGCAGGGAATGTTGATACCAGAAGATCTATTACAGGTTATGTGTTTACTCTATATGGTACTGCAGTGAGTTGGAGGAGTGTACAACAACCTGTAGTAGCTTTATCTATCACAGAAGATGAATATATATCATTGACAGAAGCAATCACGGAAGCTGTGTGGTTGAAGGGGATCCTTAAGGATTAGGGAATTAAGCAGGAGTGTGTGACCATATTCTGTGATAATCAGAGTGCACTTCATTTGGTAAAACACCAGGCTTTCCATGAAAGGTCCAAGCATACAGATGTAAGGTTACATTTTGCAAGAGATGTGATAGATGCAAGGTCTGTGGAGGTTAAGAAAGTTCATACTAATGACAATGCTACTGATTTCTTAACCAAAGCAGTTTCTGGGAACAAGGTAGTACATTGTTCGAGCCTAGTGAGGCTGGAACAATGAGGTTAATATTCAAGGAACAAAGAAAGGCTGAGGTAAGGATCTGCACTTGAATTCATTGAGGTGGAGATTTGTGAATATTAGTTCAATTTCATCAAGTGACTCACTATATGAAGTATAAGTTGTGAAGATTTCAGAACCGGATTTGGTAGTTGAAGAACAAACCGGGTTTGAACTCAATTCAGTGAAGAAGTTAAGAAGGAACCGGGTTGAGGTTGGTTATAACTGCCTGATACAACGGTTTTAATCCGTTGCAATAAAAATCGTTGTAGAAGACCTGTTTCTGCAACTTGGAGCAGTTGAGTCAAAGTTGGTTACAACTCTCTCGTCTTCTAAATTCGAGTACATTGTAATCACTTGTGAATGCGAGCTAGTTGATATAGTTTTCCCTCTGTAAACATTACACAATTGAGAGAATTAGAAGTCTAGGGTTTGTGCTTCAAATCGGTGTGTGATTTGGGGTTTACTAGTTTTCTGGGTGATTCTTGTAATTGATTGTGTAGTGAAGTGAATTGAGGTGCAAAGAACCTCCGTGGATGTAGATCATCTTGGATCGAACCACGTAAATCCCTGAGTTTGTTGATTTTGTTTCTGTGTCTGCGCATGAACACTGTTCAACCGTTTTTCATTTGATTTCGTTCGAACTTTGATTTTCATTCATCTTGTGTGATCTTGAGCTGCTCATAAGAGACCTTTATTGGACATGTCGAATGAATGTGCATCATTGAAAAGTCTTAATGAACTTATGACGTGCAATTGGCACTTTGAGCTCTCTTATATGTTGTTTCCGAAACTGAATGATGTCATGTTCCGTCATTAATGTATACATGAATGTTGGCATACAAGTTTAATGGGATTTAGTTTCTAACCGAGACATTAATGTGGACCATTATTGAAATTATGAAGTCATATTACGAGAAAACTAATATTGTGGTACATGAAAGGAATTATGTCGACTGAATGACATAGAACCGTCATGACTCATGTTAGTCTATACTTGATATCGACATTATGATATGGTCAATGAACGAAAGACTTATCTTTGTGTTGCACAAATTATGTCATTATTTAAACCATGCAAGTTATGTAAGATTTTTGTGACCCACGTGCCATCAAATTAAGCTATTAAGATAATTTTATGGTTTAAATAAAATAATATTCCGGATAAGTTTTAGTCAGTTTATATCTGATAAGATATGATTTTCACGTTGATAGGCTGTGAATGGATAGCAATCATAATTGTATTATAATTCTAATCCTATCAGAAGGTCCCCTCTCCACCTATAAAAGATAACAAAATTACTTTATTTCTATCAACTAATTACCAAAGGTGCTCTGTTCTAAATGAAAGGTTAAGATGGAGAAATCAATTTCTCGTATCAAGAAATCATCCGTCTCCAAGACATATCCATAAATCAAGAAATCAAAAGATGACGTCTCAAGGTTAGTACCCTAATTTTATATTTCAATGGAATGTAAAAATTATGAAGTTCTAAGATCCATATCTAATCTTATAATTTCTATTATGTATACCTAATTAAACTTACACGATTCACTTTAAAACTTAGCAAAAAGTCGACTCAACTTGGCTCGATTTATCAACAACCCTTTAAATATGAGGTGGAATTTTAAACAATCGAGGCTCTTTTAATGTTGAATATGTATAGAGTAGGTCTTGGGTGCACCCAACACACAATAAGCTTATTGTGCATTCCCCAATTTAATTTGGGAATTAAATATATATTAAGGGTTGTGTTTGGATAAACAAAAAGGTTGGTGGCCCAGCGGTCAAACCCTCAGGCGCACGCTGTTTTTTTTTTTCTTTTAATTCAAATTAATAATATATGTATATATATATATATATATATATATATTAAGGCATGTTTGTTATCACATAAGAGACACTAGCCTAGGTAGTAAAATCTTAAATTATTAGTTATTAGGGCACGGGTTCGAATCCCATCTTCTCTAATTTTTTATATATGTGCACTTTTATATTATTTTAGACAATGTAATATATTATTTAAAAAATTATATATTATTCAAAAAAAATGTGTATACCTGTAACATAACATATACTATTACACAATATAACATATACTATTACGCAATAAAACATATACTATTAAACAACAGAATATTTAAAAAAATTATATAATTATTCAAAAAAATGTGTATACCTGTAACATACTCCCTCCGTCCCAAGCTAATTGTCCTACCTTGACTTGGCACGGAGACTAAGAAAAAACAGATTTTGTGGAATCTTTGACTTTTTCAAAGGTGGAGATTTTGATGGTGAAGATTGTGGAAGAATTTGTCATTTATGGGGTAGGACAATTAGCTTGGGACAAACAAATAAGGCAAGTAGGATAATTAGGCCGGGACGGAGGAAATAACATATACTATTACACAATAAAATATATACTATTACGCAATATAACATATACTGTTAAACAACAGAATATATTATTAAAAAATTATACATGACACTATAACATATACTATTGCGCAATATAACATATACTATTGAACAACATAAAAAGAGGTAAAAACAGAGCAAAAGTAGGGTTCGAACCCACGCACCTGAATCACACCTTCGCATGTCTCACCGCTGCACCACATAGTGTTGCTATGAATTCATCCAACAAGGTCCTTATATTTATCTTTAAGTCCAAATTAAATAGAAAAGTGTACAATAAGCTTATTATATGTTGGGTGCACACAAGTTTTTGTTATATGTATGGATGTCATGTGAATTTTTCCATAAGCAAAAAAGTAAGGAAAGAAAAGAACAATAGAAGCGCGTAGATAATTGAATTCGTGGAGGGTGTTCCTAGTGAGATGCTACTTATAAGTAGGTACATCTTCCTAGTTAATGCTTGTAATATTCCACTTTTAGAACATGCACGCACACATTTGAAAATCCACCACTACGTAACATTGACTCAAAATTACATTTTTTAATCAATATTACAGAATTCAACTTGCTAATAGTTGAATGTCTTGGTAACACCAAAGTAATGCTAGAAAACATTTTTTTAATTAAGAAAAAAGAAATAGTGATCTACCCTGATACCTGAGTTGAGCGACTGATTTGGATCCTCAATTGCACAATAATTGTTCTACGAGTTTACTAGAAAACGAAATACTTGCTAGTTCCACTTATCTCTTGGGTGCTAGTTACAATAATTATTAAATATATAACGTGTATATATAGACAAAAAAATATTTCGAACCCCTAAAAATTATAATTTTTCGGGCCTGAGTCGACGAACTCTTTCCACCTAACGGAAGGTCCGGCCCTGGTCATTTTATGCTGGGACATATCTTAATGTGGAAAAATGCAATTTTAGTCCATTATATTTGAGCTAGTTGCATTCTTTGTCCTCTCCAATTTGTTTTTGCAATTTTAATTCTCTAACATTTAACTTTTTTTGCGATTTCAGAACTTTTTTTGCCAGACTATGAAGATCATGTGTGTTGCACGTGCTTTTCTCAGGTGAGGCCAAGAAATCCCAGCAAAAGAAGTCCTAAAATTGAGGTGGGATTGATGAGATTTGATCCCTGATCACTAACCTGAATTACAAAATGCATACTAAATTAGAGAGAACAAAAAGTATAAGTAGCCAAAAATAAGGACTAAAATAACATTTTTCCAATCTTAATATATATATGCACATGGAAATTTTATTGTTCTAAATAGAAAGGTTAAATTTGAACTGCAACTGAGGGGTCAAGTGATTATCTGAAAATTAATGAACAATCACAAATATATATATTATTTCCTGAGAAGGATGCAAAATTATGAGCGAAATTGAAAGTTTTGTGTTTGTTCAGACTTGGAATGAGAAAAGATTGGGTAGGAATGAAACATTTTCCCCAAATTGGGGAAATACACATATGATGTTAGCAATAAAATGAATCATTTGGAGCATTTTGGGGCAGAAAAATTTCACTTTTAAGACCACATGCTGCTGCTGAATTTTGAGGATGACTCTATATATGTATATAATAATTTATTAGTGGCTTTGAATTGATTGCTTTGACTGGGACTGGGAGTAATGCCTAGAGCTCGAAATCAAGAAACACCTACCTGAACAGGGTTTTTTTGTCTACCCCACCTTCACTTCTCAACTTTTACTCTTGATTTTTCGCTTTTCTTTCTTTTGAATATATATATATATAGAGAGCAAGATGTCCTGTTTTCAACCAATTGGTTCACCCGCTTGGTAAATACTCATTCCACGCCTAAGGGAATGTTTGTTCTAGACTGGGTGGGTCTGACAGTGTCTTTACTATTACTCTAATTATACTATTGATTCGACTATTACAGCATCCTACCTTATTTCAGCTTATCTCCGTCCCATTCCATTCTCTTTTCAGATGGAAGATCGTCCGGGCTTATATTCTAGAACAAACATACTAAACGATACACAAGAATCTTGTATTTTTATAACATTCTACCTTCCAAATAGCATTTGAAAGCAAACTCTGGCTTCAAGTATAAATGAAGTCTTAGTCTTTTTAAGGTTTGATGATGTTCAAACTCATGATTCGTCACCCTATACTTCACTACTGTTACTGTGCCATTTATATGTGTGAGTGAAAAAAGAGTTCCAAGAATTACTGGGCTTCTTTAATACAATAATTATGCAAGTGTGAATTGGACGTACACCCACTAAAAACTTGTTTCAATTATTGATGAAGTGGTTCCGAAATTCTTTGTTTCTGAAAATGTTGTTACGTTTATACATACTATAATGTAGCAAATTAATTAATTTTGTCCTTGTTCAACTATATATAATATTGTTGTCAAGTTTCTAGCATTCCTTTGTCTGAATCTCACACACAGTTAGTAGTTAGTACGAATACATGATCCAATTCCAAACCCATAATCCTTTAGAAAAATAAAAATATTTGTGTATGTGTGAGTGTGGCTATGTGTTAGGTAGTAGCACCAATTAATTTTTTAAAAGTAAAAGACAATGCTTAGGTGCCCCCCTCACATGGAACCCAATTAACCTTTTTGATCTCTCTTGTTTTATGTTTTGGTTTAGATACCAAGAAAAAACCCAGAGTTATGCCTTAATCTCATGAATAATTCAACCTTAAAAAAAAAAAAGTAAGGCCAATACAAGGTATTTGGATTAGGGAAAAAGTTGAGGAACATGCCCTTTGAAATAATGAGGTTAATTTTGCCTTAAATTGGATGCACATGGGCTTCGATTATCATATTCCCCACTATTAACAAGGTCCCATTTTTGCTGTTATTACAAAATTGTTTCTATTTTGGACTCTTTTTCTTGCGAACATGCTTCTTCCACCCTAAAACAAACAATCACTTGGACCTCTCTGCATTTCACCTAACTCTTCAATTTACCGACTAACCCAACATCCCTACTCCAATTCTAATTTTATACCATATGCAATCACCAATTCACAAAATTTAATATATCACATATTACACAAAAATTGAATTGAGTACGGGACACAACACTACTTTTTATCTTAACTACTGTATTAATATAAAAATTAAATAACAAAAAAATTAAGAACTGAGGGGGCATATGCTGCCGTAGTGGGGTGGTGTATCTGTCTATGATGGTACGTGTTATAATAGATTGATTTTATTGTAGTAATATAGAATTAAATACTTAAATCAATCTGTACTTTGTGAGTGTTTATACTTCAGTACTAATTTTTTTTTTTTTTATCGATTGGAAAAGTCCTTCTAATTTGGCATGTGATTGTCACGTGTTTGCTATTTGACCGGAAAAATTCGACGTAGGTTTTAACTTGTACTATTCGGGGAATTCCCCTAATTTGGCATGTAATTATCACGTGTTTGATATTTGACCGTAAAAATTCAACGGAGGTTGCAACTTGTATAATTTATGGACTTCAGATTACAACTGGTAAGAAAATAAAGTTCAAATACTGAAATGTAAAAACTCGCAAAGTACAAGTTAAGTCAAATATTTAACCCTAGATTATATATGCATCATGTGACATTTATGAGAAAAACTGTGAATATTCCTTTGAGAATGTATTAAAGGAATTGTTATTTGGATTGTTGAGTAAGTAAGCGTTGTTGTAATGAAATTATAATGCGAGGCAATGAGATGATTACGATAAGTAAAAAAAGGGGGAATTTGATATGGTTTCAAGTATGGAAACCTCAAAGAAGAATGATTAGGGAAGTGAGGGCAATGATTGGTAGCAATCCGATTAGAATTGAGCAATCATAAGTTGGAGTCGACGTGCAAAAAGTTGCAGAAATCTGGAGAGCATGCATCCTTATAATGCTTATGCTTATGGGACACCTCTTCTAATCATCTTATATATCATCATATCATCATCAACATTTTTCTTTTCCCTCTTATCATTACTGATCACTATCAACATTCACATGCCAACAAAGACGTCCTTCAGAGCTCATCATGTATACATTGGTATCACATATGTATTAATTTGGTTTTGTTCATGGAAATATCACCCCGTCACCCAGAATTTAAACTTGAGGAGGGCGGCCTAAAAACACATAGGATCCGTTTGCTTAAGATTGAGCTAATTAGATTTAGATAATCAAATTTCAATAAAGCACACTCATTAACTCCCTCAATTAGATTTAGCTCAGCACTCCTCAATTTTAAGCAAACGGACGCATACATTTTTACTACTATATATTATACCCTATAATTTTATATGTTTCAACTATTTTTATTTCAACACCCACATATTTACATATATACATAGAAAATACATATAATAGAAGATATTACACTCAATGTTATAGGCACTTCTTTCCAAAAATTGTACATATCACAACATATGGTTTGAAACACATACGTACGTATGTATGTACTTGTATATTTGTAGTAGTAAACATATAAATATGATATGTAATTGGTTGGTTGAGATCTTCAGAACTGTTTCTAACTTCATCAATGAACATTACATAACATATATATATCAGGTAGCTAGCCAGGCAGTGAAATTAACTAAACCTGAGATGAATCTCACAAGAAGAAAGGGTGTGTATATATTTTGGTGTCATGGCAATTTCATTATTCGGGCACGTTGAAACTTCCAAAATAGTTGATTAGTTCAATCTAATCATTGGAGGAATAATGTTTGATTTAAGTAAAGAAATTTGAATTAGCATATAATGGCATTGGATTCAGAGATGCATATGGCTAATAATGATGCATGTGATATCAATCCAATTAGTTTAGGATGACCTTTTGGAGGTCCATGTTCCAGTACTACACCGCTTTTTATTACTAAATTCTTCAAATCCATTCTATTATTTTATTAATCACAAAAGCTTTAAAAACACTTACCATAATCCCCTTATTTAAACTCCCCCTACTCCTGCTGCCACAAACCATCAACTTCAAAAAACATCCTTCTTTCTTCCAACTCTGTTCATTGTCAGGAAATCTCACTTTTAACATAATCTTTGTCAGGGCTATATAATCTACCTGTCTATCTCTTCCGTTTTGTTTTATATTTTATTAAAGATCAAAATGGACACCAAGAACAAGTCAGCCGGCAGTGCCCCTTCTCCTTCCAAGACCAAAAGAAAGGGGAATCAAACGCCCCAAGATTCATCAACAACAACAAACAGGTTCCTCGGAGTCAGGCGGCGGCCTTGGGGGCGCTACGCCGCCGAGATAAGGGACCCGACCACCAAAGAGCGCCACTGGCTGGGCACCTTCGACACCGCTGAGGAGGCCGCCTTGGCCTACGACAGGGCTGCGCGCTCCATGCGCGGTTCCAGGGCCCGCACCAACTTCGTCTACTCCGACATGCCGCCTGGTTCCTCCGTCACCTCCATCATTTCCCCCGACGAAAGCCGCACCGATTTCTCCATGCTCTTTCAGCATTCCGATCACACTCAGGCCGACCAGCACCAGATTTTCTTCGGACAGACCGAGCTCAGCTCCAACCAGTTTCCAGGTTTTCAACTGACAGGCGACGCCTGGAATAACCAGAATTCATACGAGCCGCAGGTGAGCAGCAGTGAGTATCAGTACTGTCCGCAGCCCAGTGTCGCAGCAGCGGACCTGCCGCCGCTGCCACCCGACATTACTAGCAGCTGCTACTCTGGGGAGCCGCCGGTGCTGTCAGAAATGGGACACGGAGTTCTGAATGACATGAGGTATCTTGAGCTGTCAGAGCAGCGGCTGAGCATGGATGCAGCACCTTCATATGACGGCGGCGAGGGTTATTTTGGGTTCGACAACAACACCATGGATGGCGCCAGAAATAGCTTCTCCGGCTTTGGCTGGTTCTGATATACTTCGAATTCGCAGATGAAAAGAGGGTTCTTATTATTTCTACTATTTTGTTTACATATTACATATATATTGCTGTCGGGGAATTTCTGTTGGTTTGTTGGGTTTAGAATCCATGTGTGTTTTCGATTGTTTTTTTTTTTTTTTTTCTTCACTGTAATGCCATCAGCTTATATATTATATAATGCATTGAATGGTTTGGAAAAATATTTGACCATGAATATGAAGTACCGTCGTTTCTAACTCTATCAATACATGTCACGTGTTTATTTTTATATCCTATGATGTCATTTCAAATATATATCTTCACATTAATGAGTTGGGACAAAAAATAGAACACCATTTAAAATATATAATCTCCTCCAATGTATACAAGGTTTGAGTTCGCTATTTTATGGAGTCTTATATTTAGATTTAAGGGAAAAATTCATTTATAATCTTGTGACTTAAGGAGAGTCCAAAATAAATCGTTTTTAGTTTGAAATATCAATTTTATTCCTGAATCTTCAATGTAAAATATCAATTTTATTCCCGCATCCTCAATGTCATCCAATTTTAGGACGATTTTAGCTGGAAATCATTTATGTGGCCGAAAATTGGCAAGTGACCTCTAAAATTGGGGCTTTTCAGTGAATGGCGCGATGTGGCAATTCACTCAAACACGTGTATTTTTTTAAGTTAAATGGAAAATGATGTGGACCTTTTATAATTGAAAATCAATAATCAATAAAAAAATAACTACAATATAAATGAGTTTATGTACACCTAAAAAAATATTACATATGTACCAAAAAGTGTTACAATAGACTTTAGGTAACATTTTATTGGTGTTACATTTGTCAGTGCTACCTACAGTCTAAAGTAACACTTTGAATGATCTTTAGTAACATTTTTCATAAGTGTTACATTAGATTTTAAATTGTAACACTTCATGGTAACACTAAAAAAATGTTATATATACCCTTTATGAAACACTTATTCTTAAAAAATAAATATTGGATATTTGTCATTGTTGGCGTTCAAACCTAGGTTGCAAGCCTACAAGATCCTTAATTGTAAATGCAAAACTAGTAGGCTATAATAACTCTATTGCTTTATTTAATACAAAAAGCTCTATATACACATTTTTTTCCTGTAACATCAATAACCTATGTGAATTGAAAATGGGTTTAAATAGTCATTTTTGTAACTTTTATCATAATTTTGTCATCTTTATAACTATAGTATAATTTTAGCATTTCTTGTGACTATACCATAATTTTAGCATTGCTACGATATAAACTTCACGATAATCAATTGCCACGACACACACTTGCCACGAATTCTATAATTCTAGCCACCAAACTGTCGTGGCAAGTGTGTCTCGTGACAATGGTGTATGTCGTAGCAAGTGAACATCGTGACAAGGCAAAAATTGCGGTATAGTTACAAGAAAGACTAAAATTATGGTATAGTTATAAGAAAGGCTATTTTTTTTTTTTTTTTTGGGTAAGAAATAAGAAAGGCAAAAATTAAAAGTTAAACAAATGGCTATTTCATATTTATCTCCCATAAGCTATTCTCTTGATAAAATTCTTGTCAAACTACAACCTAACTTAATTTTGTTTAGCATATTGTATTATCTAATTTGATACAAAGAATTTCATTAATTAATTTTTTTTTTCAATTTCGTCCACTCACACACACGCACACACACACATATATATAACATACTCCCTCCGTCCCGGTTAAATTTGCAATTTTGATCAGGCACAGATATTAAGAAAAAAACAGATTTTGTTTTTCCTTTTACTTTTTTAAAGGTGCAGATTGAGGGTTAAGATTTTGAGGGTGAAGATTGTGGGAATTAGTTTCCATTTATGGGGTTGCAAAGTTAACTGAGACGGACCGATAGGGCAAGTAGGCAAATTTAACTGGGACAGAGGCAGTATTAAATATCACACTAATTTGTTACATCAAATTAATTTATATAAATATTAAGATATTATCATTAAATTCAATTGCAATAAGTAGATAACTTAAGACACCTTTAAAAATTAAGTTATTGATTAGTTTTTTTTGCGTTTAAATAAAAAAATAAACTTACGAACATGAAAGACATGACAAAATATTATAAGTCCAATATTATATACTTAATTCAAACTTTTAAGCTACTAAACTAATTTCTCATTGTTAATAAAATATAATGTCTGTATATCTATATGCACACACACACACAAAGTCATTAATAAAATTTATGTTATATAACTAATAAGTAAATCCTTAGGTACTCTAATAAATTGTTATTTGAATCGATTGTTTTCATCATCTCATGTTATGAATGTTTTATAGTGATATTTCAGATGCAACACATCTATAAAGCTTTGCCTCAAGAAGTCATTAGTAAAAATATAAGCGATTGAAAGATTTTAATTCTTCAAAAGTCACATGAGAAAAATAAATTATAAAAGATATTTCATTAGTTCAGAATAAAAGAAATATATAATTATATTATTTCAAAGTGTTACCTAGAAAGTGTTACTTATTTATAAGTTTTATATGAATTATTCAAAAGTGTTATGAAAGTGTTACTTATTCAAAAATGGTAGTTATGTAAGCTAAAAGTGTTACCTAAAAGTATTACTTAAAAAGTGTTACATGAATGTGTTACATATTTGCACATTTTATAAAAGTGTTACACGGAAATGTTACATATTCATAAGTGTTACCAAATTGTTACATAAAAGATAAAATCTTAAAACTGTTACAAACAAAGTGTTACTTAAAGCCATTTACGTTGTAGTGAATTAAATACAATAAAAAAGGGAACCAAACACACACACACACAAAAAAAGAAAAAAAAAAAAAAAAAAAAAAAAAAGACTTGCTGTTTCCTGATTCGACTCGTAAAGCCCTAAGTTGAACAACTAACCCTAATCCCCAAAATCGAAAAACCAAATCGCATGATCCAAATGATTTTTTACCCCCAAAATCTGTAAAATTTCCATTCACGAACTACTGAAACTTCGATCGAGGAAGATTCAGGCGGAAAATATGTGGTTTTGATTTGAGAAAGGTGCGAACTCCAAGCCTTACATCCAATAGACAGTAATTTATAATCCTTATGCGTTCGATAGAGTGATATGAGATTATCTGTATGTGGGTCTCTAGTGTGTGAAATATAGAGCATATTCTGATTTTGTTGTGTTTGTGGTCCCAAAAATATTGTCTTATTGTATGATGACTGTATATAAGGGTATTTTTGTAAATGTGCTGATATTGTGAATGATGGAGTACATATTTCTATAATATTTAAGCTCTTAATATGATTGATTTTGTTGCATTCTCTAAATAATATAAATATATTTTGGTTTATTTTATTAATTTTGAGTCTAAAACTTATTTATCTATATTATTTGAAACTTGACCTAACTTGAAGGTACTTATTGATTAAGAATTAAGTCCATTTCAAGCCTGCAAGAAAATCCTCTCCAAAATAGGTCTATATATAATACGTATTATATCTAGCATCTGTATTCAAGGAGAAAAACAAAATTTACAACTTGTAAGGAAGTGGATGTACAAGTTTCAAACAAAAGCTCCTAGAATTAAAGAGAAATAAATAGATGGAGAGAAATTTCTGGTTTTGGTCCCATATGACACGAGTCTGTTTCATATTGGTCCCATAATTTTCATCTATGGTCCCAGAAATCGAAAATCAAGCACTTTTGGTCCCAAATATCTAAGTTGCTAGCAAGAGTTGTCCCAAAACTCAACTTCTTTAGTCCCACACTGTTTAATATATATATATATATATATATATATATATATATATATATATATATATATATATATATATATTAACTTATTAGCCATATGCACGTCACGTACCTGTTAGATGACGTCAGCAACTTAAAGAATAACAAATTAAACGTAAATTAGGAATGAAATCGCACCCAAATGATTGAAGCTTGAACCCTAATTTCACCTAAATTCCCCCATTCGCGTCCCACCTCAAAATTCATGAAATTTCTTGTTAATTTCCTACGAGAAGATGACACCGAGGGTTGAAAATGTTGTGCAGTAACTCATTTTCCAGATTATACAGCGTTCAATTTCACTGCTAAATACCTACAAGAATTCGTTGTATTGCCCCATAAATTTCTTCACTTTATGCAAGCAATCCCTCCTTAATTTTGCTATCGACCTTGTCTTTCTATAGGTTCAGCAGTTATCGCCCACTCAGGGTACATAAACTTCGAGCTTTCACAGACCGTCGGCAAAAATGGAAGCGAGGGCAACACATTTTTTGCGGAAGAAAGCGTTTCCTAGGCTTCACTAAGGATTTGGATTCCATCTCATGTGCCCTCTCTAATATGGGGTTGCATAGACTTTCTCGAATTCTGGTTCATACTTGATTGATGTTTTATTTTTACTTTAATTTTTTATTTTTTTCAAATGGTTATTTCTGAGATTTTCACTTTCTTGAATATGTAAAGTCGTTCACTTGGTTGGAGGTGAAAATGGATTGAAAAGGAAAAAAAAAAACTACCTACGAAATTAGAGGAAGCCCTTCTTAGGATTTACAACAATTTTAAGCTTGAGTACCATAAGTTTGTGTTAGTGGTGAGATCGTCGTTAAGAGTTGAGACTCTATATCTGAAGGAATGCAAAATGTGCATTATCATCTTTAATTTGCACACATTCATACACAATCATATTGTTGTGTCAATTCAAGGGTGGGCATATTGTATACAAGATGCACTCATCCACGTAGCTCAGTTGAAGAAGGCAGGTTATCAAAATCTACCTCTATTATGTGGAAGGTTCAATTAATGCTCCACCTCCAAGGCAGACTTGTGTACAAATTAGCTCAACTATGTTGTTTTACTTTTTTTTTTTTTTCTTTTTTTTTTTTGTGCGTTGTTTCTGTGCTGATTTTTTGCTCCATTAGGAGCAAAGAAACTGAATTTTGATAGTGTGGTCAATATCCATTTCCATACTCCCTCCATTTCAAATTAAGAACTATTAGCTCACTACAACAATTCTGCAAAACGACAACGGTGGAAAACCGTTGTCGTTTGCTATAAATGAGCGTTGTTGTACCTGGCGTTGTAGTAGACCCTTACCTACCACAACGGTTTGTGACCGTTGTCGAAGACCTTTACCACAACGGTTTTTAACCGTTGTGATTGACATTTACAACAACGCCCGTTACAACGCAGTTTAACCGTTGTTGTTTGTGTCACAACGCTTATTGTTAACAAGAGTTATTAACCGTTGTCGTTTGGGCCTTTACAACAATAGTCATTACAAGAATTTTTTACCGTTGTGGTTTTAATTTTTACAACAACATAAAGACAACAGTTTTTCATCGTTGTCGTTTAACTTTTTATAATAGAGGTTTGTGGTGCCTTTTTATTAGGTATTATTTTCCTGTTTTAATATTTTTAAATAATAAATAATTCAATATAAATAATAAATAATTCACAAACAATAAATCATGGGAGAAGCGATGATCTGAAAATACAAGAAAAAATAAAGCAATCAATAAATCATAAACCCCACAGAAATTCACACATTTGCAGAAAAATCCATGTGAATCTAACAAAAACCCAATCTGAGAATCAATCATGGTTATAGTCAGAAATCAATCCAAATTTGCTTTTAACCTCTCCCTCTTCCTCTTCCTCTTCCTCTTCTTCTTCATCATCATCTTCGACGTCCCACAAGAATCGAGCATATGAATCCAAAACATATATAGCTGCACAAATTAACATTACGTCAGTTTTAACAAGTCAATTTCAACGGAAGTTCACTAAATTTTGATAATTTTCACATGGAAAAGGTCTTCTGCAGACAAATCAAGGTCTACTACATACCTCATGTGTTTATGTCCTTGCACGAATGCCAAATGCACTAGCCAATCCAAAGTCTGCAAGATATGAAACATTGGTACGATGACCTATCAGCAAGTTTTGAGGCTTCAAGTCTCTATGGAGGACACAATGAGAATGACAATAGGCGATACCATAAATAATTTGATATAGAAATCTGCAGAATTGGAAATTGACTGAATGGGAAAATTAAAAAGCTAAAGATTTTGATTTTAGCTATCTTCATGAGTCGCGGGAATTTACCACTCATTACATCCTTATGCTTGACATACTAGTGTCAGTTGAATGTTTTAGAAGATTATCTCAATTGTGGTGAACTAAAATGGAAAAGTCACCAATAATTTGTAATAATATATAGTGGACGACTTATAGACTTGGAAAAGGTTAAGAATACCTGTCAAATCATTTTATTTAGATATAGACACGCATAAGGCACTAAATCACAACAAGAGGTCGACAAATACGCAAGACACTATACATACATATATATATGTATGTGAGTGTGTGTGTGTGAGGATGATGAAGTAATTCTGTTTTAGTAGAAGAGATTGAAAAATCACGAAAGTCAGAATTGTTATTTCAACTACTCGAACAATTGGTGTGACATAAAAGTGGAATTGAATGATTGTTTGTTCAATTGAAAGTTCAAAGCTATAAATTATAGTTAACCATGTTAGTTAAATGATTGCAGGGGTCAATTTATGTCTAAATCAGATAAGAACCTGAATTTGATATATTACCTAGTACAATTAAAGATGATTCTTTTCATAACTCAAAAAGCTCTTTTTATGTTTGGTTTGACTTCATGAAAGTCTTAACCTCCAATATTCAAAACACAGCCATTGTTCAAAACCGAATCTCAAGTATTAATCACAAAAAGTTCTAATAAAAAAACAGAAAGTTCTAATCAAATAGTAATAAGCATAGACTCTAAACACAGCCATTGTTCAAAACCCTCACACATAGACTGACAAGTTACCTACTACTTATGGTATCTTGATGACCAAAGTTAAACCCTCTAACAACAAAGATTCTTCTTTACTATGGCTCCTTGTCCTTCCCCATGAAATCAATATCATATTGATATAAGTTAAGTACTCACCCAGTCTATATAAAGCAAATGTTATAATCCATTCATACGCGGTCTTTTACTCCCTCACACATCTGGTGACACAGTATAAACCATCAAATTAAGAAATCTGACCCACATCAAAATTAGTGTCTGAAACGTTGACATGAGGTTGAGAGGCGTGTAAAGAGAGAAGGTGCTAAACAATTTGGAGGTCAAAATTACAACAGCCCAGAAGCAGAAGCAGAAGAAGACTCCAATAATTAATGTCCACATGTACATATGCAAATTGATTAATTTGGAGAAAGTAACAACTACAATAAATTAGAAATGTAGTTGTTGTACCTGTAGCATATAGGTGACAGTCTCGAATCCTATAAAGCAAAGCCATCAAATAAATGTCAGGAGCTGAAAATGTATACATGTTTAAACAAAAAAACACTCATCAATAAGAAATGACTGCAATCAACTTCCATATATATTTTTTTCTTAAAAGCAGAGACAACTCACCTGAGAACTCATCCAAAATAAGAAAGGGATCAAAAAATCTCAGCTTAAACCTGTAAGGAACCACAAAAATCCCACATATTCAATTTTTTATTTGTACAAAAACTAGCATATTAATATATATCTGCAATCAAGAAAGCATTATAACTCTAGGTTAACCATCAATTGTGTGTCTCACTTAGAGAAATTTAAAATTGAAGACAGTATTATAGCCTACTTCATAACCTGATTACAATCTCTAGAAACGAGAGTATGTTTGAACTTCATGGATGCACCAAGTGCAAGATCATCAGCATCATCAATTCGACACATGTCATCCTCAAAGTTAACAGGCTGCCATAAAGATCCGCCTTCTGAGAACTACTAATGATGAATAGTTGAGCAACCAGAGCTGCCCCAATCAGTATAGTCCTTCAGACCATTACATGACCTTCTCTACTCTAGGCTCATTCTACAGCAAGAATACACATTCAATTTTTTTAACATATGAGAAAAGAATTCATGCAAGAATTATAAACAGAGAAGTTAACTTTTTCATGGATTCAGGCAAACATAAAAAATGATATGAGCAAACTCACCTTAACAAAACCTTGATAATAAGAAATAACAAGTTGATAACCAAAAACTAACTAAATAAAAAATGTTTTAAATAATCAAGAGAGATAGAGAGAGAGATAAAGGTACCTCTAGAAGGAGCAACATCTTGTTAGAAAACAGCTTTAGCAGCATCAGGATAGAGTAGCATGATGAGGCTTATGATAAATCCTGTCAATAATTTATAATAGTTCAGACTTTCAGTTAAAACAGGAAAATTACAAGATAAATGTCATTTGACCTGCTCAATATTCTTCCTCCATCCTAAATCATACATCCACCCCTCATTTTTTTTCTTCTCATGGACCTGAATAGACAAACAACACAGTGCAACTTTGAGTTCTTACTTCTGCATTAGTGTGCATTCATTTCAGAATAATCCATGCAGGTATAATGTGAATGATAGAAGAAACTATAATGGATTTTAAAGCGCTGTAAGTTGTAAGGCTTCCTAAGAAACCCGTCATTAAACCAATTGCTAATTGATTGGAAATCTTTATGATGTATGCTTTCAAAACAACACCTAACCATCCCATCAGAAAAGTACCAACCTGAAATAGTAAATTTTACTAATTGTAAGATATTAGATATAATTAATTGACTTGATGTACAAACAAAATAATTTACATTAAAAGAATGTTTTAAAAGCCAGGGCAAGTCGTATGAATTAAAAGAAAATTAAATATAAGAAAAAAAAAAGGAAAAAAGAAACACTAAATATTGGAAAAGATCAAAATGCATAATCATCTCAAGTTTTTCAACTGCCTGAACTTGAATGTGATCCTATAAGGATCGTTAAGCCTAAAACTTAAAACCAGCAAAAAACGCAGTTGCCCAATATTTTTGTATAATTTCAATCAAGCTGCAACCTACTGAAGATAGTAACAATGGTGATAGGGATAACCCGGTTACTTCGGGTCGGGCTAATACCAAAGCCCACTGATTGGCCCACCACACGTAGGCCCAGCAGGCCCAGGAACACTCGCTGGCCCAGCGAGCGGTTAGTTCCGCGAATAAAGATTCGTTTCCAATCGCCATGCAGCTGGAGGTGGGCGAGGATATAGGAAGTTTGTTAGGGTTCAATTAGGGTTTAGGAAGTTAAGTATAAATACATGAAAAGAACTCTGAATTAGGGTTCGCACTCTGTATACTGAATTACTACCTGTAAACTCAACGTTCTAGTAAAGAATACACCTCGGCAAGAGTAATTTTCTGCCCGTGGACGTAGATCTCCGGATCGAACCACGTAATCTTGTGTTTTTATATTCTGTTTGTGTAGATTATCGTTAGATTTTGTGGTTACCGGATTGCGCTCTATCAATTGCCGCCGTCTGTGGGAACCATTTAACCAACAATTTTTTACGTTTACATCGCATTCAAGAATCATGGTGACAACACGTTTGAATCAATCTCGCCACGGTGATCAATCTAACCAGGATCCGCCCGTGGATCAAGTTTTGCCGCCGAGGCAATTGCCGGCAGGGAGTACGTCTAATCATCAGGGCAATCAAAACCCTCCACTCCCTCAAGACCTGCAAAACCCTAATCTTGCTGCTGCTCAACCCCCGGTTAACATTCAAATTACCCCAGAACTGCTCCAGGCTTTCTTACAAGAGCATGCACATGTTCTTCAAGATTGGGCAGTTAATCGCCTACATCCCGCGGAGCCTGCCGCGGTGCCTGCCAGCCATAATGCTAATCCCGTGGTGCCTCCACCCCGTTCGCGTGATCAACAGGACCCGGGGCACCGCGGGCGTCAGGATCGACGACGGGAACGACCTGGTTCTTCCGAGGACCATGGGAGTTCTAATGAATCACGACCTCGTAATGAGGAACCTACTGATGTGGATCGCCGCCGTCCACTTAATGCGGCTAAGAGAGTTCGCTATGCCAATCCTCATGCTCTAGATCTTCAAGAGTATGAGCAAGTTCAACGCAATGTTGAACTGGACAGGATTCTGGGTCTTGATGCCAATGGAGATATCATCACACCGTTCTCCCGGGAAATCATGGCCACTTCCCTTCCCGAAGGGTTCAAACGGCCAGCCATACCACCTTACAATGGCACCAGAGATCCGGCCAATTTTCTTGGAGCTTTTAGGCACAGCATGCTTAGCCATGATAACATTATGTCCCTCCAGTACTGCAAGATTTTCCCTGAGTACTTACAGGATGAAGCTCGGGTTTGGTTTGATTCTCTCCCACGCAACAGCGTATCCTCCTTCAGAGAACTCGCCGAGCACTTTTGGGCACGGTTCGAAGCACGGGCGAAACCCATGGCCACCTTGGCCGATGTCATGAACATGGAACAGCGGGACGGTGAAACCGTCACCCAATTTCTTGACCGCTTTACGGCAATAAGTCTCAAGGTGGGAAATTGCCCCGTCGACGTAGTCATCAACGCATTTATGAATGGACTCCGCCCCGGAGCACTTTACACCGAGTTAGCTCGGAACACACCGGTCACAACTCGAGCACTGTTCAAAACAGTGTGCAAATTTGCTAAGGCCGAGGAGCAGACTCGCCAGAAGCGAGAGAAACACGCTAGCAAGCGGCAATCCGACAAAGCACAAACCGGGCCTAGTACTCGACCTAGTGCATTTTCCCGCCTGACACCGGGGCGTTCAGAATCCCGAAGTGAAATTCCACAATTGACTCCGTTGACGAAGTCACGAGCTGAAATCCTATCTATCCACAAGAACGATCTGCGACCTTGTCCGCGGATGACCGCGCCTCCTGAGAAGAGAAATCGTGGAAAGTGGTGTGCGTACCACCGAGATCATGGGCACGAGACAAAGTGCCGAGAACTCGGTAAGGAAATCGAGGAGTGCCTTAGGAAAGGATTCTTGCGCCAATACATTGCGCGAACTGATGATAAGCCCCGGACAGGTCAAAATGGGGGGTCATCCAATAATCAGGATATCATGACCGCGGCACACAACAAAACCGACCGCCGTGGCAAAATAACCGGCCGGGGCCGAACAACTACGCACGACAAGATTCTGGCAATCGCCAGCAACCGCGTCTCCCACCACCACCTCCTCCTCCGGCAGGACCCGGAGACAATGCACCTCCTCACGTGATAAACGTGATATATGGAGCCCTACCCACCGGGGCTTCACGACATGCCTTAAAGGCAGAAGCTCGACGTCCTCCTCCCGAGGAGCCACGTCATAAACGCCTCCATCAGTCCGAGACTGTCAGCTTCACGGATAGGGACCCGGTTCCGGAGATAACACCTCACACAGATGCTATTGTCATCGACATGACTGTAGCCAACATAACAGTAAGGCGGGTCTTCGTGGATAATGGGGTCGCGGTGAGTGTTATATTTGCCGACTGTTTTCAAAGGATGGGGATTTCTCGGGACCAACTTCGGCCGGCCCCCGGGCCACTGCAGACTTTCACTCAAGGTGAAGTCCAGCCGGAAGGTGTCATCACTCTCCCAGCATCTTTGGGGGCTTATCCGAAGATAAAAACCATCTTCGTGGATTTTTATGTGGTGAATTCCCCGTCACCGTACAACATGATATTGGGTCGGGACTGGCTCACCCCTGCCAAAGTCATTTGCTCCACGTATCACCTCGCGCTAAAGTTTCCCACCTCACATGGCGAAGTGGCTATCCGCGGGAGTCAGCGGGTTTCGAAAGAGTGCATGTATGTGGCACTCAAAAAGACTGCCAAGGTTTCACCCAAACAGCAGCTTCAAGTGGCATCATCGGTTCTGGAACCTCGGGAATGTACCTCGTTGGGGGATGCCACTGCACAAGTCCCGCTTGATCCGTCCAAGCCGGAACAGACAGTGACCGTAGGAGCCGTGGATGTGCCATGGCTACACCAGGCTATCATTCAGACCTTGCGAGAATATTCCGATATCTTCGCATGGTCTCCTCTGGATATGCCCGGGGTCTCTCCCGAGATAATAACGCACAAGCTGAACATCGATCCCAGTGTAAAGCCAATCCAGCAGAAGCAGAGGAAATTCGCTCCGGAGCGAAATGAAGCCATTCGAATCGAGGTGCAACAACTCCTGGATGCGGACATCTTGTTTGAGGTATTCTACCCCTCTTGGTTATCCAATCCGGTAATGGTGACAAAAACCAGTGGGGCATGGCGGATGTGTGTCGATTTCTCCGATCTCAATAAACACTGTCCGAAAGACTGCTATCCTCTGCCCTCCATCGACCAAAAGGCCGAAGCCATTACGGGGTACGTGGCACTTTGCTTCCTAGATCTGTACAAGGGATACCATCAAATTTTTATGGATCCGCAGGATGCCCTCAAAACGGCATTTATCACTGCCTTTGGGTGCTACGCTTTTAAGAAACTGCCCTTCGGGCTCAAGAACGCTGGAGCCACCTATCAACGTTTAATGGACTTTGTCTTCCACTCCTAGATTGGTCGTAACGTGGAGGTTTACGTCGATGACTTGGTCATCAAAAGCTCCTCCCATCTTTCATGTGTGCAAGACATTACCGAAACATTGCGCACTCTGCGACGCTATAACTTGCGGCTCAATCCAGCAAAATGCACTTTTGGTGTTGGCTCCGGGAAGTTTCTCGGTTATATGGTTTCGCAAAATGTCCTGCAGGCCAATCCGGCCAAACTCCGTGATGTGTTAGATCTGCAGCCACCTAAAACATTCAGGGATGTTCAACGCCTCACAGGTGGTTTGGCAGCTTTAAATCGATTTTTGTCCAAAGCGGCAGAGCGACAGCTCCCATTCTTTAAAGTTTTGAGGCAAGCGAAGTCCTTTGAGTGGACTCCGGAGTGTACCGAGGCTTTTGAAGCCTTGAAACATCATATACAGCAGCTGCCTACTTTGTCAGTTCCTCTCCCCGGAGAGCCGCTCTACCTGTATCTGGCTTCCGCCGAGGAAGCTATTAGTGCAGCTCTCGTACGAGAAATCGATGGCGTCCAGCATCCCGTGTACTTCGCAAGCCGAGTACTTCACGGGGCAGAGACGCGATATTCCAAGCTTGAAAAAACCGCTTTGGCCCTTGTTATGGCAGCTCGGCGTCTTCGGCCATACTTCCAAGGACGTGAAATACGAGTTCTGACCAATCACCCCATCCGCCAGATTCTTGTAAAACCCGAGGTGTCTGGGCGCCTCGCCAAGTGGGCCATTAAGTTGGGCGAATATGACATCCAGTTTCTCCCCCGCCGAGCAATTAAGGGTCAAGCACTCGCCGACTTCCTGGCCGAAGCCCCGGGAGACAATCCTGAGTCTCCCGTGGACGGTGATACACATCACCATGTTACCCTCACTCCTTCACCCCGGAAGTGGCAACTCTTCGTGGATGGAGCATCCGCGGTCCGAGGAAGTGGTGCCGGACTGCTTCTCATCGACCCCGAGGAGGTGGAAGTTAAATATGTCATCAGATTCAAGTTTAAGGTGACTAATAATGAAGCGGAGTACGAGGCAGTTCTCGCCGGGCTCCGGCTCGCTCAGTCCTTGGGTGTTCGTCATCTCGAGCTCTTCACGGACTCCGAGATCGTATCCAGGCAAATTCAGGGGACTTATGTCGCCAAAGATGAAACATTGGTCAGGTATCGTGCTCTAACACTCAAGCTCATGTCAACTTTTGAAGCAGTTACTATCCAGAAAATACCGCGTGCACAAAATACAAGAGCAGACGCGCTCAGCAAGTTGGCCTCCGCGGTCCGAACTAATATATCTCCGGATATCATGGTTGAAGATCTACCTCATCCAGCAGTTCATGAGGCCACGGTTTCGGTACTGACCGATAATGATTCGAATTGGATGACTCCTATCATCCAATATCTCCGAGATGGAGTCCTGCCCATTGACAAGCTACGAGCTCGGCAAGTTGTCCTCAAAGCCCCCAAATACTCCTTTCATGATGGAGTCTTATACCGGCGATCATACCTACAACCGAGTCTCCGGTGTCTTGCTCCTGCCGAAGCTACCCAAGTTCTGCGGGAGGTTCACGAAGGGGCCTGTGCCAGCCATATCGGTTCTCGCACATTAGCCAAGAAAGTTCTCCGCTGGGGATACTATTGGCCAACCCTGTTCAACGATGCTCATGACTTAGTGTCCAAATGCAGCAAGTGCCAACTACACTCCCGTGTAAAGCATCTACCACAGACCGAACTCACGGGAATCCAGAGTGCGTGGCCATTTATTCAGTGGGGTATCGATATTGTTGGACCATTCCCCGTTGCTCCGGGAGGGTTGAAGTTCCTGGTCGTTGCCGTGGACTACTTCACTAAGTGGGTCGAAGCCGAACCACTTACAGCCATTACTGGTCAGAATATCTTGAAATTCGTGTGGCGCAATATTGTTTGTTGCTTCGGCATCCCGAGCACTATCATCTCGAACAATGGTAAACAGTTTGCCAACGATCCATTCCGCTCATGGTGTGAAGAGCTCCACATCAAACAGATTTTCACTTCGGTCGCTCACCCTCAAGCCAACGGGCAGGTTGAGGTAACCAATAGGACACTGCTCACGGGAATAAAGAAGCGCCTGGATAGTGCCAAAGGTCTCTGGGCTGAAAACCTTCCACAAGTCCTATGGGCTTATCGCACAACACCTCATACATCTACCGGGGAGACTCCTTACAGTCTTACCTACGGTTCCGAAGCCGTAATCCCTGCTGAAATCAGTGTGCCGAGCCCCCGCCTCCTCACATTGGTTCCAGAGGATAATGACGAGGCTCTCCGGGCAAATTTGGATGAACTTGAACACCGCCGCGAATAGTCATTCATTCAACAGGCCAGATGTAAGCAACGAGCAGCCCGGTATCATAGCCTCCGGGTCCGAGGCACTCAGTTCAATGTCGGGGACTTAGTCCTTCGGCTCAACTCAGCCAGCAAAGCTGCCCCCGAAGGGAAATTACACGCTTCTTGGGAAGGTCCTTACCGAGTCGTTGCCGTGCACGACTCTGGATCCTATCAGCTTGAACATCTCAACGGAACCCCGATTCCCCGAAGTTGGCACGTCACTAACTTGAGGCGTTTCTATTTGTGACGGCCACATCTCAAGTACTATCTTATCTTTCATTTCTTTTACAGTTATTACCCTCTTTGTACTTTTGAGTTTGCTCCGGCACTTATTATTGAATAAAAATTCTTTGCTTATATAACCCGTTGTGTTATCCTTTACGTTACGGGGACGCCCTAACGCAGTCATATTATCATTATTCGTCTCCGGACAATTAAATCTCTCTTTCGGTCCGTCCGAGGAGATTAGCATTTTTAGTCCCCGGACTCATACCATTTTCTCGTCTGTTTAACCGGAGAAGTGTTTACTCCCGCCTGATCCGTCCGGGGAGATATATTACTCCCGCCTGATCCGTCCGGGGAGATTGGACTAATCCATACTGTGTTCCCGAACACCCAATTAAACAGTTAATAATTTTTCCCGTCGTATTCCCGAACACCCGATTAAGTTGGTTCGTAACCTGTTACCTTCATTAAACCAGTTCGTACATACTACAACAGTTTTATTATTATCTGAATATTACAACATTAAGAAGTTTTTTACATAAGACTTCGCAAAAAAAAAAAAAAAAAAACTATCTACGGCCCCCGAGCCAATACTCAGCGCTCCGGCGTTGTTGCCTACTTCTTGGTCTTCGCTGCGTCCTCCGGGGCCTTGACGTTCTCCGGCCTCGGGCTCCGGCTCGGTCATCCCTTCGAGCTTCCCTACGCCGAGGACTTACTCTAGGCGCTTGCCTGGGGGCTTCATCTCTGGTCCGCGCCTGGCTACTTTGTTGTGGCACGGACCTTGGAGCTTGGGCCCATTGCTCAGGGTCCCACTCCTCCGGAACCATCATCTCGATTTCCCTGGCCAGCTCCTCGACTACCTCTTCGGCAACCGCCGCGGGTTCTTCTTCGACTGTGACCACTGGAGCTGACTCTTGGATAACTATGCCTTTGGTCTTTCCGGAGGGTTTTTTCTTATCCTTCCGAGGAGCTCTCTGCGTACTTCGATCCCGACTGGAGCTCGCGATGAATTCTTCAGCAGTAGGCCTCCACCTGCCTCGGCTCTTCAGCCCTTCATACATACTGAGAAGCAGCTCCAGGACTTCTCGTTTCCTCACGAGCTCCGCGGACTCGACAGAGCTCCTCGACATCAATGCCGCGATGTCACTCTGGATTTCAACGACCCGCTCCTCTACTTCTTCAAAAGTCAGAAGACCGAACTTTGAAAGAATTCGTTCATATTCCTTCTGATGAACACGGACGCGGCTCATCTCGGCAGCTGTAGTTCGATACTTCATCTCGAAGTCTTTGGCTCTTTCATTGGCCTCAACCACCTTCTTCTCTGCCGAGGCAACCTGCTTTTCCAGCTTTGGCACTACGTGCGTCTGCAGATGATTCTTCTCTCCGCGGAACCACTCAAGTGATCGCATGAGCTTCTTTATTGTTTCGTGTAGCTCCGCGGTGTTCTAAACAGACAACGAAGACAACCAGATCGATTACTCTCAAGTATGTAAAGAGTTACATCCAGTTCAACAACAGACATAAAATTGCTCATGCAAGTAAAACAAGAAGTTCAAGAGACTGAGAAACATGATTGTATTTCACAAGGCAGATTACAATTGTTCAAAACAGTACATCATTCCTAACATTTCTAAAAAAGTACAACTTTAAATCTGCGGGGATCGACTGACCTCCCGCTCAGCTGCCTCGGTCACATCGGGCAAATCCTCAGTCTCCTCATTGGCTGCGACGGCCTCGACCGCAGCTGGGGCTTCGACCTCCATCCGTGGAGGGGGCTCAATGCTCCGGGGAGCGGTGACCAGCTCACCTCGGCAGAATGCCAGGAATTCTTCGTCTTGGTCCACTTCGCAGCTTGCAACTTCCGCGGCAGTCAGAAGCTGCTTCTTCTCCCCGAGCACCTTCACCAGGGGCCACTCTGGCAGCTTCGCTAGAGAGGCGTAATAGGCCTTTTCCACCTCGGCCACCGCCTCAGGGTCATACCCGAATTCTGGACGATTGATGTCCACATTCGGGTACGCCTCCTTCACCTCCTCCAGCACCAAGGCTCGTGTGGCTTTATCCCCTATTGCCACAAACTCCGTCTGGAAGTCAAGGAACGTGCTGGTGTGTAGTAATTTTTCGGCGAACGCTTTCAGCATCGCTCCTTGCCCCTCGATCACAGCGGCTTCCCGCGCCTCCATCTCCGTCCGAAGCTGCAGATTTTCTCCCCGCAGAACAGCGTTCTCGGCCTCCACACTGCGCAAGCGCACCACTTCGTCCTCGACCAACGACGCCCTTTTACGCGCCTCGGACAAGTCTTGAGCTAGCTTGTCGTTTCGCGCGCGAAGATCCCGCGCTGCCGCGGCCAGCTCTTCTCTGGCCTCCACCTCGCTTTTCAGGCCAACCTCTATGATTCCTCTGGCCAGCTGCAGAATCTTCTCGGCGTCCACGCCGTCAAACCCCAGCCTACTGGGGGTCACCTGTTCTATCTGGATAAGTTGAATACAACACGACACCGAGCTCAGACCTCATACTATACACCTCGCGTACGTAAAAGTTATGATCAGCGTTTTGAGTATTACCTCCGTACTCTCCCCTACTCGAGGTCTTTTGGACGGTGCCAGCGGAGTGCCGGTAGGCTCCGGCCTCCTTTTCATCACGGGAGATGGCTCCGCCGACATACCAGACCCCGCCTCTGGTCGCGCACTGGGGGGCGTCTTCCCCCGGGGGGACACCTCAGCGGCTTTCCCCTTCTTCTTGGCCGCTGCAGTCTTAGCGGGGCTTCCTGCTGCTGGTTTCTTTCCGAAGCGTCCCACTGCATATATGTCTATGGTTAGTCCTGCGCAAAACGACAGTTATAAACAGTAAGATAAAGAACTCCTACCCTCTTCGGCACCCGCCGTGCCCGAATAGTACGGGCTCAATCCTGCCTTCTCCAATTCCTCCTCGGAGCAGAGGGTTTTGAAAGTCCCCACTGTCCGGAACGTATGCTTCACTTCGGCCCCCGGGCTCTCCACGGGGGCGGTATCAAGCACCTCGTCACTCCTCCACTTCGGGAGAGCTATTTTATTCCTAATGAATATGAACCTCTCCTTCCACCCCTTTACTTTGCTCGGGTTCTGAACCTTGAACCCTCCTCGGGCTCGGGGACTAAAGGAATACCACCCCTTGGACTTCCCGAAGTTTTTTAGCTGGTAGAAGAACCTAAAAAGCTCTACAGTTGGTTCTACTCTGGCCTGTTTACAGACCACGGTGAATCCCACCACCTGCCTCACCGCGTTCGGCGCTAATTGACAGAGGGCAATACCGTAGTATTTTAACAATTCGATGACTACGTCCCACAGCGGCAATCTCAATCCTACTCTAAGGGGATCTATATACACGGTAATAAACCCCTGCGGTGGGCAACAGGCCCTATCCTCGGGGGTAGGGATTATGTACTCAAGGTCGAAGGGAAGGTAAAAAGACGGGAGCTCCCTCAAAATTTGCTCTCGCGACATCCGTAGCGCTATAGAGGACACCTCAAGATCCTCCACCGTGCATTCATAAAACGCAACCATCATGACGTTGCACTCTAAGCCATCGACCCTGTCTATGGTCCTAACCTCATTCCTCTCCGGAATGAGATACGATAGGGGGGGGATGTCTAACGGGGTATTCGAAGCCCCTAATTCTTCAATCGAGGCCGAAGATGAGGCAGAAGATGAAGAAGATGAAGAGGAAGACATACTTACTTGGTTTGAATTTGAAAGGGTTGATTTGAGAAGTTTTTTTGATCTGAGATGAATCACGAATGCAGATTTCCTCTTTTTCCCGCTTTCTAAACTGATGAATCACAATGAAGAAGATGAAAGGTTACTGTGCAGTTATTTCCAAATATATACGCAAAAAACCAACGGCCCTGATGCAGCCTATTCAAATTCACTGGTGGAGATTTAAACGTGCTGCTCACGCGCTTTACAGTTCCCCAGGCGCGTGGGGAACAGGTTTCTTGGAAGTCACAGAGCGTGTCACTTCACATCCCTCTCTCTCATGATGGCGCCGCCAATCGCATCAACCTCACCCTTCGTCAGGAAGATTCAAACTACACTCCAGTGATTCCCTCACCTCGGTCATACTCCCACACTCCGGTGCTCCCTCCATCTTGGCCAGGCTATTCACTCCGGTGTACCCTCTACTTCGGCCAGGTTGTTACATACTTCCAACGCGTTTCGGGCTTCTGGGATATTCGGTACCTCGCTATACGCCCCGTGCACTTCGGCCTAGCTCGGCACCGCGTCCGCCGACTACTCCGCAGAGTCCCAGGGACGCGGATAGACTCAGTCCTCCATAAACACTTCGGCCCGCCAGCGACCCCGGTTCTTCTTGCCTCCGGTTCCACCCCGGTGAAAACCGAAGCTCCCTCCTCGCTTCGGCTGGGGGGGGGGCATCTGATAGGGATAACCCGGTTACTTCGGGTCGGGCTAATACCAAAGCCCACTGATTGGCCCACCACACGTAGGCCCAGCAGGCCCAGGAACACTCGCTGGCCCAGCGAGCGGTTAGTTCCGCGAATCAAGGCTAAAGATTCGTTTCCAATCGCCATGCAGCTGGAGGTGGGCGAGGATATAGGAAGTTTGTTAGGGTTCAATTAGGGTTTAGGAAGTTAAGTATAAATACATGAAAAGAACTCTGAATTAGGGTTCGCACTCTGTATACTGAATTACTACCTGTAAACTCAACGTTCTAGTAAAGAATACACCTCGGCAAGAGTGATTTTCTGCCCGTGGACGTAGATCTGCGGATCGAACCACGTAAATTTTGTGTTTTTATATTCTGTTTGTGTAGATTATCGTTAGATTTTGTGGTTATCGGATTGCGCTCTATCTAATGGTCTTTAAGAAAATTCATTTATTTTCTTTGTTTATTTGTTTAGTTATGATGGTATTCGAAATAGATAACGCTATTTTCAGTGGTCAACGAATAAATTAAGAACATGACTCTCCAATATTTATCTGAAATTCTTTACAAAGGCATGTTACCATCAGACATAACAATATAAATACACAAGTGTTTTGGCCATAACATTTTCATGTTCAGTTCTTCAGTTAATCTAAGTTCTTTCCATATAGAATGTTGCATCAATGGGATTTCCAGGTTCGACAGCAGTGATTTAGTAATCACTAGCAGTTATTTGATCACTTCGTACCTAAGCCAATTCATACTAAAAGCCAGCATATATTAGAAAAGGATTTAGCATATTACCCCTTGAAGTCCAAATACAGCAACCAAGGAGACATGTATAAGTTCAAAAGCATGTTCTACTTATTTGAAATTAACAGCCTGAAAAATTTACAAATAAAATTTAGATTCTATGATATTACATTATAAACTAGCTCGGTCATACCTTGTTTTTTCTTCAAAATTCAGAGTTGAAATTCAAGTATCTGACCTGTTATTACTCTTTTGCATCTAGAAGTACAGCTGTAGAGTTTATTTCACAAATTGCAATAAAGAATTATGTAATATCACAAACTGACCCCACTTATGTAATATCCATAATTAGAATATTATATATTAAATCACCACAATCACAGATATGGAGAATTATTTTAGCAATGGTATTGAGTTACAGTCTAGTAGCTAGTACAGACCATATAAAATTCCATAACATAATCTTAAGAGGAAATAAGAAAGCTTTGCAGCAAAGTGAGCTACACTCCTATTATAAACAAGATTCCACATCTGACAAGAATATGCCCAAAGTTCATATTTTCCATGTTAGAAGACCAACACGTTTAAAACCACGGAGGGGGGATTGTGGAAGGGAGGAATAGAGAAGAAAACTTGCTTTGTTCATGAAAAAGTAAGGAAGAACTTGGACTTTGCGAATTATAATTCTATTGCATAGCACTTGCCTGGTTGGAAGCTTGATCATAAGATGAAAAATGGGTATCCCAATTTTCCGTGCCACCATTGAAGCTGGAGGAAGCTGTAGTTTAGCCTTTTTTTTCTGCAAATTTTATGTATGTATGGTTTCACTTTGTTTACTTGTAAAGTGAATAGGATACCTACTGCAGTGTATGAAATGCTGAAGCTAAAGAACCTACGTGTTTGTGATTTTGGAGGTTGACTTGATCTGGGAAATAACAACCAAGATCAACTTCCTGTTGAGCTGCCATAATATCAAACTCTGACAGATCACTCATTGGAGTGAATGCCGACTCACTAATTAGGCCTTTAGTTTCCAGATTTCCATGTAAAGACATATTTGAAGGCGGCAACAGATTTCTGGTAATCTGGAATAACATCTGATTGGTCAAGAATCGAGCTGATTGGTCAAGATTTAGCATGTTGTTTTGGAAGCCCTTGTATTGTTTAGAGCCTCCTGATTCAGCCAAGTGTTTGATATTCGAGATCACGTATCCTACATAGTTCATCTGGTTTGCTGATGAAGTGGCGGAACCAAAAATTGACGTATGATCAAAACTTTCAAAGAATTTATCCAAATCAAAAAGCGATGACAGGTTTTAAGCTCCATTCTCTTTTCTATTTCTGTTGTTTTTAATTCTAGAAGCCTGGATCTTCTGAAAGTAATTAAAACTATCTTTTAAATATTTTCAGTAATATTTTAATAGCAATGCCAGGTGAAGTGCATATGTAATTCCACCGGTCTTTCAAAAGGAAACATTATGGAAAAGGAATAATCACCACGACTATGAGGATCAGTAAGACACCTCACCTGTATTCCTCCAGCAAGAATGTTCAGTCCATAAATTTGTGCAGCTCGAGAACTTGAAATTGCTCATGTCTCTCTCACACCTTCAGAAACTACATTATATTCTGATGTTAATCTAACTTAAGTTGCAAATGAGATAAAAATATTGAAACACTACCTGAGCGGCACCTGTAGAATCAATGATATTCCCTGGGAACGCCCAACTTGTTAAGCATCATCTGACACTGATTTTTCCCCGGAAAATTCAATTAATATAAAAAATATTTTCTCATAATAATTCAATATACATGAAATTGTAAGAGTAAATGTAAGATTTTGACTAAGCTTTTCCAGTGACTGGGTTAGTACAGTTGATAAAATACTAACAATGCGTTTGATAAAATACTCCTCATTTGAAGTCCTACCATCGAAGCCTTAACATCTTCAAACTCCATTTTGTACTCCAGCATAATTCACCTTGTTTCAGCTTGTCAAATTGCTCTATTATACTCATTTCAGAAGAAAAAAAAATTGATGCAACATTTAAGGAGATCAACACGATACAAGGTAATGGAAATGGGAGCCCTAATGTTCATAATCCTATTGTGTTGATTAAAAAAAATAGCAAAGAACCAAGTGTATTAGTTTCTATCATAACTAAGAAATCAGAAAGTGAAATGTGAGATACCTAAACTTTATTTTCCAAGGTCTAATCGATAATGACTATGGAGAGAAGTATTCTTATTCAACCAAATATCTGATAATGAAATAATTACGAAAGCTGCTATGAATATGAAAAGACAGACTGATCATTGGTATGTGGACAATGTAGAAGGCGTGGGCAATCACAGCGGTTGTGAGGCCGGCGGAGGAGGCAGGGCCGTCGCCGGTGATTTTTGTAGGCGATGCTGGCACCTGAACCGGTAAAGACGGAAGGTTTTGATGAACTCAGCCACCGCCACCTATAGAGCTCCGGGATAGTGAAATTCATTGGTATGGAAGATAGCGACGCGGCTGAGGGGAGACGGCGCAGACGGGAAGACGGCGTGGAGGGGAGACGGCGGGAGCGGGACGACGACGGGGAGAGCACGGCTGGAAGATGTCGCAGCTAGGGCTGTTATTTAGGGGAGAATCTTTTAATGAGTTAAAAAAAGAAATTTTCTTATTGTTTAAAAACGACTTCGTTTATTAACCTTTAAAGAAATAATAATAATAATAATAATAATAATAATAATAATAATAATAATAATAATAATAATAATAATAATAATAATAATAATAATAATAATAATAATAATAATAATAATAATAATAATAATAATAATAATAATAATAATAATAATAATAATAATAATAATAATAATTAAGGCGCTAAACAACAACAGAAATGCGACAACGGTAAAGAATAACCGTTGTCGTTCAGCGAATTTATTTGCTCAATAACAACGGTTCAACAAACAACAACCGTTACTCTCTAACAGACAACGGTTTTCAACTAAAACCGTTGAAGTAGGGGCGTTGTTGTTCTTTGTTTTTCTTGTAGTGGCTTCTTCATTATTTTTTGAATTACTTGACCTTTTAGCTAATTTTCACCATTTCTCTCAATTTTACCCTTATGTCAATGCTAAAATATATCTTATTTTTCAACCTCCCACTAATATTTGATTTAATCAAATATTATCACCCGGGTTATATTTTACAATACATTTAATTCTTAATTCTTCCACTTACTTTTAAAAGGTCAATTAATTTGAAACGGAGGGAGTATGAAAATATATTTTTTGTCTACGTTCTTGAAAGACGCATGTGATTGAGAAATGGTAGGATTATCGGTGAAGAAATAGAAGAAAAACCTGTGATGGAAGAAGAAAAAAAGAGATGAGGATATGGCGAGCCGAACGCTCAAGCGGCTTCCTCAACTAGATATCATTGAGCAACCATTGAGTATCAACTTTTTGGAATTGGCAAAACCTCTCAAGTTGAACTTAGGTTTTCCAGGTGAGGATCCTCATTGGCATTTGAAAGATTTTTTAGTTGTGTGTTCTACTATGAGACCCGATGGTGCCGATGAACAAGTGAAATTACATGTTTTTCCTTTTTCATTCCATGATCAGCTAAAAATTGACTTTACTGTCTTCCACCATGATCCATTACTACTTGGGCAAAATTGTAAAAAGCTTTTCTTGAAAAATTCTTTCCCGCAAGTAGAATTGGACCATTAGAAAGGAATTATGTGGAATTAGGAAAAATTCTAATGAGTCCTCGTATGAATATTAGAAAAGGTTTAAACAGTTGTGTGTTAGTTGTCCTCAACACCAAGTTAGTGAACAATTATTGATTCAACACTTGTATGAAGGTTTATTTTACCTGATAGAGGTATAATTGATGTTGCAAGTGGATGTGCTTTAGTAGATAAGATACATGCACAAGCTAGACAATTAATATCTAATATGGCCCAAAATACACTACAATTTGAAACTAAAAATGATGCAGGACAAACTAAGAGAGTTAACAAGATTAATGTTAATGATGTCAAGAACAATTAGAGAATATGTTCAATAAATGGCATATTTAAGTATTGTTATGTCCAAGTTTGAATCAAGTAGCAAACCACAAGTTCGAGCATGTGGAAGATCACTGATTTTATCTCATACTACTGATGTTTGTCGTACTTTGCAAATTGAAGATGTTAATGCTTATATGTGGTTTCCCTAGCCAACCCCAAAGAAAACATGACTCTTATGTAAACTTTCATCTCAACCTATCCCAAACCCAAAAGAGAATGTTCAGGGAATAAAACTTATAAGTAGGGAATATATGGAAGAACCTAAAAGTAAGAGAGTAGAAGTTGACAAAGAGTGAAGCCTAAATATGTGGGTAAGGTGGAAATGAAAAGAAATATGGGGCAGGGGTGAGCTTAAGGAAAGATGAACAAAATCATAAATCCCCTGCTCAATTTAGAGAAATATTGCATTTTCCCTCTAGTTTCGCTAAGTCAAGAAAAAAGCTATGGACCAAGAAATCTTATAGACATTTAGGAAGGTAGAAGTTAACATACCTCTCTTGGGGAAAAAATCATATATCGTCTCATAACTATGGCCACTTACGCAAAATATCCCATAGTTTTTCTGCTTTTTCAATCTTATCCCATATGTCCTAATATTATCCAATTTTGATCCCAACAAATTTAAATTTGGCTGGAAAATGCATGTGCCCGTCACGTGCCAGCCAAAAATTGGAGATTTTACCTACATGGCATCGGAATTCTGAGGTGGATAATCAGATTTTTAGTTTTGTTTTTGTCTTTTTTCTATACAACTAAGATTAAACTTGCCACATAATCTAAAAATTTACAACAAACTAAAATAACTCACAAATAATAAAAAAAAAAAATCTATAAAATCAATCCTCCACCGAAACTCTAACCAAATTCCACCTCTCCACCTCCATCGTCGCCTTTCCCCGCCCTAGTACCTCTCTCCTATTTCCCCGTACTTGGCTCTCTCCTCACCTTCAATTTGACTTATCCCCTTCCCCTTTCCATAACCAAGAGGACTAAAAATCCAATTCATCGACTTCAAGCATCTTCTTCTTCTTCTCCACCCCCAATTATTGAAAAGAAAGTACTCGAGACTGAAAAGCCACCCACTGTCCTTCGAGACTTCGATGAGAATGGCTCCAGTTCCTCCGATTTTGTTAAAGCAAGGTTCAAGAAAATGATATGAGAGGTGCAGGATAACGTCTGCGCCGCCATTGACATCATCGACGGCGGTGCCACGTTCAAGGAAGATGTCCGGTCCAAGCCTCGAGGCGACGGCGGGATCAGCAGAGTTTGTGAAGATGATGAGTTTATATTTATTACTAATTTCTTTTTTTTTTTTTTCAATTTTTTTAATTTCAGAAAATAAACTGAGGTGGAAACGTTATGTTTAGTTGTAAAGACAAAGAAAAGAAAAATTAAAAAAAGAATTTCTAGCGTAGAAATCTAGTTCCACGTAGGCAAAATCCCTATTTTTTTTTTGCAGGCACGTGATCGGCACATGCATTCCTGCCAAATTTTGAATTTTGGGACCAAAATTGGATAATCTTACGACATACGGGACGAAATTGAAAAAGCATAAAGTTGTGGGATATTTAGCGGAAGAGGCCATAGTCATGGGACGATATACGATTTTTGCCCCTCTCTTATATTCCATTAAACAAGTTCCTAAGTACGCTAAATTTCTCAAGGTACTTTGCACCAACAAAAAGCAATTCAAAGGCTCTCAGAAGGTAAGTACGGGTGAGAATATTTTCTCCATGATTAAAAGAAAATCGACCTAAGTGTAAGGATCCATATATGTTCATTATACCTTGCAAAATTGGAAATCTAAGGTCTGAAAGATGCATGCTAGATTTAGGTGCCTCGAGAAATGTTATGCCTAGAACTATTTATGATTCTTTGAATTTAGGGTCATTAAGCAAAATTGATGGGGTAATTCAACTGGCTAATGTCTTGGTTCTAGTAAATAAATTAGTATTTCTGTTGATTTTTATATTCTTGACATAGATGATAATCATCTAATAATATGTTGTTACTCTTAGGAAGACCATTTCTTAAAACATCTAAAAACTAAGATTGATGTGCATGAAGGTAATCTAACCATGGAATTTGATCGAGAACTGATTAAGTTCAATATTTTTAATGCAATGAGATATCTTAGTGACATCAATAGTGTGAGTTCCATTGACACTGTTGATATTATTAATATAATTTTGCAACAAATTATTTTTCTTGATAACTAGTATGAAGTAAATTTCTGAATTTTTTGTTGAAAAATAGGCTAATTTAGAGGAATTGAAGGCAACTTCAACTTCTCTAGTTTACTTCTCACTTCTTCTAAAGTGTTGTCCTCAGTGGTACAAGTTCTTAAGATAGAATTGAAAACCCCTCCACTCTAATATGAATATGCTTTTCTTGGTGATGGTGACTTTGCCTGTGATTATTTCAAAATTCTTTTACCCCATCCAAGAAGCAAGGTTGTTAGATATATTAAAGTAACATAAAAAGGCCATCAGATGAACAATTGTTGATATTAAAGGAATGAGTCCAACTTTGTGTATGCATAGAATCCTTCTAGAAGATAGTGCTAAGCCGGTTAGAGAAACACATCATAGGCTAAATCGGCCAAAAACTATTTTTGGTCCCACAACATTTTGCTTTTTCGATTTTAGTCCCACCACTATTTACTTTTTCAATTTAGTCTTGTATGTGCTTCAGGTTCAATTTATAGACAATGTTGGCCGGAAAAATACTAAATTGGCCGAAAATTATCATGTGCTACTCACATGACCCTAAAAATTGAGGAAAACCGGCAAGAATTATTTTTGTGTCAATTTTTTGCTGATTAGGACTTGTTCTCGGTTCACTTTTTGATTGAAAATGAATACATTATCAAATTAAATGAATAGTAGAAAATTAAAATCAACTATCTGCACATACACACAAAATCTATACATACGAACACATGTACACACATATATCAGATTGAATCCTCAAGCGACAATTGACAGCTTCCAATTGCATATCCAGTTGCGTAGACGATGTGCGCGTCCCGGTTAGGTCGACATATGTGAAGTTGTACAAGTGGCCAAAATTGGACTTCGAATTTGTGAGGTCAATGAGCTCCAAATCCCATAAAGATAAAGGGCACGCACAGGGGCAATACGACCATACGAAGATGGTGGCCAGTTTCTCATGCCGGCAAATGTACTTGAGGAGCTATACTTTCTTGAGGGAGGGAGATCTCAAAGAGGAAAAGATGTCAACGATCGAGTACCTTTAGATCACCAATTTAGGGTTTAGGTAGATATGGTTTCTAGAAAAAACGAAGAAAGAAGGATAACGCTGGTGCACGTGGTAGTGCACACACTTTTAGGTCAATTTAAGTGTCTTTTTACGGACTTTTGTGTGCATTTTCACGTGTGTTTTGTGCGTTTATTTCTCATTGGGCAATTTGATGTGTTTGTTTCATTTTCATGTCAAGACAGGTGAATTAAGGCCCAAAAACAGGTTCGAAGATCTCAAATTGACAAATCGAGCTCAAAGGAAGAAGAAAACAAGGAAAAACAGGGGATCATGCCCGAGGTGGTGAGGCCACGCCCGTGGCCCAAGCCACGGCCGAGGCAGTCCAACGCCACGGCCGTGGCCATTCCTCCAGAGAAGGCCACATTTCAGCATCATTTGCCACGACCGAGGCAAACAAACACCACGACCGTGGTGATCCAAACCCCACGACCGCGGTCTGTATCCACCGCGGCCTTGGCAAGTCCTCCAGAAGTAAAGGCAAATTCAGTCCAAGAAAGACCACGGCCGAGGCAGTAGATATACCACGGCCGCGGCCCCAAATTGGGCCCAAAACCCTTGTTTCACCACGCCCGCGGCCAACTTTATGACACGGCCGCGGCGGGGTTCCCTGTTTTAAAATCCTAAACACGTTTTTGCCTAAATTGGAGCTAGCACTTTCTCTCCTTATATATATATATCATCCCATTCGAATTTAACCTAACTTAGAACAACCTAGAACCCATCCCCCACACATAATCAGCCACTTTTCTCCATTGGAAGCAAGGAAATGGAAGGGGGTTGAAGATCCCTTTGGTTCTTTCTATCCTATGTTCATGTTTTTCTTTAATTTTCTGTTAGTTTATCTTTGTATTAGGTAAAATGGGTGGCTAGCACCCTTAGTTCACTCTTGATTATTGTGGAACCTTGAGTCCAAGACATTCATGTGATTATTACGGTTAATGTTACCGAAAATATTGTGTATTCAAGTGTTTTGTGTTATTTGCTGTTATTGACTCACATTTATGAATTTATTATTGGATTGATCACCCTTTAAGGGATTTGTGAATGTGTTGCTAGAATAGGAGGTCACTATCCGTAATTGTAGGATTTCCGATTCCCGAGTAGCAAACAATAATTATTTATTGGTGATAACACAAAGTTTAACCTCTAAAACCGAGCTTGCGAGTTTTATGTTGAATTTATCTCGTTGTCCTAGTGTTTAATGCATTTGGTGATTGAATCTAAGAGAGCTTGTTCGAGGATTCGGTTAAACTGAATAGGGTTAGTCGAAGAGCTTGTTTTGATTAACTAAGATTAAGGGATAACAAGGCTATTAGAGCTTGTTAATAGCCTTGAGATAAGGGCTAGAATCACAATTGAATAGGGCATTGACAATAGTTACATAAATCGTCCAAGACCTCGGTGAAACATGATCAAGGGTGAATCGTTTTGTTATTTAAAAACTAAAAACCTATAAAAATCTCTTTATTTGTCTTTGTTTATTTAGGTGTAGTTGTTATTTCATTAACCCCCCACTTCTTTATTGTTTTCTAGCTTATTTACTTTATGTTTCTTCATAATAATAGCTTAACACATAAAAGCAAAATTTGTTCGACCGTTCCTCGTGGGATCGACCCTTGCTTGCCACTCTACTAGTTAGAGTAGTCGGTAAGGTTTAAGTGTATCTTCATACACGATTTAATTTGGTAGTCGGAAACGACGCTACCAAATTTTGGCGCCGTTGCCGGGGAATGGTTTAGAATGATTTTGTTTTATGTGTTAAGTGTTTGTTTTAGTTACATAGCTAGTTGTTTGTTTTGTTTATTTAAAGAGCATCCGTCGAGCCAACGACGTTAAACAAAGGCGCTTGTCGGGAGGCAACCCGACGTTTATTGCTTTTCGTATTTTAAATTCATAGTTTAGTTGCTTTACTAATATTTTAGTGTTTTAAATTATTTTGTTTAAATGTGTGTAGGTGCCCAACAATCCACTCAAAGAGATAGTGTGAAATGGGGGTGAAGGAGCCCAAAATGGAGGAATTACCCAGGAAAAATCACCACGGCCGTGGCACACAATACACCTCGGCCGCGGCCTCCAACAAGGAAAAATTCAAGCCATTCTGGACAAATGGCCACGGCCGAGTCAAATTGAGGCCACGCCCGCAGCTAAATCACCCTCGGCCGTGGTAAGTCTAGACCGCGCCCGAGGTCATTCACTCTAAAAAATCCGGAATCACACTGGAAGAATTGCCATGGCCGCGTCAATCCATTGCCACGCCCGCGGTTAAATTTCTCATACGCCACGGCCGCGGCTTGGTTTACGCCTCGGCCGCGGCCTACTCCCAGGTATAAAAATACAGACGCGGGCGAGGTAGGGCATTTCACCCTCCTCCTCGCGAAAATTGGCAAAAACACACTCACACACACACGAAATCCGCCATTGTTACTCAATTTCTTCCCCTCAAATTCACACCACACCTCACCCACATCATCATAAACATTTCTATCTGAAAAAATTCGGATTTGGAGCAAAGTCGGAGTCGGGTCGAAAAGGGCGCGAAAAATCAAACTTCAAATTTTTCGATTAAACTCGACCGGTAAGTATGGCTATCCTTTCCCCTCAATCTTTATTTGTTATTATGAACTTTGTTGTTAAGATTTGGGGCAAATTTGTTGTTGGATTAGTTGATATATTGATATTGGTTGTGCACACGTATTTTGTGAATTTTTGCCAATGTTGAATGTTTTTAAGTAATCTAACACTAAATTTGTAGTGATAGCCTTTGTTTTTGCATGATTTGTTGATGATGGATGAGGATTAGTTTGGGAATCATTGAAAATTGAGGATTGAAGTTGATTTTTGCTATATCACCAACCACTTGACATGCATTCCCTTTTGTTACCCTTTTTGCTATTTGATTCTATTATTATGTTCGATTGTTAGGTTGATTAGTGAATTTGTGTGAATAGTAGACACTTTTAGACTCTTGATAATAATGAAACAAAATCAACCTATTTTTGTTGAGCATTAATAGAATTTTCTTGCAATAGGATAATAATTAGACATGTTTGCCATTTATGCACATTTAATCAAGTCAACTAAGTCATCTAGATTGCGAATTCACTTGTGATTTTCTGTGATTGGTTGAACATGAGTGATTGAAACATGAGTGATTGAAACATGAGTGATTGGCATTCTATTTGATTAGAGTTAATGTTTCAATTGGTGATAAGTGTTAAAACTCGGAATTTAAGTGTGTGTGTTTGTCTTGTAGGACAAATGGGACCATCAAAAAAGACATCAAAGAAAAGTGTTGGCACAAGTAAAGGCACACCAAGTATAGGAAAGGGGAAGGGCAAGTTGGTGATCCGGGAGCCCCTCCCAGAGGAACCGGAGATCGAAACCCCGGAGGTCCCAACGTCCACAGGGCCAGACAGTCGGCTTTTCGACATCATTTTGGACGACCCGGTTCACCAACAAAGATTTGCCCGATTAATGAAGCGTCAGATTGTTGCCACCCGTTATTTCAAAACCGAGTGTTTGACTGATATGGGAGTCAAGGATAATATCGATGAGTTTTTGAGAGCATTGGGCCTCATTGGATTGTTCACTCCAAGGCCCACATACCAACGATTCGTCCTTGAATTCTTCAGCACACTGACTGTCCGATCCAACTCTGAAAAATGTGGAAACAGAATCCACAGCATTTCATTCCACCTGCTGAACAAAAAGATGACACTCACAGCAGCGGAGTTGAGGAAGATTTACGGTTTCAAAGAAAATCCCTCCACCACAGACTTGGAAAGCATCGATGAGTTCAATGTCGGGCGGTTCTGGGGGCAAATAACTGTTGCTCCCGGCTTGGTTGAACCGCAAGCCTTCGATTCTAAGAGCTCCAAAACTAGCTGGATCAGAAATCCAGTCGTAAAGGTTTTACAAAGGCTCCTGGCATTGACACTTTTTGGGAGGAAGGAGACGGGGGCAGCAAGGATGGCCGAGCTCAGTATCCTATGGTCCATTCTCAAACGGACCGATAGGAGATATGAAGAGGTGCTGATTGAGTCTTTTGAGAGGACAGTGAAGGAACTAACGGCGACCAGAAAGAAAGAGCCTAAGCAATATGACTCAATATTCAGCGGAGCTCTTATCACACCAATTCTAGAGCATTGTGGAGTTCCGTTGATTGACTTCAAGGCTGTTTCAGATTCGTTCCTTCTGGGTTGGGAAGATTTAGCCAACATGAGGATTGCTGCTTTGGGACTAGAAGATGGAGTCTCCGTTCCCTACGTGATCCAAAATGTAGGGCCAATGCTACGCCTTCCTAACCCAGACCTCACCCGCATCCGAGACCTCAAATCCACAGCCAACTTGGCCTTGAGCTCAGCTGCACACCGGGCAGCCTCGAGGGAACCCAGTGACCTCGAGTTCCGGAAATATCAGAGAGGCCAAGTATCGGAACCTGCTGCAGAAGGGATAGATCTCACAGGCGAGGGTGTGAGCAGCCGTCATTCACGAAAGAGACCCGTATCCGCTGTTCAGTCCCAGACCGAGTTTCAACAACAAGTGGATGAAAGATTAAGCACGATGGAGGGGGACATCCGAGAGATGAAGTCGGACATTAGGGAGATCAAAGGAAACCAGAGCAAGATCCTCGAGGCACTCAACAGCCTTCGAGCATGTTTTGGTGGCCAAAGCTCCCGATCGTCACGACCGTCCAAATCTTTGTGAGTAGGAGTACCAAGAATATCCTTCTTCTTTTTCAAAAGCTTAGTTTTCAACTAAGTTTGGGGGAGAAAAGAAAGAAGTAGGATGTTCTTGGCCACCCCGGTGTTACAATCTCTCATATTTCATTTCCATATATTACTGCTTGTTGACTATTTAGGCCTGTGTGCCCCTTCTGTTTTGCCTATACTTGGGATTCACGGCGTGTGGGCCGTTTGATTGTTATTTTTGCCTTTGTAAACTTGCTTGCACTATTTCATTGAATAATGTATCGGATTTTCTTGTAGGATGTTTTGTCTTGATTGGCCTGTGTGCCATTTTCTACTATCATCTTTGTTTGGTTAAGATAAATTGAGTTTTGTTATTTATATGATGAAGTTTTGGGCACTTACATGCATAGTCGTAATAAGTTGATAATTTTTTTAGTCGATTGGGATGAGTGTTTTGAATAAATGGTTAAGTTAGTTAAGCACCAATCCGTACCCTTTCTTTCCACAAACTTTGATTTTCAATCAAGTTTGGGGAGGGGGTGGTAGGTGTACGGATTTTGGCCGCTTGGAAAAGTTGATTGGACCAAATTTGAGTGAAAATGTGGCAAACGGTTAATGATGAATAAATTTTCCATAAAAATTGAAAACTTGGCTAATGATAGAGCATGATAGGCTATGAGACGAAATTGAGCTTACACTCAAAACTTTTGATAAAAAATTGCAACCGAGTGAGTTTTTGAGCTTTAGAAGATACTCCCGCCTTTGGAGTAACGTAAACTTTCTTTCGGTGTGAAATTCATTGAGTACATTTAGTTGTCTCTAGAACTTGCCTTGATTCTCTATTTTGCATGAGTCGGTACATTGTGTGACATTGAAAATGATTTTAGGTAATCCTTGATTTGAGCCTACTTTCAAGCTTGAAAACACATCCTTTTTACCTAATTTGATATTGTCTCTAGTTGAGCCCCTTGAGCTTTTAGCCTTTTGTTTGACAGCCCAATTCTACAAGCCGAAACCCTTTCGATTAGCCTTTGAACCTAATTGGACTATTTGAGTATGAGGGAGGTGGTTGGAAGGTAGTCGGATAATTTGGATTGAAAAGGGTGAACTATTGGGAGTATTGAAAGGTGAAAGAAATTGAAACAATAGGAAAAGAATCGAGAATACTAGTCCTCTCCAATTTTTGTTTGTGTTAAAAAAAAATAAAAAAAATAAAAAAACAAAGTCGAAAATCGAAAAAAAGTCGAAAAATCAGAAAAACAAAAGAAAAAGTTAGTTGTATATACTCATTGTTGCTTTTGATTTGGAGAGGCTAGTAATATAAATGTCTTTTAATAGATGTTCTCAAAGTTGTAAGAATTCAAAGAAAATACACTCCAAGGGAGAATTGAGAAAGCATTTAGGTTGTGGACTTTGTGGTAAGGAGAAGAAATCAATTTTTGGGATTGGTTTACTAAGGAAGTAAAGAGTGAGGTTGAGTGACCATTGTTTGAGGGGTAGATGGGTAGTGCACGACTCATTTAGTCCGTTTTATAGTCACTTATACCCAAAATTATCCCACCTTACCCCAAACCAACATTACAACCCGTTAAAGACCTTTTTGATTCTTTGTCACACATGTCAGTATACATCGAAGTTTAGATGATTGGCAAGCCTATGGTAGATACTATTTGCATTTCAATGTGAGCGTATATACTACCTATTCAATACACTTGAGAGTCGAGGGATACACTCATCCGGTAAGGATTTCAAGTTGAGAGTGTCAAGTCTTGAAAGTAGTTGATATGCTCTATCTCTTATGCTCAATGTTATCATGATTGCCTAACTTTTGAAAATTTCTTCTGAAATTGATTTTGCCACTTAAATCTGCCCTAAAAAGTGTCCTTTCTTCTTTTTCTTTAGGGTTTATTACCAAAAGCAACCTGATGTATACCCGTTTTTACCACTTGCAACCTATTTTAAAAGTCGTCGCCGATTGCAACCTGACTTATTCTCGTTTTACCGATTACAACCTATTTTATAAATTCCGGCCAAAATTAAGAGCGTGTGCCACACGCGCGTAATTTTGAGCAAGTGGTAAAAATGAGTATACTTCGGGTTGCTTTTGGTAATAAATCATTTTCTTTTTTATTTTTTCTTTTCTTCCCTCCATCATTTTCTCTCTCATCCTCCTTTTTTTCCCTCCCTAGGGATGTACACAAACAGAGTTGAAACGAATATCTAAGAGTTTGAGTTTAGTTCATTAATTATCGAGTCGAACTCGAGCTTAATTTATCAAATATATGGACGACTCGTGAACTTACTCGAGCCTCTAGCGAGTCTAATCGAGCCCAAATGAATTCAATAAATATAAATTACAAATATGTTACTAATCATTATATAATTAAAAATAAACCATAAATTCTTAAAATGCATGATTTTAATTAAGATTAAAATACCTACTAAGATTAATTAATTACATATATACAAATGCATGATTTTAATTATATAATTCTATATTTTTATAAGTATAACTATAAAATTAGAAATTAATTATAAGTACATTAGCTTAATATTTACGAACTAGCTCTAGAGCCAACAAATGAAATTGCTCGTGAGCTAACGAATCGAATATCATCAATCTTGAGTTTGGTTCGTTTATTTTAACGAGCCACATTAGACAAGCCCGATTGAGCTTTTCACGAACCGAGATCTGAACAGTTTACGAGCGAATTGGTTCGTGTACATCCCTATCCCTCCCTCCTCTCTCCACTAATCTCCGTAAGTTTCTTCAACACGAATCCTCTTCTTCATTTCTGATTTACAGATCCAGAAGAAACTAACTCCGAATCATCAAAAATTCGATCATTATCCAGAAGAAGTACTTTGAACATTTCTGTGAAATTTTAGAAGTTGTGGTTATAATTGATAAAGCTACTGGAAGATTCTATGCTACTGTTATTTCTCAGTAGAAAATCTAGCTTGGAGTTGTTCTAATTTGTATGTTTCTGTATCTATACTCATTCATTTCTTCAAATTCTCCTGTTGAGGATAGTTCAATTTTCTTCAATTTATTTCTCAGACGAAGATCTAGGTAGAAGTTGTTCTAATTGGTATGTATTTGTATCTATACATGATCATTTCATCAAATTCTCCTGTTGAAAATGATGGAGGGAAGAAAAGAAAAAAAGAAAAAAAGAAAAGAGTTTATTACCAAAAGCAACCTGAAGTATACCCGTTTTTACCACTTGCTCAAAATTGCGCGTGTGTGGCACGCTCTTGATTTTGGCCGGAATTTATAAAATAGGTTGTAATCGGTAAAACGCGAGTAATTCAGGTTGCAATCGGCGACGAATTTTAAATCAGGTTGCAATCGGTAAAAACGGGTATACCTCGGGTTGCTTTTGGTAATAAACCCTTTTCTTTATTTGTTCGGGACGAACAAAGGTTTAAGTTTGGGGAGATTTGGTGCACGTGGTAGTGCACACACTTTTAGGTCAATTTAAGTGTCTTTTTACGGACTTTTGTGTGCATTTTCACGTGTGTTTTGTGCGTTTATTTCTCATTGGGCAATTTGACGTGTTTGTTTCATTTTCATGTCAAGACAGGTGAATTAAGGCCGAAAAACAGGTTCGAAGATCTCAAATTGACAAATCGAGCTCAAAGGAAGAAGAAAACAAGGAAAAACAGGGGATCATGCCCGAGGTGGTGAGGCCACGCCCGTGGCCCAAGCCACGGCCGAGGCAGTCCAACGCCACGGCCGTGGCCATTCCTCCAGAGAAGGCCACATTTCAGCATCATTTGCCACGACCGAGGCAAACAAACACCATGACCGTGGTGATCCAAACCCCACGACCGCGGTCTGTATCCACCGCGGCCGTGGCAAGTCCTCCAGAAGTAAAGGCAAATTCAGTCCAAGAAAGACCACGGCCGAGGCAGTAGATATACCACGGCCGCGGCCCCAAATTGGGCCCAAAACCCTTGTTTCACCACGCCCGCGGCCAACTTTATGACACGGCCGCGGCGGGGTTCCCTGTTTTAAAATCCTAAACACGTTTTTGCCTAAATTGGAGCTAGCACTTTCTCTCCTTATATATATATCATCCCATTCGAATTTAACCTAACTTAGAACAACCTAGAACCCATCCTCCACACATAATCAGCCACTTTTCTCCATTGGAAGCAAGGAAATGGAAGGGGTTTGAAGATCTTGATCTTCAACCCCTAACCTTTGGTTCTTTCTATCCTATGTTCATGTTTTTCTTTAATTTTCTGTTAGTTTATCTTTGTATTAGGTAAAATGGGTGGCTAGCACCCTTAGTTCACTCTTGATTATTGTGGAACCTTGAGTCCAAGACATTTATGTGATTATTACGGTTAATGTTACCGAAAATATTGTGTATTCAAGTGTTTTGTGTTATTTGCTGTTATTAACTCACATTTATGAATTTATTATTGGATGATCACCCTTTAAGGGATTTGTGAATGTGTTGCTAGAATAGGAGGTCACTATCCGTAATTGTAGGATTTCCGATTCCCGAGTAGCAAACAATAATTATTTATTGGTGATAACACAAAGTTTAACCTCTAAAACCGAGCTTGCGAGTTTTATGTTGAATTTATCTCGTTGTCCTAGTGTTTAATGCATTTGGTGATTGAATCTAAGAGAGCTTGTTCGAGGATTCGGTTAAACTGAATAGGGTTAGTCGAAGAGCTTGTTTTGATTAACTAAGATTAAGGGATAACAAGGCTATTAGAGCTTGTTAATAGCCTTGAGATAAGGGCTAGAATCACAATTGAATAGGGCATTGACAATAGTTACATAAATCGTCCAAGACCTCGGTGAAACATGATCAAGGGTGAATCGTTTTGTTATTTAAAAACTAAAAACCTATAAAAATCTCTTTATTTGTCTTTGTTTATTTAGGTGTAGTTGTTATTTCATTAACCCCCCACTTCTTTATTGTTTTCTAGCTTATTTACTTTATGTTTCTTCATAATAATAGCTTAACACATAAAAGCAAAATTTGTTCGACCGTTCCTCGTGGGATCGACCCTTGCTTGCCACTCTACTAGTTAGAGTAGTCGGTAAGGTTTAAGTGTATCTTCATACACGATTTAATTTGGTAGTCGGAAACGACGCTACCAAACGCTAAAGAGGGGGGAAGAAAACAATATAATTATTTTATTACTATTTGATGATATGGATATTTAGTTTGATCATGTATTCATTTTTAATTAAAAAATGGATAAAAAATAAGTCCAACTCAGCAAAAATTTGACATGTCAATAATTCTTGCCCCTTTTTCCCCTTTTTTGGGGTCACGTGAGTAACACGTGATAATTTTCGGTCAATTTAGTGTTTTTGGGCTAAAATTATCCTTATATTAAACAAATGAAGCACATACATGACTAAATTAAAAATGCAAATTGTGGTGGCATTAATATCGAAAAAATAAAAGATTATGGGACTAAAAATGATTTTTGGCTGGCCAAATCCTCCTACGATGGATGTTGTGAAAATGAAATTCTTAAGTGGTTAGAAACATGAGTAGTTTTTTCCGTTCCGATTCTAAATGGGTAAGTCCAATTCGTGTAGTATCTTAGAAGTTTGGAATAAATGTGATAGAAAATGTAAAAGGAGAACTTGTTCCTACTAGAATATCTAATGGCTGGAGAGTATGTATTGACTATAGCAAGTTGAAAGAAGATACTAGAAAATACCACTTTCCATTACCATTTATTAATCAAATGTTGAAAAAACTACCAGGGCAAGCTTTCTTTTGTTTCTTAGATGAGTACTCTACTTATATTAAAGTTGTTATTGCTTCTGAAGATCAAGAAAAAACCACTTTCACATGCCAATTTGGCACATCTGCATTTAGGAGAATGTCTTTCGGGCTTTGTAATGCACCTGGTACCTTCCAAAGGTGTATGATGAGCATATTTTCTAATTTAATTGAGCATAACCTGGACATAATGATGGATGATTTGTTTTTGGTGATTCATTTGATTTATGTCTCCATAATATATCTCTTGCTTTGGAAAGGTGCATCGAAACTATCCTTATATTGCATTTTGAAAAGTAGTATTTTATCCTTGAACAAGGTGTACTTTTGGGAGATGTGAGCTTTAACGAGCTAGAGGTCGATAAACCCAAAATATAGGAAATCAATTATTACATTATCCCACTTGTACTCGTTTGGTAAGATTATTTCTTGGCCATGCTGGATTTTATGGACTCTTTATTAAAGACTTCAAAAATTGCGTCTCCTTTATGTGCATTTCTTGGAAAAGATTTTCAATTTAGTGATAAATGTAAAAGGACTTTTGATGATCTAAAACATAGATTGACTTTTGTTCCTGTTATTCGCTCCCCTGATTTGAATTTTCCATTTGAAATAATGTGTGATGCGTGTGACAAAGTAGTAGAAGTTGTGTTACGACAAAGAAAAGAAAAGGAACCTTACGTGATATATTATGCTCCTAAATCACTTGATCATGTACAATGTATTGACACCGTGACTGAAAAAGAAACGTTAATTTTCTATTGTATTTTCATTATTAAAGATTTATTCCTATTTGCTTCGTACTAAAGTGAATATCTTTGTTGATCAAGCTACACTTAAATATTTGATGAAAAAGAAAGAATCAAAGCCTAGACTTTTTAGATGGAAGCTTTTATTATATAATTTGATTTAGAGATTAGAGATCAGAAAGGTGTCTGTAATAGTTAGTAAAAAAATTAATTCATAAGGCGTTGTTACACGTAGATAACATTTTTAAGTTTATTTTATTTTTTGCATGTTTAATTTTATTAGGATTAAAGAGTCAAAGAGGTGTGAAGCTAGTAACTCCGCCAGCATAATAAAAGGTCATGGTGACGAGCTCGTGATGAGCCGATTTCCAAATTAAAATTTTTAATTTACACATGATCGGACATAGACGAACATAGGATACGAAATTAAGCTAAATTTCTTTAGGCAATAATCAGAAGCCGTGAGATTTGAGCCATAATTGATATTACAAATTTTTAGAGTAATACTTGCTTTTTCTTGTGTGTTTTGTTGATCATGACATATTGTATCTCTAGAACTTGTCTTGCGTATGTTCTAAATTGTTGTGTATATAAACTCGAAAAATGATCTTAAGCGTTCTTTGAAAATTATTCTAGCCTACTTTAGCTAAATTTTCCATACCAAAACTAATATTTATCCCTTGTTAGCCAATTTTGAGCCTAAGACCATCTCCAATCACTCACAATAACTCTATTTTTGGGGAAAATTTTAGAGTTTATCCCCCAAACCACACTCTAAAACATCCCTCTATATTTGGGAGATGAACAGTGTCCCCCAATAAATAGGGGGACACTATTCATCCATACAAAAATTGTATTTATACATTATATGCTCAAAATACCCCTAAATTCAGTTTTAACTACATAAATATTATATTTGTATTATTATTTGTATTTAATAATTTATCTAATTCAATTAAATTTAATTACCAAAAAAAAATGATTAATTTTTTTTATTAATCTTGCATATTTAAAAATAATGAAACAATAATAAGATAAATTACTAGTTACATCAAATTGCAAGATAATTAACACAATGGAAACTTCATTACAACAATATGAAAGAAAACAATGTTGGAAATACTAATTGCATAAATTGAAAAAAAAAATTAAAACAAAATACAGAAAGCTTAAATTAAACGCATATGACAAACATGAAGAAAAAAAATTTAGAACGGCGGCAAGTCGCCATCCGTTCCTCCAAGACCATTGAAGTATTGTCCAAAAGATCCAGAACTAGGTTGAGATGCTTGGTGTTCTTGATGGTTCCGTTTTTCCATTATCCTTTTTTGTTCACTATGAACAAAATTGCGTAGAGCTGGATCTTCAATCTTGTTTAGATCTGCGAATATATATTTGTTTTCTTCACGAAGTTCTGCCATGTGCAATTTTTTTTAGCTATTTTGAGCTTTTACCATTTCTACTTGTAAAATTTGTTGTCCTTCACCACTACCTTTTTTTAGCATTTCACCAAGTCGTTCATTTTTCTCTTCAATTGCATTAAAATATTTTGCGCTTTCATCATCTACTTTATTCTTTAGTTTTGCCTTCTTTACCCTCATTGGTCGTTGAGATGACGTACCCTCAACATGTTCAACTTCACCAGTTTCTTCATTTATATCAAGAGAGAATGAAGATATCCCGTGAGATGCAGATTGTGAAGACATGTAGCCCTCTGAGATGGGCGAGTCTGATTGTGAGAAAGCAATATGCTGACGCCTCCTTTGCGAGCTTGGAGTTGTTTCCTCTCTTGCTAATTTTTCAAAGCCTTTAAGAATTTCCCAAACATGTTCAAACATGAAACCTTTCTTGAACTCCCTATCTGCGTCCTGCTTCAAAAGAGCCTTTGCTTCTTTCATCTACAAAAAGTAAAAGCAAGATTGTAAATAAAGTATAGCTAATATTGACAAAAAAATATCGAAGCAGGTGTACTCACAATATCTTGGTCTGAAGCGCCGCTCTGATTACGATTCTCTACTTGTCGGATGCAACCCCTCATTTTGTTGACGTGTTTCGTGATACTCCTTTAACGAGACTCTAATGACCTCATAGTTCGTTGCTGATCTGGGAATTTGTTGTTGTACGCATTCCCAACGCGGGACCAAAATTGAGGGCTTGACTGACTTATCCCTATAATAGGATTTTGTATCAAGATATATTTCACATAGAGTACAATCTTCGTCATGTGAGTAATTAAGAGTTCTACTCATTTCAAAGATGTTGCTAAAACTAGAAACAAGACAGGAGAAAGTGAATGTTTTGTATATAATTATTCCAGAGATGTTGTATTTATAGAAAATGCGAAATAAGATCCTACAGACCACGTGTAAAAAAGGAAAATCTAACGGCCCAGATTTTGGATAGAGATCTTACGGCTTATAAATCGAAGAAATCCAATCTAACGGTTAAAGAACGTAAAGTTATGCCTGCACAATATTTTGATAAGATTCTTGCAGAGATATCGCCATTTCCAATCATGCACATATTTCAAGAGGATTTCCTATCTACTTGCAGAGATATTGTCATTTCCAAAATCTGCACAACTTTTAATAGTTATCTTATCATATTGGTATAGACCACAATTTAGATAATTATTGTACGCTTGAGACTCTTGTGTAATCCAATTTAACGGTGGAGATCATATTTTGGCGATTTCTCATCCTTTTAAAATCTCAATAGACCATCTACAAAGGAAGTACAACGGAATGGTTGTTCTCATACCATCCCAATCTTCCTTAAATTAATATAAAAAAATTCCACCTTTCTTGTTTCAATATCAGTAATGGCTTTCAATATTGGAAGTTCGTCTCACATATCTTCTTCTACTTCTTTATCCTCACTTAGTGATGCTGATGATGATGAAGTTTATCAAACCATGGTTCAAGATATTGATAGAGAGCAAGAGGCAGTAGTCAATATGATATCCACCAATAATCTTTTTCTTGGTTACCAACTTAATCGGAGGCTAAAAAATCCTCGCCTCGGGGGATCCGTTCCAGGTCACATAGTGATCAATTGTGAGAGGGAGAAGGTCGATAGGAATCTATTCAACGACTACTTTGCTGCGAACCCACGATTCAATGAATCGATGTTTCGTCTGCGGTTTCGAATGTCGAGAGATCTTTTTGTACGTGTACTTGAAGCTGTGGAAAATCACGATCCTTTTTTTAACAAAAAAAGGGATGGGCTTGGCAGGCTCGGACTATCTCCATATCAAAAAATCATTGTCGTGTTTCGAGTATTGGCATATGGTGTAGCCGCTGACGCTACTAATGAGTATGTCAAAATAGGCGAGTCCATAGTAATTGAAAGCTTGAAGCGATTTTGTCGAGCTGTAATCGAGATATTTGCTGAGCGTTATCTAAGAGCACCCAATGCTAATGATATTGAGAGGCTGCTTTATATTGGGAAAAAATGAGGTTTTCCAGGAATGTTGGGGAGTCTCGATTGTATGCACTGGAGGTGGAAAAATTGTCCAACTGGTTGGGCAGGACAATATTCTGGTCGTAGTGGACATCCAACAATTATTCTCGAAGCAGTGGTAGATTACGATCTTTGGTTTTGGCATGCCTTTTTTGGTTTGCCCGGCTCGAACAACGATATCAATGTCTTGGAGGCATCTCATCTTTTCGCCAACCTCGCCAATGGTGTTGCTCCTCCTGCTCGTTATGTTATTAGGGAAAAAGAATACGATCAGGGATACTATCTAGCTGACGGTATCTACCCCAAATGGTCCACTATTGTGCAAACTATCCATGCCCCTAGTGATCCGAAGAGAAGATTGTTTGCAGCAAAGCAAGAAGCCTGCAGAAAGAATGTCGAGCGTGCATTTGGAGTTTTACAATCACGATTTGCAATCGTGGCAGGCCCTGTGCGATATTGGAAAAAGCAGCATCTTCACGATATCTTAACCACGTGTATTATTTTGCACAATATGATTATCGAAGATGAACGTGATATTGCCGCACCGATTGGAGAGTCTATGGAAGCACCAGCACCACATCTAGAAGTAGACATGGTTAGGGATGAAGATGCCCGTTTTTAAGATTTCCTAGCTCGACATAGAAAAATCAAGGATAAAAATGCTCACTTTGCTTTGCGAGAGGCATTGGTTGACCATTTGTGGGACGAACATGGCAATGCTAGCATCTAAATTTGTTTGTTATGTAGAATTATTAATATTAATATTTTATGTAATTTGTTATTTTCATGGTGTTGAATGCAATGTTTTATCTTTAAGTGTGAAATTATTAAATTTTTTTAACTAAAATAAATAGTGTTGATTTTTTATAATATGTAAAACATAAATAATTATTTATAAATAAAATTAGAAGTAAGTAATCTTATTGTGTAAATTTTAGTGGAATAGAGTTGGGTTGGAGATGGTTTACACAAAACTGTAAATTTAGGGGGATAGAGTTAGGTTGGAGATGGTTACATAAAACTGTAAATTTAGTGGGATAGAGTTGGGTTGGAGATAGTGTACACAAAAACTATATTTTTAGTGCAAAATCCACACTATTAATAGAGGGTTCACCCCAAAACCAAAAGCAGGCGACATTCTTTTTGGCATTTTAATTAATTTTCCAGAAAGAGTTATTTAAAACTTATTTTATGTTTAAGATTTTCATGTAAAATTATTTATTACAATATGGAGGCTAATGAAATTTCAAGAGACAGAATGCTTTTACTTAATTTTACAGGAGGAGCTATGAAGGGGAGGAGCTATGAAGGGGACCGACCTCACCCGTATCATTCATCACTCGTCCGGATAGAAGAAAGAAATGTATAAAAGATAAGAAATATTAAAAGGTACTTTTAGTTTATTTTGTATTTGATACTCAAGTAATTAGGATATATATGTGTGTGTGTGTAGATAACTATAGGATACAATTGTGTATAATAATAATATAATGTTAGTGATGTATTGGTATCTTTACAAGCAAGCTTAATACCACTACCATCATATATATATATATATATATATATATTTGGTAGCAACTCCTACTTTGGTTTAACTAATTCAAAGTTTTGTTTCCAAAATCAATGACAAGTCCCACATCTGTAGACGAGTTCGAGAAGCCGATGAATATTGTTATAAATATTGTACAGGTAATAAATTTAGAGTAAAAAAAAACACACACACACACACACACACACATATATATATAGCCAAAATAAAACTAATTTACTATATAAAAGGGATTCATTTAATTAGGAGACCCTAAATAGTTTATTTTGGATGGTCTTCGAAGGTTTGGTGTGTCCAGTGGTGTTGGGAGGTTCGGTGTTTTAAGGAGTCGTTGTTTTAGTGTATCTATTTTAAGGTATGTCTTCTTTAATAATTTCATTTTCTTATTTCTGTAATTTATATAGATTTAGCAATTTAATTATTTTGTTAATTTATGTTAAGTAGGTATTAGATATGATGCATATTAGTTAGTATACATGACCTAGGAGTCTTATATGGTTGATCGTCAATTTATCGATTTTACTACGTGGTGCACAATCGGTATACATATGTTAGTTAAATGTGTTTGTACCTTTAGATATTTTTATTATTGATTATTTATGAGTTTTAGATAATTATAAATTTTATATAAGTAGAGATTTATACTATCTAAATATGTGAAATTTACTTCAAATACATCATTCCAAAAAATTCATGTTATGCATGCAACTTTGGAAAATTATATAAAAATATTTACTTCATATTATCGAAAACTATTATAGTATGTTGTACTGTATGATGTTAGGAGCCTATGTTTAAAATTTGACGGTATTTCGTTGAGTTAATGATTTAGATAAAACATACTGGTTATAAGACCTAAAATTATAAGTTTGATCTCTACTAAAAGCTTTTTATGAAAAAGTACTCTTCGAGTTTTGACAAAATATTTTAGTATATTAAATTATATATATAATTGTGTAAGTATGTAAATTACTATGTTTTTAAATGTATAAATATAAGTATACAAGTGCACTGGTTAAACATACAAAGTAAGATTATGATAGATATAATAAGTTATGACGAATAGAAGAGTGATAAAGTAAGTTATCATATTAAAGGTCTCAAATCGACAAGTGCAGTACGAGCTGAATCGGACAATCTTGGAGCTTCCTTCGACCAATTCAAACAAAGGACATTGACATCAGTCCAAGAAAGTCTTCATGAAAAGTAGGTAACTATGTAACATTTATACTATAGAATTTGTATTGTGATTTATATGTTCGCCTTCAGGCTTATGATTGCTCCCAAGTCGTAAGATGGGCTTTTGATTAAGGCTTTTGAGACGTAAAATTGGCTCATAAGTCGAATGTTTTCGAGTCGTAAGGTTGGCTCTTAAGTGATCTTAATAATATGGCATTGAGTCGTAAGATAGGATCCTAGTCAGACTTTTGAGTCGTAAGATTAGCTCCTAAGTCATGCAATATAGCTTCTGAGTCGTAAGATTGGATCCTAAGTCAAAGGCTTTTATGTCATAGGATTAGCACCTAAGTTAAGGATGTATTTATTGTAGTGCATATTCATTTAATACAACTGCTCAAAGTTTTCCCACTGGGTTCGCATAACTCATGATGCTATGCTTAAAACAATTTCAGGTCCAACGGATGGCAGGTGATCTAGCTGGTACGGACAAATTCCCAATAAAATGAGTAAACGCTAAAGTAAATGCATTTGAAGTTAAGTTGCAAATGTATCAAAGTTTAGTAAAAGTTATTAGGTTTTGAAGTTATAAGTTGTCTCTTTTAAATACTTTTAACATTAGAAGTTTCTACTATTGATTTTAGAAAATTATATTAGAGATTTTAACTTAAAGATGTGGGTTTTTATAAGAGTTCACTTTTTATGTAAATAATAGTTAAATTAATTATTAAGAAAATTTTCTAACTCGTATTTTTATTAAAATGTCTTCCGCTGATAAATGTTTTGGAAATAGAAGTATGTTTTAGTGGCAACCATTCACCTGCTTATGGAGCTGGGGTGTTACAGTGGAGAATGTAATACCCCGAATATTTAAATGCAATAAAGACTTATTTCTTGAATTTTAAAATATAGCTATGCAATCTTATTTCAATTTGTAAAGCTATTTAGTTTATGAATCTTATGAAAATAAGTATGACCGTGATGTAACAGTTCGATTGTGCTCCTAGCACTAAAGAAGTAAGAATAACATTTTGTAAATATAGAAACTCAAAATAATTAGCATCGGGCTTAAGAAATTAGATATTAGACTCAATATATTTTCTTGAGATATTTTATTTGATAAAATATAATACAATAAATACCTATATATACATGTATATCTATAAATATGGTATACAAGTGCCTATGCATAACTACGTGTATAATAAATAAAAGAAAATATACATTATGTGTGTATAGAAATATTGTAGAATTTGTAGAAGAAACAAAGGTTTAGAGAGGGAAGAGCAGTTAGCATCAATTAGCTAATAACTGCCATTCTTCTTTATTATTAACTAGAAAGTAAATGATTATAATTCTGTTACTTATACTAATCCTGCAACTAATACTGAGCTAAGCTTAATATTGTAAAGACAATTATACCCTCACTATATCAACTATTCTACATCCCCCCCTCAAGCTTAGCAATGGGTAACATGCCAAGCTTGGAAAGAAGAAGCTGGAACTGAGCTGGGCCAAGCTGTTTGGTAAGGAGATCAGCTAGTTGCAGCTTGGTCGAGACATGAGCCAAATGAAGAAAACCTTCTTTGTACTTATTTCGAACAAGGTGATAATCGATGTCCAAATGCTTGGTATGCTCGTGGAAGACGGGGTTTTCGGCGATGTGTAAAGCTGCTTGATTATCACAAAATAAGGAAATAGGCTTAGGAATAGAAAGTCCCAAGTCAGCAGCAATATAATCTATCCAAATCAAGTCGCGCGTTGTGCTAGCAAGTGCTCTATACTCAGCTTCAGTGGAGCTACAAGAAACGGTGCTCTGCTTCTTAGTTTTCCATGATATAAGGCAATCCCCTAGAAAAATACAATATCCGGTCAAGGATTTTTTGGAATCCGGGCAAGAACCCAAGTCGGAATCGATGTAGCTGACAAGTTTAAGAGAACTGTTGGAAGGATAAAAAAGACCGTAGTGAGAAGTACCCTTGAGGTATTTGCGAAGATGCACAACTGATGTCCAATGCTCAGTGTGAGGAGTATGGACAAACTGACTGAGTTGCTGCACGGCATAAGTGATGTCCGGGTGGGTGAGAGTTAAGTATAACAACCTGCCAATGAGTCTGCGAAATGATTCAGGATCTGTCAAAGGGCAGCCACTGTTAGAATACAACTTTAGACCTTGAGGGAACGGGGTTGAGACAGATTTACAAGTGCCTAATCCAAAATCATAAAGAATGTCAAGTACATATTTCCTCTGACTTAGATGTATACCTCTATAAGTTCTAGCCAGTTCAACACCTAAGAAATAAGTAGCATTGCCAAGGTCTTTGATGGTAAATTGGTGATGAAGATATTGCTTGAGATGGCCAATCTATTGTTCAGAATTACTAACAACCAGGACATCGTCAACATATACTGCCAATGCCGAGAAAATAGAATCAGTATGCCAAGTAAATAAACAATGGTCATGTGGGGGTTGAACAAAACCATATGACAGCAACTTGGTACAAAATTCATTATTCCACTGACGTGAGGCCTCTTTGAGGCCGTACAAACTGCAGGTCAGTTTGCATACTTGACCAGGTTTGGCCTTTGTATAACCTGGAGGTGGCTTCATGTAGACTTCCTTATCAATATACCCATGCAACAATGCATTATTTATATCAAGCTGATGGAGAAACCAGCCTTTAATAGTAGCTATGGCAATAAGAAATCTGATGGTGACTTGTTTAACTGCGGGAGAAAAACTATCCAAGAAATCCTCCCCTACTACTTGGTTGTACCCTTTAGCAACTAATCTGGCCTTGTGTCATTCAACAGACCCGTCGGGTTTGAGTTTAGTTTTGAAGACCCACTTGCATCCAATAGCCCTCTTGGTGGGAGACAAATTAGTTAAGATGCAAGTGTTATTTTCCTCTAAGGCATTGAATTCCATTTCCATAGCCTTAATCCAATGATGGTGATGTTTGGCTTCCTCATAGGAGTTAGGCTCCTTGATGGTGGAATTGTTCAACATAAATGCTGTAAAACTGTTAGTAGGAACGACGCAGTCAGTAGCTGGATCAGATGGAGAACCTGCTGAATTGGTGATAAAGTCATCAAGATAAGCTGGTTTCTGCACAGCCCTATGACTTCGTCTCAGGGGCAAAACAGTGACAGGAGGTTCACTGCCATTCTGATGACGAAGAAGAGACCTCAGAGATAGAAGGTGGAGAGAAAGCCTCATCCAATACGGGGAGAGGTAGTGTTGGACTCAATGCTGGAGGAGATTGTTGAGCATATGGGAACACCGCCTCAAGGAAAACCACATCTCGAGATACCAGAATTTTGTGAGTATCCATGTCATATAATCTAAAGGCCTTCTGTCCCAGAGGGTAACCTAAAAACATAAATTTCAATGCTCGAGGAGGGAACTTTGTCGGTAGGTGCGGTAGTAGTAGCATAGCATAAATATCCAAAAGGCTTAAGTAGCTCATATGCAAGAACTTTTTCAAACATCACTTCAAATGGGGATTTCCAAGATAAAACAGAGGAAGGAAGTCGATTGATGAGATACGCAACTATTAATATCGAATAAGGCTAGAGGTAGTTTGGAAGAGCTGACTCTATCATGATAGCTCGAGCGATGTCTAATAGGTGTCGATGTTAGCATTCAACCACTCTATTTTGTTGAGGCGTATACACACAAGATTTCTAATGTAAAATGCCCATCTCAGAAAATAGTGATTGACATTCTTTACTTACAAATTCTGTCCCATTATCTGATCGAATGGCCTTTACGGATTTATCGAGTTGAACATTGATCATCTTAAGAAAAGTGCGGAGGGATTGGACAACTTGTTTCTTAGTCGAGAGAAGACATATCCAAGTTAGTCTACTAAAATCATTACCACCGTCAGAAAATACGGATTGTTGGTGATGCTAGGATGATTATATGGACCCCAAATATCAATGTGTAAGAGTTCCAACGGTCTAATAGTTTGAATGTGATTGTGAGGGAACAAGAGTCTAGATTGCTTAGAGAGATGACATACATCGCATGACTTGTATGCTTCTATTACTGGTGGTGTGCATACGTGTTTTAGAAACTCCAAGTGCTGTAAGACAGATGGTGAGGCATGACCAAGTCGTTTGTGCCAAGAATCAAACACTCTCTTATATGTAGTTGCCGTAAGACTGAAACCAATTATCACATTAGCAGGTGGTGAATGTTGCAAAATATACAGCCTACCTGTCATCACGCCTATGGCCAATAAACTCCCAGTTTGAATGTCTCTAGTCTCACATGATGTAGGGGAAAATGTAGCACTAATTTTCATGGCCATGGCAAGTTGAGATACTGACAATAGATTGAATTTGAAGCTGGGAACAAGAAATACCTCCGTGAGAATCAAATTTTCCGTCAAAATCACTTGGCCAACATGAGTCACTTCTTTTTGTGTACCATCAGGAAGAGTGATGAAGGCTGGACATGTAATGGGCTGAATATGAGTCATGTCAGTAGCATCTGTGCAAATGTGTTTGCTGCAACTTGTGTCAATAATCCAAGAACCAGAAGTAAGATCCGCAAGAGTAGTAAATGCAAAATATGAACTATTTGAATGAGTAAGATTTGGCATAGTTGGGTGCGCAACTGTAGAGGTGGCAGTAACATTGTGAGCTTGACCATTTGCAGCCATAATGCGAGCCACTTCCTTTTGAACTAAGGCAGATAATTCAGAGGAATCAATTGAGAATCTGGAAGATAAAGAACAAGAAGAAGAGGTGTCAGTAGATGATTGTGTCTCAACCATATGAACAAACCTTTGATCCTTAGGCTTGTGATACCAATCCGGATATCCCTTGAGCTTAAAATAATCAGCTATTTCATGACCCGGTGCCCCAAAATGTTCACAAATGAGCTTTGCTTTTTCTTCCTTAGTTTTCTGAGGGACAAAGGAACCACCCCTGCCCTTACCTCCTCTAGTAGGTTGTGAATTATTCTTGGCATTGGTAAGACCTCTACCAGCAGTAGGTTTAGAAAATAGCATAGAACCATCAATAGGATCCGGATAAGCACTATTAACATACCTTTGCTTCTCAACACGTAATATAAGGGAATAGGCTTTATCAACTGTGGGTAATGGCTCCATAATCAAAATATTACTATGAATATCTTCATAACTATCGTTCAGACCCATCAGGAATTGGATTAACTTGCCACTATTTTCAAATTCTTCCTATTCCTTGGACGCACCGCAAGTACAGACAGGGTTTGGTTTTAACAACATGAATTCTTCCCACAACTTATGCAATTTTTTAAAATAAACCACTAATGGTTGGTTTCCTTGAGCAATTTTGCTAATTTCACGTTGTACTTGATAAATGTGAAGGCCATTGCTCTCACCAAAGCGGCGTGTGATCGTTTCCTAAAGGCTGCGAGCCGTTTTGGGGTAGATAAATGATTCGCTGATGTCTTTAGAGATGGAATTGCTGAGCCAAGAGCGGACCATGTCGTCGGCTTGTGTCCATTGAGGAATTAGATTAGGATTAGCAGGACGTTGAACGGCGCCGATAATGAACCCTAGCTTGTTTTTGGCAAGCAACGCGAGCTGAACAGAGGTTTAACTCTTAAACGCATGCAATACTCTGATAATCCTTCAAGCATTTGTGCCAAGTATACAAGAGCAAATAGCAAGCAGCAAGAGCATTCAAGTGATGATTCAAGCTGCACCTAGATTCTCAGGTCAATCTAGCTCTCAAGCTTTGTCTCGGTCCTAATCCTTCTCAAACAGGGAAGCTTGCCCACATCTCAACTGATATTCAAGTTTAGAGGCAGCTATCAAAGTTGAAGATTAACTTTCATTAAAACAATCTGACGAGCGGTTTTTGAACGGGGAGTCTTTGTTTGAATTCGGGATTCAAAGTAGACTAAGTGTTCTGAGGAACATGTGTATAGCAGAGGAGTAGCTTTCTAAGGATAGGCAAAAATTACTGTAAGGAGCTAAGTTGGATATAGACTTCGTCTTAGCTAAGTATGTAGTATGTGAATAGCTTAGTGAATTCCCTGTGTGAAGGAAAAGTGGATATAGAAGGATTATCCCCACTTTAGAACCACTATAATCTTTGTGTCTATTTTTATATTATATTTTGCTTCTTGTTGTTGGCATACTACTTACATACTGCATTGATTTGCAGAAAACGGATTTGCGTATATTCCACTTCATATAACGATGCATGAGTATTGCTTACTCTAAGTAACTTAAAATCAGTCTACTTCATGCCTATTATCTTAAGTCAGCTTACTATATTAGCTTTGATGTAAGAACAAGTTTCTAATAGCAAGAAGCAAACTACTGCTCAAAGTATTTCACTCCCTCCCCCCTCCCCTTTCCCCTCTAAACTTCTACCACTTGGGATCCACGGGTCGCACGTAGTTGGAGGGGATCCGGGTGCACATATAAACTTGTGTGCACTTGTTTTTCCATATATTATATACATATTTATATAAGTCACTTTTCATTTGGATAGTTGGACTTTAAATGATAGTGTACCATTAACATTATTCTGATCTGTTTGTAATTTGTTGACCTATGGGTTTTATTACTTAATGTTGTACTATTATGCGATTGTCGTAGATAATGATACAGAGATTGATGTTATGTTGTAATTTACATGAAATAATGTTTTCTTATTTTCATGAAATGTTATGTGGTTATAATATTTATATTTCGATGATAAGCTCTTTTCAATATTTCTAAGGATTAATATCAATTTGCACTCTGAACTATGCGAGTTTTTTTTCATTTTATACTTAAACTATTTTTTGTATCAAATAGCAATCTAAACTCCATCGGTTTATCAATGTCCAACCTCCGGTGAAAAAATTTGGCGATAAAAATAAAATTAGTAATAAAATAATTTAAAAATCATAAATTATTTTAAAATTTTGAATATTATTTTTAAATTCTAAAATTGTATTTAAGATATTAGAAAATTAACACAAAATTGTTATTTTAAGAAAAATCATAAAATTTGAATTTTTATAAAATTTTAAAAATTAATTTTTTTAATTTTAAAAAACAAATTCTAAATTCTATTTTTTAATTTAAACAAAAATATACTTAATTCATAAAATTATATTTTCTTAAAAAATTATTTTATGAAATATAAATAAATTATATATTTTCTATAAATTAATTTAACTCTTTTAAGAAAAAATAGTTTTTTAAAAAATACTTCCAACATTTCATAGATACTTTCACATATATTAATTATTTTTAGATTTCAAAAATAATTTTATATTTTATAAAATAAATGTATATTTTAAAAAAAAAAAGTTTTCTTGAAAATGTTTAAAATAATTTTTAGAAAATAAAAATTTTAAAAATCCTTAAATGATTTGAAGCATTTATATATACATATATATATATATACAGATTTGATATCCTGCGTGACAATTATTAGCGATAAAATGGGCGACATCTATATTACGTCTCCCAGATTCTCTTCTCCGCGCCCCACGTCCTCTCACATATTTATTTTTTTTTAACTTTTTCTGTTACCGTTAAACGATTCTTCTCCCAGTAAACAAAAAAAAAAAATTGGAAAAAAGAGAAAAAGATTGTTGTAGACCTGACGAGTCTCACACTGTCGGCGATGTAAGTCACATCTAATACGCAGTCGGCGATGTATGTGAATCAATCCATGAATTGGTTGAAATCTCTCCAGCGACCAGGGTATATCCTACATCGGCAACATCTGCCACCGTCAACCGAGAAAGCTTCTTTCATCCAACGGACCTTGTTTCAGTTGATTGAGTAATTATATTCTCTTGCGCCTTCAGATCAGTTTCCCCTAAGTTTGATTCTCCAATCAAATTTCTGCTAATTTTGATTTTTAATTGTTATATATTTATTTGAATTGACGATTTTGGTGAATTTTTTTTATTGTTTTGGAACTCACGATTGACATTAATTTAAAAATATGTTTTCAGGGTATCTTGTTTATTATTTTATTTACCAATGTTAATGCCAATTTGTTCTTTCTATTGACTGTACGTTGTCTTGATGTAGGCATTTGCTGGAAAAAATTGCATGATTTGGCTCCAGTCACTAGTCCTCAACAAAAGTTAAATTATGTTATTTGTATTCAACAAAATGGTGATGTTGTCATCTCTATGTAAAGGTGTAATGATGAGACGATAAAAGACGAATGCAATTACTTTGGCAAAGCAAGAGTTTGCTCATAAATTGTCCAGATACTGCATATCTTGAGATGTACTCACTTTTATAGTTTAATTACACATTGAGGTGGGATGGTAAATTGAGAAGGAAATATTTTGTGCTAATATATGAGAATACTTGTAGTCACTTTTTCACAAAGAGGTGTTTGCAATTGTTTGTGCTATTGAAAAAGTGATTAGAATTAGAGATTTTCTAAAATCACTTATGTAAAAAGTAGGTAGTGTTTGAGAAAAAGTTATTTTTAACAAAAGGTAAAAGTTGGAATGTTTGGTATAAAATCACTTATGTCTTTTAAAAATTATCATATTATTTACAAAATTGTCATTAAGTAGAGACAAATTAAAATTCTACTTTTAACTTTTACCTTGGAAGCATTTTTTTTAAAAATAGAAGCTGGCTTTGCAAACACTATAAAATAGATTTTCTCAAGTTATAAGTAAGTTGAAACGCACTTTGAAAAATCAAATGCAAACACCCTCAAAGAATTCTTGTCTACGTATGAACAATGAATAACGCAGAAGAGATTAGTACTTCAGTTGGTAATAAATTACTCCCAAGTCTCTAACAACCACTATTCTTACAATAGTTTCTTTATAAAATGTAAGTGGACATGTAAACCATGGATGTACTTGACAAATCATCCAAGCCCTTAAGGAAGCAATCAGTAATCTAAGAAATTTGGGTTATTAATCAAGTTCCCCTGAAGTATAATAATATTGCACCAAATGAATTGCATTTTTGTTCTTGAACAGCACCAACAAACGTTCATTCATCACCAGTAGTCCTCATATTGCTAGACCCTGCAAAAAAAAAAAAAAAAAAAAAAAAAATTATAAAAAAAAATAATAAAATAAAAAATTAGAATTCAGTGGAATAAAACATGATAAAAATGAAAAAGAGAATATAAAAGAGTTGTCATTTACCATCTAAGGACGTAAAATCATCTTCATCTGTGTCGTCATCATTGGGGTGTAGCTCTTCTACTGTCGATCTAATTATTACATTTCACATATCAAACAAGACTTAATGACACTAACTGATAAAAATATTTATAAATAACAAAAAATAGAAAAATATATGATACATACTTATCATGTAAATTAGGACAGTTTCGTTTGTCATGTGATACTCCACGACGTCCACATCCATGACATAGTCTCGTCTTCGCAATTGACTTCTCCTTGAATGACTTCAACCGTTTCCCACACCCCTTTGCTCTTACTTGCGGTGGATCATTAATCGTTGAAGGTCCATCCATACTTCTTTTTTTCTGATATCTATGGCTAAAATTGATTCCAACATTCATCTCCTTTATTTTCTCGCGAGCAAGCTGAAATTGTTCTTGTAAGAAATTAGTCCCCTCATTAGTTAAAGAAGCATCATCTATTAGTATAGAAGCTTGGTATGATAAGCTTGCGTGTCGTGACATTAATGACCGATTGGAATCTTCATTATCGCCTCCATCACCTAGAAAAGATATTGCTCCAACTTTTGCATTCTTTGTCCATCGTTTCAAAATATACTTATCCGGTAGTTCAGATACTTGATTGATCCTAAAGAAAGCCAACATATGTCTACATGGGATGCCTTCAAACTCAAATTTCCTGCAACTGCACGATAAAAGATCTTTCTCTTTATCATGTGTAAGCCGTCGAGGTTTTGATGAACAACTATAATCAACGAACTCTACATCGTACACAACGGAATCTGGGACCTCACATGTCTTATGTATATAATAGCCATGACTTTTGCTAATTTCATTTTGAAACTCCATCCATGTTTTCCTTGTGTACAATTTGGCCATTTGATTCTCCATCAGCCAATTCGATTTCAACTTAGGGCGCTCATTGACATCAACATGGTCAGCATGTAACTCATTGTGTCGTTGGTGCCTCAGTGCCCTGTTGAAGCGCGTGATGAAATCCATTAAAGAATTCTTATTTGAGACGTATTTCTTGAAAAATGAATGTGAACTTTCACATCTTTGACTACTTGACATTCCAGCACAAAATATATGATTCAAATAAGCTGGGACCCACTTATGGCGCTTCTCATACATCATTGAGAGCCATTCATTATCTTCCAGATTTGTACATTGTATAACCTTTTTCCATGACTCCTCAAACTCATCAGGAGAAGAAGAATTCTCAATAGAATTCTTCATATTACTATAATGGTCACGTAAAGTCAAAGAATCGATCTTCTCTGGAAATTTATTCAGTATATGCCACAAACAAAATCGGTGAACTATATTAGGGAAAACATGTGATAGCCTTGGATATGGCAGGATCTTGATCAGTGATAATTACGCTTGGTGCACCCGTTGGAAAGGCTTCCATCCACTTGTTAAACAACCAAATAAAAGATTCTGTCTTCTCGTCACTTAAAAATGCACAACCAAAGACTATTGTCTGATAATGGTGGTTTACTCCTACAAGAGGTGCCAAAATCATCCCATATTTGTTGGTGTTATATGTTGTATCAAAGACAACTACATCACCAAATACACTATATGCCATCCTAGATGAAGGATCTGTCCAAAAACACCTAATCAGCTTACTATCTGAGTCAGTCTCGTAGTCAAAGAAAAAAGCTGTATTCTTCTCTTTTTCAGATTTGAAGAACTCAATCATTGTTTCGGCATCAATGCCTCTTTGTTCTTCTCTTAGTTGCTTCTTATAGTTTCTAATATCTCTTTCAGTGCAACCTACAAATTCTGATCCACCACTATCTATCTCCAACAATCGTATTTGTTGACATGTTGGTATATTAGCTTCAGAAAATTGTTCAGTTAAAGCTTTTTTAGCGGCTGATACTTTACGATGTGAGGGTAGAAAATGTACCTTTGAAGGAGTTGCGAGTGAATGGTTATGGCCTTCCACGAACATACTTACGTTCCAATTAGTACCATTTTGTCGTTTGACGATTGTCATCTTTGCCTTACAACCAGTCCTCACTCTGCCACGAGCTCTTTCCGGTTTGTTGCTTGACGATTCACCCATTTGAGATTCATCAGTATAACCCTCTTTGTAACATACAAATTGTTTCCATATAACTTCTTTAGTTATCTTGTTCAACTTGCTGTTGCTCATTCTCACACTAAAACCAGCTTCTCGTGCATATTGATTGTAGAAAACATATCCTTCTTCTATTGAAGCAAATTCCATCCCAACATTTGGCTTACATTTATCCGCAACTTGTGGAGTATGCATATTAGAATTGTTATCTTCTTCCATCACTATCAAATTAAAAAAATATAACATTCAAAATTCTAATAGACATGGAAGCACAGAACATTCTCAAAATATCATAACTTTATGAACATTATTATCATAAAAGTACCAGACTTGAATCATTCCTAAAAGCTTCTACAAATTGCAAAAAATATAATTTTATTCTTTGTATCATAATCTGTAAACATACGCAACATAATAACATATTTAATTAAGGCATGTGGAATGTTATTGGAATTGCAGTAGAAATAATTTGTGGGTTTAATATGATTGTTAAAAATTGAAGTTTACAAAAATTAGATCATAAATTCTTACGTCTTCTATCTTAGAACCATAAAATCACGTCCTCCTAATTAATACCTTAAAAATATGGAAGATGATTACCTGTTAATCGGAGAACACGTCGGCTGGAAATATAGATAATTGTTATAATCTAAATTTCTGTGTATTACGTCCAATGCAAAATATCGACAGCAAACGGTGAGGTTATGGAGCAGTCTAACTACCAGTGAGAAATCAACGACGGTGTAAACAATGATAATCTGTACTTGTGGGAGTCTGGGAGTCTTATTTCTGTTAGAGAGAATTTGGGAGACATAATCTTGTTGGAGTCTTTGTTAAATATAATAACGGTAACAGAAAAAGTTAAAAAAAAATAAAAATGTGAGAGGACGTGGGGCGCGGAGAAGAGAATCTGGGAGACGTAATATAGATGTCGCCCATTTTATCGCTAATAATTGTCACGCAGGATATCAAATCTGTATATATATATATATTAAATAATTTAAGGATTTTTTAAAATTAATATTTTCAATTTTTTTATTTTAAGAAAATCCTGATTATTTTGTAAATTATATTTCAAAAAAATATATTTTCTAAATTTTAAATAATTTTTATATTCTTTACAAATTATTTTTTAAGTTATTTTTAAATTTCATTTTTTAAAAATAATCCCAATATTTACGAAAATATCTTTCTATATCCAAAATTAAGAACTTGAACAAAAGCATAAAAGAGAGCCATTAAAGGCATGGAAAGCAGACTGCAGTTTTAACTATTTTTGCTTCTTCTTATTGATTGATTTATCACTATTACACTGCTTCTCTTTTGAGGAAATACTCTCGCAGGTCGTGTCAGACCTTGTCAATCCACTTTTTTACTTACGTAACTTTTTTCCTGATGAAATGCCCTCACAACCCAAATCTCGTGTACCATATATTGCTGTATCTCGTGTAACACTCATGTACAAATAAATCTTGTGTAAGTTGTAATCTCGTGTAACCTCGTGTAATCTCGTGTAACACGTTCGTGTAATCTCGTGTAAAACTCATGTACAAAAAAATCTCGTGTAAGTTGTAATCTCGTGTAATCTCGTGTAACACGTTCGTGTAATCTCGTGTAACACTCATGTACAAAAAAATCTCGTGTAAGTTGTAATCTCGTGTAATCTCGTGTAACCTCGTGTAATCTCGTGTAACACGTTCGTGTAATCTCGTGTAACACTCATGTACAAAAAAATCTCGTGTAAGTTGTAATCTCGTGTAATCTCGTGTAACCTCGTGTAATCTCGTGTAACACGTTCGTGTAATCTCATGTAACACTCATGTACAAAAAAATCTCGTGTAAGTTGTAATCTCGTGTAATCTCGTGTAACCTCGTGTAACACTCATGTACAGAAAAATCTCGTGTAAGTTGTAATCTCGTGTAATCTCGTGTAAGACTCATGTACAGAAAAATCTCGTGTAAGTTGTAATCTCGTGTAATCTCGTGTAACTCATAGAAATCTCGTGTAAGCTGTAATCTCGTGTAAGTCAGGGGTGAGTAATCTCGTGAAAGGGTATATTGTAAGTAAAAAAGTGAGATAAGTAAAAAAGTGGGTTGACAAGGTCTGACAGGGGTACAGTAACTTTTCTCCCTTCTCTTTTTATACACATCAACTGAAACCTAAGCTACAAGCTAAACATCAAAACGATTACACTACAGACAATGCTAATAACTACTGTAACAAAATGGTGCACTGACAGTGGAGAAAATTTTGAGACAATGCAACTGTATTTTATAGACCCCATTTTTCTTCTTCTTTCTCTGCTGATCTTGAATGACTTGGCATGCTGACTGGTTTGGATTGCTGACTTGGAATAACAGCTAAGCTAACACCCTCCCGCAATTCTTGCGAGGTTAGAGGAACAATGTTTAACTTGTTACGTAACCGAGCAAAGAATTGAATGCTGAGAGGTATAGAAAAAATGTCGTCAACGTGATCAATGGAGGGAACATGTTGAACTAGGAGCTGGTGAGGCACAACAACTTCCCGTACGAATGACAATCTAAGTGGAGATGTTTAGTTCTGGAATGTAGAATAGGATTGGAGGCCATGGAAATGGTGCTCATGTTATCAATCCAAGCTATGGGAATTTGTGGTAAAGGGAGTTTGAGTTCATGTAAAAGGGAACGTATCCAAGTCAATTTCTGCAGTAAGACGGGCTAGGCTTTTGTATTCGACTCCGGTACTAAATCTTGAGACAAAGTGTTGTTTCTTTGAGCTCCAGGAAACTAAGGTATTGCCAAGAAAAACACAAAGACCAGAGACTAATTTTTGTCATCAGGATCACCACCCCAATCTGAATCAGAGAATCCAACTAAAGAGAGTTTAGTATGAGGGGTTATAAGGATAACCTGCAGTGCCACTGAGATATCTTAAATCCGTTTAACAACCTTCCCGTGAGAGTCAAGAGGGTTGGACATGAATTGACTAACTTTATTGACTGAATAGGCGATCTCAGGTCTGGTAAGTGTGAGGTATTGCAAAGCGCCAACGACGCTTCTTTAATGTCTAGGATCAGTAACAAGAGAGCCATCAAAATTGGATAGTGGAAGGGAAGTGACCATGGGGGTGGCTATAGGATGAGCATTAGACATGTGAGCTTTGGCAAGGAGGTCTGTGATGTATTTCTTTTGAAACAAGTGTAGACCATGTTTGGTGTAGACAACTTCAATGCCTAAGAAATTATGTAGGGGACCTAGATCTTTGAGAGAGAAGACAGTTTGAAGTTGAGAGATGACTTGTTGAATGTAAGAGCTATTATTTCCTGAGAAAGAATATCATCCACCTACATTAATAGGGACCCGACAGCTCGAAAATCGATAGAGTTAGAGTTAGGTTTACAATATTGTCAGTCGTTAAAAATAGCTCGACTAAACTGAGGCTTGATTAGCAAAGAAACTTCTAGGTTTAATCCGAATTAATAGGGCTGACCTGATTAATATCCCTATTATAAACACAAGTGTTTCCATATCCATATTGAGGTTGTGTGACAGCCCTGATGTGTTGAAGGAGGTTGTGTTTTGTGTGGTAATAAAGTTGATTGTTAGTTGATTTATATTATTATTTTGTAAATTTTGATGTAGGTAGTTACTGGATGAAATATTTGTTAGGAATTGTGCTTGAAATTGATATCGATGATTGATTATATGTAAAAGGATTAAATCTAAGCAAAATTATTTTTTTAAAATTACTTATTTCGGGAAAAAATAAACTTTTTGTTTATAAGTTTGTCGTGTTAGTTAACAAATAACTAAAAAAATCAAATTTAGGCACGAAAAAATAAAGACCAAACATAAAACTAAAACGGAAAAACAAAACTTAACTCTTGAATAGTTATGCACAACATTAAAGTGTATCCTAAAAAAAGTTTAATTTAGTCAAAATTCAACATAGAAATTCACCACCTTTATGATTTTTTCAATTTTATCCGAGTAAATTTTGCTTCAATTGTTGACGTGGAGATTGCAATCCATATTTTCACTATTCCACCTATAAACGTGTAACCGTACGATATTCATAAACCCCTAATTAATGAAAATAATAACTTTTAATAATTAGGTGTAATTGTAAAACAATGTTGTGTTCATCTAACTAGGGGTTAAAAGAATTCGCACAGAGACATGTATGCAATTGTGCAGGTCAAAATCTTAATTTATTGCTCCATGTCAACAATTAGAACTAAAATTTGCTTGGTTGCATTAAACTTAAAAAATTATAAAAGTGGTGTATTTCTACATCACAGTTAAAAGAACATATTGCAAATGATAATTAACTAAAATTCGTGAATTTTTATGTAATTCTTCAGAAAAGAAACACTAAATCGAGTCTTATTTGCATTTTTATGTTTCCCATTGGCACTTTTATGTTTCTTGGTTTTTTATAAGAAAACTTTTACATAGTTTTTAAATATGCAAATAACTTTTTTCATTCTCTATCTATTTTTTATTTATAATATATCAAACTAATTCCTTCTTATTCCAATTTAACATTTGTATTGCACACATCAAGTAAAATCAAGGTCTAAAAGGGACATTTGTACAGGAAGAATAGAAGAATGATTGATATGTAATAAGGGCCCATTTAGTTACAAATCATTGATGGCAATGGTAATAAGTATGAATGAGAGGTTAATCATATTAAGGAATGAAATGAGGAAAATTGTTAATAAAAGGAGATAATGATTAACTTATTTATTACTACCTCCGTCCCAGCTTAACCTGTCTACTTGTCATTTTAGTTTGTTCCACCTTAACCTGCCTACCCCATAAATAGCAAATTTCTCTCACAATCTCCACCCTCAAAATCTTCATTCTCAATCTCCATCTTTAAAAAAGTCAAAGATTCCACAAAATCTGTTTTTCCTTAATCCCCGTGCCCGGTCAACCTAGGCAGGTTAAGCCGGGACAAAGGGAGTATGTATCAAGCACCATAAATGAGATTAAGTCATCATTCATCCTCATTCTTTATCCCTAAACCTCCCAACCAAGCGGGCCCAAAATTCTTCGAGGAGGAAACTTTTTCAAGAATTGGGAAATTTATAAATGAATGGATGTAGAAAGAAAATAATTGGCCTTGTCTGCAAGCCCGCATGAGTGCAAGGATGAGAACTCATTATACAGAGACAGCAGGGTGTAGTGATCTGATCTGTACAGTCCCCTCTCAAGTTGGGATTCCGGATTTCACAGATAACGCTTGACTGTGGTGAGAGAGCTGTGCAATATAGGTAAAGTGGCCACTAAACCTCTCTGTAATGGGGGATTGGAGACACCAGAATGAGTAAAAACAGAAAAAAAAATTGGCTGCAACATGTGCGGCAATCCAAAACAAACACCCCCAACTCCAAGTGATTGTATTTAGCTGGAAATTTTCGCAAAAATTGTTTATGGTTGGTTATATTTCAGTAGTTGGGATCTTAGCAAACTAGTAACAGGGGAACATACTGCATTAATCCAGCAAACAATTCACCAGAAAAAACCCCTAGAAAAATGATTAATAAAGCAGCACGTGAAGAACAACATATCACTCTCGCCACTCAAAACAATCACAAAGCAAGAAAAAACAATTTACTTGTCAAACACAAGCAATACCAGAAAAAGCTAAATGCAGTTTTATTACAAAGTTTGATAAACCACCATCCCATTTTTTTCCAGATAAAGAGTAAAAAGTCTAATGTATTATACCGTCTGGGGTTAGTGGCGGCCATTAATATATTAACTCACCGCTCATATCAAACCCCAAAAGCATTCCCTAAACTGTGGTCCAAAACAAAGTCGGAAGAAAATAAGGAGACACAGAGAGCTAATATCTACATAGCATAGAAATAAGCAAACTCTGGATTATGAGTCTGGTTGCTCAGATTTCACAGGATTGTGCGATGACGATGAACAGCTTCCATTCTGGACATTAAGGCTGTTAGCAACCACCGAATCTGTCACCAAGCCCACGTCAACCTCATCAAAGTTGAGGGTTCCTCTGACCCCCTTCCTCGTTCTGAAAATAAGACAAAGTGATAAGAAGTGTTCTATATCAATGGGGAGATGTATAGTATGGATCAGTAGATTAAGCAATAAATAGAAATTACCCGTTCAATCGGTTATTTATGGCAGTAAGGTCTTTTGAGGGGCTCTGATAAGCATGGGTGCTTTCCCCCACGCAAGCATAGTAACTTCTAGAGCTATGGGAGATTAATGCATCCATCTGTAAAATTTATTAATGAGACCAGAAAATATGACAGCAGGACCAAGAGAATTCATGAGTCAGACAGTGTTGGATGCTTGAATCTTATTCCAAGTTCCGTGGATCTATCACAGTTTGTGGATTTATCACAGTTCCGTGGATTTTAAAACTAACCAAAACAATTCATATTTTATTTCAGAGAATTTGAAGACTGAGAGACAAGTTTTAGAGTTTAATAACATGATAACAGCATCACTAGAATTAGGTAAACCTTCGACCATAACATAAACTAGAAAGATGCAAATGCAAGTTTCCTAATATACAAATAGTGCAAATGAAACAACACCTCAAGCAGCATCTATTTGTATATTTGAATGTAGTTGCAATGTCAGCGTATCGAATTAAAGTTTTCCATTTTCACATAGATAAAGGACGAGGAGGTCCTACATGCATGCATTAGATAATAAAAACGAAGAGATCACAAAAATAGAACTAGCAATGCCAAATATCAAATTCAAGTGCCATCTCCTCCTTTTGCAAAAACATGTGGTATCAAAAGCAGAAAGATAACTAAAAAAAATGGAGGAAATGTAATAGTAACTCTAGATATCTGGGATGCCAAGTCATACAAAAGGAGATAACTTGCCAAGGATCAAAAGCTACGGTCAGTGGGGAGAGAGCTCAAAAATAAGGACAAGAGAAGAGAACATTTTTTTATACTAAACAATATTTTATTAACAAAAAGTGGAAGTTACAATGCGAAGAGGCTTCCCATAAGGATCTGTACAGTAATCTTTTCCTAGTTTCGTCGCGATCTAAGCAAATATTCAAAGTGCAGTAAGTTAAGCTATACAGCAGTATGTGCATGATTACCAACTGATTATGGTAGGCAAACTGCATCAACCACTAGGCCATTATTTATTCATTTTCATTATACTTAAAGCTTTACAATCAGCAGAGCATGAAAAACAGCAAACGTTCCAGGATCTCTAATAGAAAGACAAAAAATCACAAACAAAGAATGTATTGGAAACTGCTTCAGACCTTGTTTGATCGTAACGGAGAGACATAAACATTATGAGCCGCAGATACTTTTTTAGGAGACATGTCTGGCAGACTTGGGAATGAAGATGGTCTTGGTGATGATGGATTGGCACCTAAATGTCCAAGAATGATAATGATGTTAATACCATATGAAAAGACAAGCTTGAGATTCTGCTTCCTTTTCTTTCTCCAAAATTAACGGAAGGGCAATTGCAAAAGATCCACCAAGAACACTAACCATTATTATTATTCTTAGTTTCAGGAGCATGAGAACTAGTCTGTGCAGATCCACCAGGAGCAAGCTCAACCAGAAGAGGTTTTACCGCAGGAATAAATATTTCATTGTAAAATGTTATGATATCCACATGATCTGGACCAGTTTTCTGTTTGAAAACAAATGAAATGTTTAAAAAATTGAAACAGATTCCCAAAGCATTAGTTGAGCTGAAAGTAATATACCCCAGTTCGACGCAGAGCTTTCCAATCAACATAGACACTACGGAAAACTTGAGGTTTGCAATGAGGTTGCTTTCTGTAGTTGAAAATTATTTCTTTGAAAGTCAGGTTTAGTTGTGATATCTGCAACACATGACTAAATGTTAGAAGGTAGCAAAGAAGAGATAATTATTAGTATCAAAGTCCGTAAAGGCTAAGGCAGACCTTAGCAACTCCATAGAAGCAGCAGAGGATGATTTGATCAATATGTCGGTTGAAGAACAATGTTGTCCGCTGAGCAAGGATCTTTTGGAACAGACAGTAGACAAACTCTCTTATCTGCTGTGATAGCTGTAGCCTTTCCACCATGCCATTTATTCTAACAGCAGCTAACTTTACAATCTAAATAATCGGAGAGTAGCTTTTATAAATTCAAGTGGGAAAAGAATGGCGGGTAGTCAATATGATATAAATGCGGGAACATGCAGTAATGCAGATATTCAAAACTTCCAAAATACTACAAAATGGCCATCAGACATCCTTTGGAAAAATGTCTTAAATGTTTTGAGTAATTCAATGTACCAACAGAAAAATGACAAATACACCTGCCAACATTACATAGACAGCCTTCTCTAACAAAAAGATCAAAGAACATAGTCAACTATGGATCATATCAAGCACCCTCAGAAAATCAGTTTTCAACATTCAGCTCAAGACCATGAATGAACAAAAGATAGATTGACATAACTTCTCCACAACATTTTTACAGCTTAGCAGCCTGCTGAAATTATGCCGTAAATGAGCTAGAATCTAAAAATAAATCTCATCTCATAATTTATAAATCATATGAGGTAAATAAGCATACATTACCTTGCTGAAAAATACATTGACTGCAGTTTCTGCGCATGTTTCCTCTCCACCACCAGGATTCCGTCTTGTAGGACTGAAAACAAGTAGAAAGATTTACTGAACACCAGAAGGCAAAATGCCAAAAACAAAAATTATGTTAAGACTTTCTCACTTCTAAGGCTTTTGATGCAAATACCTGGCAAATGCAGAATGCAGAACATGTGGTGAAAACTTTGATTTCAGATTGTTCAGGGCCAAAAAGCGATCCTTCACTGGTGAAGTGAATGAGTTCCGCTCAACCAATATGCTTCTGTATTCTGTACATACTCTTTTTGGGGAACGAATATCTCCATTTTGACCTGGAGAAATCATTTCAACATATATCATAGTAAGCTTACCTACCAAAAAAACAAATTGAGAAAATACAGTTTTGCTTCTGGCCATGCAAAGTTATTGAGTGTTAAGGGATAATCTTTTCTCAGGATATTAAGATCTTACAACACGAAACTCAAATAATCCATTACCATGTGTTTCCTGCTTCACTACGGATTGAACAGGAGGCAAGACCCCGCATGACATGTTATTGTGCATGGCAATTGCATCCAAAGATGGCATAGGTTCAGCTAACAAGCCAAGACGATTTATCTCTGCAGAAAGAGCAGGTCTTGCTACTACTAGCGAGTTGTACATTGAAGAGCCTTTTTCCCAAACCATGCTATCCAACAATCGTTCTTCTAGAGAATTTAAATGCCTTCTAAGTTCCCTTGGAAGAGTTTCCTCATGTCTGACAAAACTCTCTATCACCTTACTTAGATCAAAAGCCGTTATGCCAGTTTTCTCCAATACAGTTGGAAATAACATTGTCACAGTTTTATGTGTGGCAAGAACAATCTCAGCAGAGCAGGCAAGCATACATCTGTGAAATCTCTCATTGGTAAGCAAAGAAGTTAAATTGTTTGCTTGCAAAATCTGGGACTCAGCTGAGCACAAAGCTTGCAGAACCCTGAAGTAAAGCTTCATTGCTTCAATTCGACGTTGTTCAGCCCATATATTATCCATCAAGCTTGCATTTTGCCCAGGACCACCACTTGGAAAGATGGCCTCAAGTATTATTTGAGCCCTCCTAGTCACATCAGCAGTCACATCCCTGTCACATGATGAAAGGAATCTCTCCAGCTCTGCTGAAGGTTTAGATGGAAGGGGAGTAATAACAGTTCGTAGCCATTTTGCAGTTGTCATTGCTGTGCTGACAGGAGTTGCTGCCATCTTGGACATGCCACCAACAGTAAAACCATTTGAATGACTTGCAGGAGAGCGGTGAGGAGACAATGGACTGGTAATTGTCTTTGCTGGGGAGGAGAGAGCATCAAGTTTTCTCTGAAGTATAGAGAAAGGATTAAACATTAATAGCAACAGATATTTGTAGATGTTATAGCTCCTGAAAATTTAACTAGAGACCAACCTTAGCACCAATCCCGCTCATATTTACAGCACTTCCAGATAAGCTCCCGGAAGGTATCAGGCTATCATTCTCATTTATAAAAATTCTCTCGTCCAGTTCCTCCATATCGAGGATTGCAGCATCATAGTCCTTCTCCAGCAAATTTATACTTGATGGTAGAGATGATTCATCCATCAAATCTTCAAAATAGACTAAACCATCTGCACTTGGATATGATAGTGATAAATTGATAATAGTGATTAACAATTACAATGTACTATATTGAAAATCATGAACAGACTAACCTGTAACTATATTCTCCAAGTTCTCTACTTTGCATTCAGACGCTAAGCAGGGTTTCTTCTTTAATATCTGCACTATCAAGTTGTTGGCTTCTTTGTAGGTTTCCTTTAACTCATCTTCTAGTGTCCCATACATGTGACAGAGTGATGCCAGCAAATCTGCTTTGTCCCCTTTCTTAACTGTAAAAAGCAACTGGGATAAGTGATCCTCCGGACAAAGATATAATGTCATGTGGCCCACACCAATGACCTACTTAATATATTATGCAGCTTTACCTATGTGTTCAGAATCATTAAGTTTGAGGTTTCTGAAGCGAGCAGGAACGTGAATCAGTAGTATTGCCTGGAAACAGGTACATCAAAGTTAATCATTGTTTAATGAATAGCCTGAAAATTAGCTTAATATACTCAGTATGCACAATACAGGACCAAGATGCATTTAGAAGCACTAGTAACTTCTTTCATCTAGCATACACCACCTTATGTGTAGTCTGTACTTTGTAGTATCTGTAAATAATTTTTTTTGTAAGTAGCATACAATTTTTTTTATGATAGTTTATCTTGTCAATCAAAAATCAGCATCACTTATTTAAAAATTAAAGCATTATAATAAACTAACCAGAGCAGAAATTAGGCCATGAGTACTCGACACTAGGGTCTTGCAAGGGCGGAACAAATGTTCACGAAGAGCAAGAAAGAGCAACCATCCAAAACGGTAATAGTCTGACCCATAGCCGGATGTACTTGCCACACTTGTATGCTTGTCATTATTAGCATTAACAAGCGAGAAAAGATCCTGATATGTGCTCTTGTACTTCCTGGCAACGAAAATCAACAAAAACCTATCAGTACTTGATAGTTGATACTTAGGGCAAAATGTCTATTACACATAATATTAATTAAACAAGGAAAACATTTACCAGTTCTGGCACCATGGCTCTTGATACAACTAATTTACCTGGGGCATTTTATCTCCCCCTTCTGGAAGAGAGATTATTAATGAAATATTTTTTCTATATATTCATGTACATCAGCAGCAAGCAAAAATTACAGCACAAGGCACAGAGCTACGACAATGAACACCCTATTCAGAAGACCCTTCCTCGACAAATATATACTGTACCAAAATTTAGGGCTAAACGGTGAACTCCATTGGGAAAAAGGAAAACCAGCAAAACATGAGGTTTGGGGATCAATCTTCCACTATCTCGGTGCATAATCAAATATAGAAGATATGCACAGTTAGGTGTCAGTTATTCTGGGAGCATAGTAAGTTCACTTAAGAATGCACATTTAATGAATTTAGAATGCACAAACAGCTGGAGCAAATGAAAGAATGAATAGCACTCTACTCTAATCCGTTGGAGATATAAAAAGAAAGATAAATGGTTTTTATGTATGACATCTAATATACATGAAGCTAATGTAAGACCTACAAGATTCAATAATCAAAGAGTTGAGTGATCAAAGCTAAAATTACAAAAGTTACATAAGTGGCAATAGTAGGGAGAAGGAGAAGATAAAGTAAACTCACTTGCTCAAGCAGAACAAGTGCACATAGTTTGTGTATGATTCCTTTGCCTGACAGAGAAATGGAAATAAGGCATGACCATGGTCCCAAAGTAGAAGGATAAGAGAAAACATGCTTAAAGGAATAGTACATCCTGCTAAAATGTACAATAATCCAGATCAGGCAAGTACCTTGAGTCTCTTATCCCAATCTCCACCATAAAGGTTACTCAAAATAGATCCAACCTTGATTAGGAACTGCTGAAGTTCTTTATAAAAATCCTCAATGCTGCTGCAAGGCAAGACAATAAAATCCAAGATGACCTACAGCTAAAATTTCTTAATGTACAACCAAAATATAAAATGATTTCAGATCAAAGAAAATACTTGAGTTTTGCTGCTCTCATGATCTGGCATACAGTCAGTGCCTTCTCTACAGGGCCACCATTCTCACTAAGCCTTTTAACTGAGTAGATAACAAATGCAAACCAATACCGTTCTGCTTCGTCCAGCTGATAACATAATAAATCAATAATAACTAATCAACAAATCATAACAGGTGTCATTACTATGAATAAGCAATAGAGAGGCTGTGATAGACATAAAAGGAATAGAAAGTACCACGTACCGTCCCAGTTCCAAGAGCAGGTACATTAGCCGACAGAAGATGCTTGCTTTCATCGAGCAGCTTTGTCGCTTGCACCAAAAAGTTGTCGTCATCTAACCGTAGACCGTCCTGATTAAGAGATCGGGTCCACAAGCAAACGGCCGTTAATCGGGAAAGCTAACCAACTTAAGTTCAAATATAGAAAAGATATCAACTTCAATTAATAAAAAAATGAAATGTACACCGGTTATTCTCTTTAATTTTACTTCGTGTTGAAACAAAAAACAAAAAACAAAATCATCCCCAGAAATCAAGAGAGCATGGATCATGAAAAAGACCAAACGCCATTAAATATATGCTTGTTAAAAATTTAATCTTTAAACAGCAGTAAAGGCCGTACATGACATAAAACATACAGGACTTGGAAAAAAAGAATACACGAACATACATCATAGCCAACAATAAGGGTAAGACAGCAGAAAATGGCAAAAGAAATGCAAGAAAAATGAAGGGGCAAAAACTTGGACAAAAAACAGAGAGAGAAAAATTAAAGAAAAAGGAATAAAAGAGAGACCTTGCAAAAATGAGCAAATCGAGCTTCAATGGTGCTTCCAGCTCCATCAACCTGATGAGAAGGGCTTGAAATCTTCTTAAGTTCGTCCATATGTTTCAGATCTCTAATCTACTCAATTCACAGAGTGCACAAAAATTAGCTAAAGAAAAACAAAAACAAAAAAGAAAGCACACACACAAGGGCAAAAGGAAAATGGGAGAAAAATAAAGAAAATAGAAAAAGAAACCCTAGTCAACTAGGCAACAGAATGAGACGAATTCAAATGGGGGAAACAAAAAACTCAGCTGAGAATTGCAATTTTTCCGACTACCTGCTGATACTGTATTCCTTACCCCTATGAATTAGAGAGAGAAAGTAGAGATAGAGAGAGGCAACAGAATGAGATGAGACAGGCAACACAATGAGATGAATTCTGACGAGTGAAAACAAAAACCTGAGTTGAGATTGCAATTTTTACGACTACAGCGGCCTGCTGGTGATGCTGTCTCCCTTATCCTATGAATTAGAGAGAGAGAAAGTAGAGATACAGAGGCAGAAATGGAAAAGAGAGAGAGAGAGGGGTTTGTGTTTCCTTTTTAATATTTTTTTATTCGGCATTTAAGGGAAAATAAAACCCTTCAGCTCTGGTCGCGCGGGAAAACATGCCCATGTGCCATCAGCATGCATCATAGCAGACATACATACATGCAGCATCCAATGCACGTGGGACGCGTATGCCGTAAGGTTAATTTTAGCGCCAAACTTCCCGTATCCCGCCAAACCTAATGATTCCCTACGTCTCCTTTTACAGCAAAGAATCAGGTAATTTTTTTAAGAGTAAACTAGATTTCATAAAATAATTTTCTTATACTAATATTCTTACTAAACTTTTATTATTATAAAGGACGGTGCAATATGTAGGTAATATAATATGGTGAAATTATTATTTATTGTCAAAAATAATACAATAAACTAAAAGTAAATACAAATAAAGTGTCTACGAAATATAATAATCCAAAAATCTAACAAACATCTAACAACATGTCCTGAAATACCTCCATTTACACTACATTCATAATTAACTTATTATGTTCTTTGATAAATGTGGTTTCTTCATACTTTTAGGGCTCAGATAGATAGCAGAATTCGTTTGAATGTATGAAGAAATAAGCTCGTTTACCTTCGTTTTATTATTTTATATGGATTTCACGAGCTTATTTATTTTGTACTAGTTTTTTGTATTATTTGCAGGTAAACTAACACAGAGCAAGAAACATGACAAAATGGAGTTGAACTGCGCAGCTGTAGGAGGATGAGCACAATGTTTGATGTAAAAGTCGATTTACATGATTCTTAAATCGTTGGAAAGCTAAAAGAGAGAGCTGCAACTTCTATGTTGCATTATTTTCCAATTCTTGCTAAAATTAGTAGGTATTCCAAAGAATGTCGGAGTTGCACGTAAACGTTACAGTTGGTGACACCGCCGCTCGACCAAGCCTGGAAACATGCATAGCCGATTGACCAACTTTCTTGACTCGGAATGCTTTTAGCTTTCACAGTTCTTTGCTGACATCTTATTTTACACTATCTTTCTAGTTTAATACACTCCTATATATACTCGGAGGCTCTAATACGTCAAATAACAAGTTATACACATGAAAAATAGTTTGTTAACGGAGATAATTAGGGTAGATAGAGTTGGGAGAGGAGTAGCAGATAACACAGAGCATTCCGAATAAGCATGTCTCTATGGAGTAGTCGTTTTATAATTCTAGAGTTTGAAATTAGTCTAGTAAATGGATGGTTGTAGTTCTTTTGTTGCAAGTATTTATCTTATTCATGCTAACTTTATTTGTTTGTTAGTATAACCATATTGACAATGTGATTATGCTTGATTGTTTAATTGAATTGAGATCGGGAGATGAGATTTAATTATTGAACATAAGAATGCATGACACATTTAATTGCTAGATCCGGAGATTAAAACTAGATGTAAGGTGAATATAATCTTATAATTTTAGGGTGTTAATTATTGAAGTAAGGTAGGGATACATACACTGATAACTAATTTATGGGTTAACTAGTTGGGAGAGTGGTTATTTTATAATTGTGATGACCCTTAATAAAAGAATATTAGGAAAATTTATTTGGTTGACGAATTTTTTTCATATGTTAGATAAAATCGTGACCCTGGGATTCATTATCAATCAAAATCATTTGTATTAAATCTTGTTTTTGTTCAGTTTTAGTTAATTTTTTTTATTTCTTTTACTTCCTTTAGTAATTTATCACCCTGAATCAATTTACGGCCATCTAAATAAAAGTAGATTATTAAATATCATAGTACTTACAACCACCGATCCCTGTAGATATGATACTCTTGTTCGCCTATACTTCACATTATGTCGTACACTTGCACTTTCAAGTCATATTGTTACTTAACGCTAGGAAAACAATATACAACTGAAATATGATTTCTATAAGAAGTGGTCAATCTAAATACAGTGGTAGGTGATCCTGACTCTTAAATTGAGGATTTTTTTTTTTTTTTTTTTTAAATTGAGACTATCATTAATCAATGTAAATCGTCTAGTACAAGATTCTCAATCCAATCAAAAAAATCAGGAGCTATCCAAACAATTGGATCACCTGAAGAAAAGAAAAAGACGAGCAAGCTATGTGCTAACAAGCTGGCTCTACTATACGAGACATATGCTCTATGCTAAAAACAATCAGATAGCATCAAATAAATGCTAAATATTATCCGCGAAAAGACCAGTGGAACTAAGATCTATTTCTTGCCTCTTGCCCCGTGACTGCATGCACAACGAACAAAGAATCTAGATGATGGACCCAGGTAGAAGCGAACTGACAATCGGAGCAGAAAATCAGTGGAGAAAGACCAGGAAAGGCCAAAAAAAGACGTACATAGACGCGACGAAGTCTCACGCTTAAACCCTAGCGGAGAGGCATGGTGGATTTTCTATTATTTCGGGGATCGAAAAGAAAAAAAATAAAACAAAAAATAAAGATAAAACCTTCCCCCATCCTCTTATGAGGGAAGATGAGGGAAGAAGAAGGCGGCGACTAGGTTATTAGATGAAGAGGGAAGAATGGTGTATTTTTTGTGAGGGCTATAAGTGAACATTAAATTGAGGAATTTTAATAGCATATAAACAAGAGAAAATTGTTGGCATTGATTCATTAAATTTGAAAGGTAGTTTCAGATCGGATGGGGTAACTTATATGCACATTGTTTGATTTTTTATAATATTATATTGTAAAAAATATAAAAATTTAATGTGTGAGAAAATATTGTGTAAAAGAAACTCGTGTTTGTTTTAATAATTCACTAACATTGTAATTACTCGGTTGTTAATAGAACGACATCCAATTCAAGAAATGTGATCCCATTTTTATATTGAGTAGGATACTCATACGTATTAATAAATATTAAGATGAAATAATCAACAATGTTACCTAAATAATCTAATAATATTTTTATTTTTCATAAAAAAATATTTAATACTTTTAATACTTATAGCTCAAACACATAAAAGTATTTTAATTATGTACTTATTCAGTCCAACACATATATCAAAACTAAGCAAGTAATTTAATACTACACAAAATTATAGTTCATATTTAAGATCTAATATTGTATTTTTTAAGAAATCGACTAATTTTTAAGTTTATCCAATATTGATGTCAAATTATAGATTCTTAAAAGAAGGTTAATTTGATATATTATTTGTCCAAAAATAGAATAGAAACGAAAAATTTATAGACAATTTAAAATTATAGTTGAAAAAACAAAAATAAAAGGATTTTTTCTTGAAAAAAGAAAGAAGAATATGAGAAAGATTGGATCACATATTAATTTCATTTGCGCCCATTGGCAGTTAATTTATGAAAATAATAATTTGCAATAAGAATGAGAAAAATAACATACGCGACGGAAAAGACAGTGGCAGTGACGGTTGTCTAATGGACAGTAAGTGAAACGTCAAACATATGGCGGTATTTTTGATTGAATGTGCTATATGAGATATTTCACCGTGTAATGACAAGAATTGATTATAAACGATAGTGATTGTAAAGAATATTAATTAGCATCAAATAAAAATCCAAAATTAGTTTTTTATTCATTTTTTTTTTTTTTTTTTTTGTCTTAGTTTTGTACTAGTAATACGCATGTTTTTTGCACGTGATTACACCTTTTTACTATTATCTAACAAAAAAATTAATTTGAATTTAAAATAATTGTACTTTATTTGGTGGTATTAGTCGATCGGTTTAATAAAACTCAATGTAATAATTTATTATTGTAATATTGATATACTTCTTTGATTATTCATTGCAATAATAAAGAATGATTCGTTGAACAAACACAATTCTAAATCAGCTAAAAACTATAAGAATCAGAGAACGAAAAAGTTAAATAATTTTAGTCTTAACAAGACAAGTTATAATAATTAACGTTAAAAGATTCATAAAACGGCATACCATGATATAATGTAGAAATATTTAGCTTTACAAAATTTTCTATTTTATATAAAGTTTGATATATTCTAATTAGTGTTTACTTCTCATTATACATAGACTCGAGCATTATTAATATATCATGAATAAAGTTATATAATGATTCAATAACGATGTAATAAGATCATATAGATTTTCATGTTTTGCACCAACATTTAAAAAAAAAATGTTTATTTGTCTCATTACATCATCAACTCACACTCATAAGTTCATTATTTGTTATCTACACACAAAATATTCGGCCCAACATACTTTCTCTATAATTTACCTAATGAATAATTTCGATCTCAACATACATTTACACATGAAATTATTTGCATGTTTTAATGTGAGGAAAAACTTCCAGCAACTTAGTATCAAGGTCCAATGTCCAACTTCTGTTATGAAACCTTTATCCTAACTTTTTTTTTTATTATTATTAGTAAGTATAACCGTTTTTAGTATAATTTACTGATTGATCTAAGATTGCTTATTTCAATTTTCCTCAATTTAACCGTCAAAATTTAAATATTATGTGTGATTTAAAATAAAAGTCCTACTATATCATAATTATAAAGTAAATAATGTTTGTTTTCATGGAAGGCCGGCTACATAAATAGTGTCTTACAATTTTCAATTGAGAGACATGCTCCAATCTTTAATATAATAGATGATTTAACTATTTTTTTTTTTATGTATTTAGATCTCTGTTTAGTTATTAGTAATATTTAGGTTCAACTTACGTCATTAGTTGAACTAAATATCATATGGAAAGTGATAGAAAATCTCATAGGTTGAGGTTTGGGAGATGAATAATATAATGTATTTTATTAAAAATGAATAACAAGAATAATAATAATAATAATAATAATAATAATAATAATAATAATAATAATAATAATAATAATAATAGTAATAATAATAATAAAAGATATTTTGAATATTTAAGGTTCAGCTTACGTCATTAATTGAACAAAATATCATATGAAAAATCAAAGAAAATAGAAATAAATAAAAAGAATAATGTAATGTATTTTACTAAAAATGAATAACAACAACAAGAACAACAAGAACAAGAACAACAAGAACAACAACAACAACAATAACAACAACAACAACAACAACAACAACAACAATAATAATAATAATAATAATAATAATAATAATAATAATAATAATAACAGTAACAGTAACAGTAGTAGTAGTAATAGTAATAGTAATAGTAATAGTAATAGTAATAGTAATAATAATAATAATAATAATAATAATAATAATAATAATAATAATAATAATAATAATAATAATAATAATAATAATAATAATAATAATGATGATGATGATGATAATAATACCACCTAAATGGATAGCAAACAAAGTCAACCCCAAGCCCCGTATTACCGATTACGTAAACTAGAGCAATTTAGAGTGGTTTCTCCTACATTATAGACAGATGTAGGGGTGAGATTTCTCTACACTCACAACTAAACTACTGTCGTTCATCCCAACCGAGACTTCCTAGGCTCTATTCCTCCTTTTGATAGGTCTTCTCCTTCATAGGTCTTCATCCTTTCAATTGGTTCTTGATTGATTTAAGTTTCTGAATTAAATTTCTCTCCCGACCAATCTAAGGCACAAATCATTCCAATTCTAAGCTCATTTAAGATCAAATCGAATCTCCTCGAAAGGGTGGCAAACCCTAGTCTAGGTTTCGATCATCCCCTCTCAAATGCACAATCATACAAAATAAGGCTAAGTTATCGAAATTCGAGCGACCGAAGTAAGCCTATAATCAAAGCTCTAATTTCATATGAAAATCATAACAAATCAATCTAATGCGAACCCTAAGTTACCAAACACAAATTAAATCAACAATCAAAATAATATGGACATCAACCCCGAAACTCGGGCTACTCCCTTGCTTTGGGAAACAAGAAGAACTATTCACGAATCATCAACAATAACCCAATAAATATCACCATCAGGCAAGATAATCAAATAAAATAAAATAGAGAGAGATAGGGATGAGAAAAGCTTATTGATGATAATAATCGGGAAATCTTCGATAAACTTCAAGGTTGTCACACCCTTGGAGTATTTCTTACAATTTCACCAAGAACCCTAGTTCATTTCTTTAAGTGAGAGGAAACCCTAGTCTAAATCTGAAAATTTCCATCACTAAAGCTAATAGAAGAGTAATGAAATGAAATCTAAGTTGTTCGGAATAAAAGGGGGAGGGGGTATTTATAGACACCCACTCCTCACACATACAAAGATAAAATCTACTGAAAAGTCCCTCAAAAGTAAGGGTGAAATAGTCAAAAGCAATTTAAAACATAAGGGATTATAAGTTGTTGGCCGAACCCCCCTTCGTGCACTCGACTCGACCTTCATGCAAATTCTAGGAAAAATTGGCTTAGGATTGGTTCGCGATCCAAACATGAATGTTGTAGGTATTCATCTTAGCAACGCGTGGTTGCTTAAATCTCACAAATCGAAGCTCGGACGAAGAAGTTACAGCAAAAAAAAAAAAAAAAAAACTACAAAAATCTGTACGAACCATCCCCCCAACTGCCGGAACCGTCGCTGGGCCGGCAGCCGGACTGGTAGTCTGGCGGCTGAGATTCTGGGTCAGTACTGGACCAACTGCTGACTGCTTGCCAGTCCAATAGGTGCTGCGGCTATTGGCTGGTTCAGCTCCTGCTTCACACCTCCGTCTTCCATCGCCTTTGCAGATCCCTTCCTCTTGTTTTCTCGACTCGATCCCTTCACGACTTTCGGTAGTGACTCGACGAACTTTAACTTGGGATCTGGTTGGGTCTAGTTCGGGTTCATTCGGGCCTCAGTTTGCAAGCTAGAACACGAAGCATGTGTGATCACCCTTGTCTTCTTTCCTTCTTCAATTTGGGGCTTTTCTATCCATCTTCTCGGTCCGATTTCTTCATGAACTTTTCTTATGGCTTGATTATCTTTAGTTTGGGCCTAATCCCGACCTATTTTGGGCCTATTAGGGCCTCAGGATATGGGCCGGAGTGTGAATGGACTCGAACAATCTTCTAAATTCCTCCGAGTTTCCTAACCTTCAAAATACGACTAAAAAATCCAAAAGCGCATCAAATCATATTAAAAAGGAAAATCAACTCGGAAATACAATAAAACACGAAATGGCACATGAACATAGAAATTATATGTAATTCTCTACAAAATATGACGTGAAAAGTGCAAGAAAAACGGTAATTTTTACGTTTATCAATCTGTCCACTTGTTCTATCTTATGGCTTAAGCAATTTGTTCAAATCTCACCCTAACTTGTGCTTCAATAAAAAAGGGCTAGATGTGTCTTCTCTTTCATTTGCTGATGACACTATTATCTTTTGCTCTACTGACATCAATTCCTTCAAAAAGCTGTTGGGTTTTTTTGAGAATTTTGAAAAAGCCATAGGTAAAAAAATCAAATTTTCTAAAAGCACTGCCGATTTTTGAAATAAGGTGAAAAGATATAGGAAAATAAGGATCCTTGAACTGGCTGGGGTAGTGGAAGAAGGTTTACCCTTTAAGTACTTGGGGGGGCCTTTGTTTAAAGGTAGGGTGAAGTATGAGCTTTTTCAAGAAGTGTATGAGAAGTTTATGCGAAGGATCTCTGGGTGGGATAAGAGTTTTTAAGCATGGGGGGTAGATTACAGCTGATCAAGAGTGTTCTGAATTATATACCTATGTACACTTTGAGAATAATTGGACCTCCAAAAACTGTGGTGAATAGACTACATAAACTTCTTAACAATTTTTTGTGGGGTTGGGAAAATTGCATTGGGCATCTTGGGAAAGGGTTAGCTTCCTTATCAAGGAAGGTGGGAATTGGGGTGAGAAGAATTGATGATATGGCCAAAGCATTTGCTTGGCAAGCTTGGTGGAAGCTTAGAACCAGCAATGCTAGTTGGGCTTTATACTTGAGGGATAGATATCTTAAGGATACACATCCTTATTATGTGGATGTTGGGTATAATCAGTCATTCTTCTGGAAAAGTTACTGGAAATTAAATATCAGGTTGAACAAAACATCTTTTGGAGGCTGGGGAGAGGGGAAATATCATTTTGGTTTGATAAGTGGTGTGAATTTGGTCTACATTGTCATTTTTGCGATAGATTTGATACCAACCAAAAAGGGGCAGATTTCTGGTGCAACAATGCTTGAGACTTATCATCTGTTTCTACTTTACTTTCCCCTAATGTCATTGACTGCATTGTTGGTCATTCTATTAATTTATCTTTGCCTGACAAACCTGTGTGGAAACTGACCTCCAATGGAACTTTTTCTATTTTTTTCTACATGGAACACACTAAGGCAATCCAAACTTATTTGGGTTTGGAAGTCGATGATGTGTCCTAAATCCCTATTGAATACCACTGCCTGTTTTCTTTGGAGGTTGACTAACAATTTTATTCCCCTTGATAGCAACCTTAGAAAAAAGGGGATTGCGGTAGTTTCCACTGTGTGTTCTTTGTAATGCTAGTTGTGAGTCTACTTATCATCTTTATGTGAATTACCCTTTTGCTAAACAAGTTTGGTTATTCTTCTCGAAATTTTTTCAGTTTCAAATTCCTTGCTCCCTTACTTTGTTTAAGCTATTTGGTTTATGGTTCCATTAACTTCGTAGCAAGGAACACATATGTGGTGTGCTGCCTTTGATTGTATGGTGGTAGATTTAGAAAACTCGCAATATGATGAAGTTTTAGAATGTTTGTACTAGCATTCCCAGGATCCAATTTTTGGTATTTGATATGCTTAGGAATATTGCCTTTGTTAACCTGTTGCCGGTTAGGTTTTGGAAGGGATATTGGCATATTGCTAGGTTATGGGGGTTTAAAGTTGTGGGGAGTAATACAAGCTTTGTTAGTTAAATGAGAACCTCCATGTGATGAATGGGTTAAACTCAATTCTAATGGAGCTTCTAAAGGTAAACCTGAGTTGGGGGGAGGGCTGGGAGGATCATTAGAGATTATAAAGCTAACTTTGTAGCCGATTTCTATTCTTTCATTCCGTTTTGTGATAACAATTTTTTAAGAGCTGAGAGCTATTATGGATGGCTTGGAGTTATGCTTTGAGCTTGGCTATACAAAAATTTAGTTAGAAATAGATGCTTGTCTATTGTATATATGTTAAAATAAGAAAATCCATGTGTATGGCAATACCAAGATTTACTGGCAAAATTTGACATCTTGAAAAAGAAAGGTGTTAAGATGGTGTCTCATATCCATTGAGAAGGGAATAAAGTGGCCGATGTCTTGGCCAATGAAGCGATTAAGAGAAAAAAACTGTAAATTGTACAATATAACGGATTGTAAGAAAATTAGTGGATTAGTTTGTATAGATGGTCTTGGCCTTCCAAGCTTTAGATTTAGATAGGGGTTTCGATTTTGTATTGAACTCTGTTTACTTGGTTATATGACACAGGTTGGGGAATTGCCATAAAAAATAATATGTCTCCTTAATTCAACCTAAATTTTAGTTACAATGAGCAAAAAAATATGTCCCGTGCCACCTGCATATTCCAATTTCAGCCCCAAATCTTCCGTACAATTACAATCAACAACAAATATGTCTCGTGCTAAAGATATTCATACAAATATGAAAAATTCAACAACTTACTCAATTTATATATTTTCCAATTTCAGAGCCAGTTCTTCCGTGCAATTACAATCAGCAACCAATATGGCCCGTGCTAGAGATATTCATACACTAGGAATATTCTACAACTTACTCATTTCATATATTACAAATTTTTAATACTTTTCATTGAACTCTTTTTTTTTTTTTTTTTTTTTTTTTTTTTTTTCTTTTGAGTATAAATTCTGGTAAGGGCGGGGTTGATGTGATTTGATCCTAGCCTGGGTTCGAAGGTGCTTAACCAACTGAGTTATAATTGATTCCCTTCATTGCATTCTTCTTTCATTGACATATACTTTTTCATATCATATTATATAGTAATTGTAATATTTTATTATATTAAAATTATACTACCTCCGTCCCGCTCTAACTTTCCTACTTTCCTTTTCGGTATGTCCCAACTTAACTTTTCAGCCCATAAATGACAAATTTATCTTACAATCTACACCCTCAAAATCTTCACCCTCAATCTCCACCTTTAAAAAAGTCAAAGATTCCACAAAATATGCTTTTTCTTAACCTCCGAGTAGTATAGTGTGTTGATGCACATCTAAAATGATAGTAGCTCTATTTTGTTCTTTATAAGTCAGCAAAAGAATATGAAGTTGGTCCAAAGAATAATATTTTTTGAGTAAATCGGGACATAGATAGTAATGGTTATATCGCACTTCTCATGCTAAAAGAAGAAGTACGGAAAGAGTTTGAGTGATGAAGTAAACTAGAGACACGGAATGAAGTGTACTTTACGCTGAAAAATTACTCTTGCTAGTTCTTTTAATCCTAAATCACCTAGTAGCTCGGGACATGGTACTGGGAATATCGAGATCTCTTGTAAAAAAAATGATGCTAGATCGAAATATTGGTTCCATTTTATTTGACATGGTCCAATATTGGTTCCATTTTTTACTCCCTATTTTTATGTGATAATTGTTTTAACCTATACGTGTTTACTTAAGTTGTCAGTAATTTTTGAATTTGTAATTCAAAATTGTAACGATTTAGAAGGGGAAAAAGTCTTTTTCTATTTATTAGAAATATGATTTGATATAAATCTCCTTATTCTTATCACTTATATTTTGCTCTGCTATTTTTACTCTCTCTCGCTTCCCTGTTATTCGAACTGCTATAGGACTCCAAACCCTCTTTTTCTTTCTTTGCTAAAATCTTCGAAATAGCTATGGATTCCAGCAATCTTGTAAACCTCATCAATGTCATCGTTGATGAAGTCACAAGCAGGATAAACTCGCCGACGGTTGTTCCCCTACTACCAGGGATAACTCCGGTCTCCACTCCTATAGAGATTTCACCTGAAATTGTTCGTCCAACCATTACTTCTTCTTCGATTATAACTGGAATTGGCCCGTAGACTGGGACACCCATGGACACATCCTCTATCCATGGGGTTGCTAATCAACATGGGTTATAAAACCCTTCATTGATAGAAAACCCTGAGGTTCCTAAGCCGATCATAATCCTGCTAGTAGCTCACTTTTAAACCCCTCAAGCTAGGGCAAGGCCGTCATCATCCAGAACTCCTCCACCAGCATCTGCCACATGGGATTTTCCTCCACATAATCCCAATGGTTGTTCTTACGGAGAGCATCACTTGTTTCTACTTCTGTCACAACTCTGTTGTCAAGTGACCCTAGTTATCCCTTAAATGTGGATGCACTCGAAGGTGCTGGCTTGGGTTTTGTTGGCTCCCCTAAATGGACCATTGGAGCAAAAAGTAGCGTGCAACCTAGACGATCATCTAGGTTAACAAGAAAGTGCTAGATGCTACTGATTCCAAGTCCGGGAAGAAGAAGAAGAAAGCTGCTGATACTTCATCACCCGCGCCTCCATCCAAGAGGCAAAAGAAGAGTAAGGCCCTTCAACCAATGAGGTTGATAGACGAATCCTTTGAAAACGATGAGAATGAGGTGTTTAGGATGGTTGATGGACACATAAAGGAGGTAAAGAAGGAGGTTCCCCAGCTCTCATGATCAACCGAACTTGATGATGAAAGTGACATACTCTCTCATGATCAACCGAACTTGATGATGAAAGTGACATACTTTAATGCTGAGAAAGAGCCTACTCTGGAGGAGAATCCGAGCTCGGAAGAAGAGGAAGAACCATTCTTCCAACCCTCAACCCCTGTGACTCTTTGGCAGTTTGTGAAGGAACTCATACAAAGAAAGGAATAAGAAGATTGATCCAAAGGTTGGCTCAACCTCCCGATCTACCCAACACAAGCACCCGCTGAAGAGGGATCTCCAAACAGTGGGTATGATCTTACTAGCCTAAGTATGAGAGGCGGAAGATCCGATTGGAGAGAAGGATCAATATAAGTCAGTTTTGCAAGCTCGGTATATGCCAATTGCTTGAGAAACGTGGTCTCTTGCCAATTGTCATATCTGCTTCTCCTTATCATGAGGAGACAATGAGGTATTTTTACGCCAATCTATTGAGGAATGGTGGTGATCCTCAGTCATGCTTCTACTGGAAGGTGTACATTCGTGGGAAGCTCTACAATTTCACTCCTCAGACCATCAATGAGGAGGTGGGCTTGAGAAATGAGCCTGAAAGTGCCATATATGATGATATGGACGCAACTGCCACTGTTCTCACATGTGGCACAGTTTAGAAGTGGTAAGACCCTTTCAAATCTCCACTCTCTCTCAATTGTACACACTAGCCTACACAAAATTACCGTGCACAATTGGTGTTCATCGACCAACTCTACGAAAGTCACCACTTATCAAGGAATCTTACTTTACAAAACACGCACAGGATGTTATGTGAATTTTGGAGAACTTGCCTTCAAGTATGTCATGTCGCATGCTGAACATAAACAAGGGTATAAGTTGTTGTTCCCGTCCCTCATCTACAACATTTAAAGTTCTCAAGGTCTTCCAACTGCCACAGGCTCTGACCTTGTTATGCCTTTTGTTCTCAAAGTCCAGAATTCCATTACTTCCACTAGTTGATTCATAGATATGCCTTGGATCGATAGTGATGCTGAACAGCCTGTCGAGGTTGACACCAATGTTGCCTCAACCTCCAAACCAGTTCTGAACCGGTCCTTCATTTTCCATCAGGTCCGAATACTGCGCAAATCACTGCCCTCCAAAAATTCGTGATAATCTGCTTGCCTTAATTTCTCCTAAAAAAGGGGAGGTAGCAGTACAACCGCCGCAGATGCTGGTGTTGAAGATGAGGGTGAAGCCAATCTTGATGTCAATCTAGCTCTAAGGTTTCAGGGGAGGCTAGTCAATTTGAGAAGGCGGTCCGAAGAGGAGAGGTCAATGATGATGACACCATTGCAGAAGACTACTTCTCTAAGGAAGAAGCTGATGAAGAAGAAGAAGAAGAAGAAGAAGAAGAAGAAGAAGAAGAAGAAGAAGAAGAAGAAGAAGAAGACGAAGAGGGTGAAGAGTCTAGAGAGGATGAGGATGAAGATGAGGACTATTTTTTTTTTTTTTTTGGTGATGCAGGATGGATGTGTTATTTGAAATATTTGTTTTAGTTTCTATTATATCTCTTTGATTTTCCCACATTTATTTGCCTATATTTCTTTATGGGATTTGTTTGGAATATTATTTATTTGGGATATTTAGAGGGAGTTTATGTTATTCGGCTATACTGGTTGGTTTTGTGTAGAAAAGGGGAAAAAATGGGAGATTGTTAGAGTTTGAGTGTGCAAACCCTTAACTAAATCCTTAATTTAGTTGTTTTGGCAACACATTAAACAGAGATGTAGTGAGTGCGAGTAAAAAAGCTAACATCTACCTTTAATATTAAAATAAGGTTGCATAAAAATAGGAAAAGACATGTGTTGCTATCATAATCTTTCGCCGAATGTTTATTTTGTTTTAATTTTTTAAAAATGTTCTTAAATACGTAGAGAGCCCCTAAAGAAGGGGAGACATGTGTCTCATTCCACCTTCATTTGAGGGTTCTCCTCCAATCATTTTTTTTTCCTTTTCTTTTCTTTTATCTTTTCTTTTTTTATTTTGTGTCTTCGAAATTTCAAGGTCTTATAACTTTTTCGTCTCAACTTGATTATTCATAAGCAATATATCAAATTGTTCCTCTTTTGACGATCTTCGATTTGACATCCATAATGTATATATTATAATTAAAATGTTAAATTTTTTAGTTTAAAATACCTTTTTTTAGGATATTAATGATATATTTTGATTTTCTAAAAATAAATGATATATTTTGATTTCTAAACATTTTTATATAAAAATAAACGTGATAGAATTCCAAAGATAATTTTTTTTCTAACTGATTGAAATTTTTAGAAGATTAAAATTATTTACTTTAATTTTACATTTTTTTATCTTGATAATTTTTGGATAGTTTAAATTATTTGGTTTAAAAAAATTCATAAAAAATACAAAATTTGTTAGATTTACACTTTACAATAGAAAAAAAGTTTAGATATATTTTCTAAAGGGATTTTTTTTATTGAATTAGTTTGCTTATATTTTTTTCTATTTTGTGCAAAGAAAAATCATGTTAACTACAAAAATAATAAGTCAATTATTTTTTATTTGAATATGACATGATAATATAGTTTACCACTCATATAATTAAGTAACTAATATGTTTGTGGCTTTTTATACAAATATTATATTATTATATATGTGAATTTCAAACGATAATTATTCAAAATATTTGACATTGTTTTATCCTTATATGCATCTGTAATTATTACAACCGGTGTAGTGCACACTGAAATAATAGGGAGGGAAATGAATCAAATTTCAAGTGTGTATTTAAAATATTTACTTAAAATATTCAACATCATCAGATCATACATTTAAATAATTGAATTAACAAAAAATATGAAAATATAATTGGTAGTTTTTATTTGTGATAATGAAATGTATTAAAAGTAAAAACATAAAAGATTGAATAGTAAAAAAAATGAAATCTAACTGGCAGTTTCAATTTGTAATAATGAACAATATCACATGAAAAAAAAATCCATATGTAAGGAGGAAGAAAGATTATTGAACAAGAAAATATCAACTCCCGGTTTTATATTTTCAAATAATATATAGGCTGATAATTTAACTATTATTATTATTATTATTATTATTATTATTATTATTATTATTATTATTATTATTATTATTATTATTATTATTATTATTACTATTATTACTATTATTATTATTGAAAAAAGTACTCACCCGTGCATCGCACATGTGGACATCTTGTAAATGTTAAAAGTGCCTTTGACATCTACAATTGCTTGTTTAATTTCGGCAGTCATAATATTTGGTGTATTATCATATGTTACATTCGAATGATAATCTCCCTTATTCTTAAAAGTAAAATCTTTGAAAAGTCAACTGCTTATGTGTCTTTTTCTCCTTTTTTTGAATTTTTTTTTAAATCATCTATTAATATTTATGTGTATATGTGCGTTAGAAAAAAAAGAGAAAGGGGAGAAATATGAGGGGAGTTGGTTAAGAGCCAACCAATCACATTTTTTTTGCTTTTTTTTTTCTTTTTTCTTAATATTTAAAAGTCATATAACTTTTTCCGTTCAACTCCGTTTTTTATGAAAAATATACTGAATTAATTTTCTTTTCACGATCTTCGATTTGAAATCCATTACGCATATATTAAATATTAATTTCTAAGTGTTATTTATTTTTTATGATATATTCCGATTTTAATGTTTTTGTATATAAAATAAAAATGCTAAATATTATCAAAATAATATTTTATGTGAAAAATTATTTACTCTTTTTTTAGAAAATTAATTTCTTTTACTTTAATTTGCGTTTTTATAATATTTTTGTGAATCATTGTTCTAAAGAAATTTGATAAAAAGATGAGCCGATTCGTTAAAGTTAAAATTTACGGTCAAAAGTTTAGATATAATAGTTAAAATGATTTGTTGAATGAATTAGTGTCTCTTTTCTTTTGTGAAAAGACAAATGATGTTAACTACAAGTATAATAGGTTGATTTTTTTTTTCTACTTTAAATACGTCACAATAATATGCTCTAGCGCCATTGCTTAATGAACTAATATCATTGTGGGATCTCATGCTAACATTACTAAATAGAAATATAATATATGTGACATCGCTTCGTCCTATACCAATATGTAATTGTATTAGTATATTATTCAAATATTACAAATATACAATTATCGCATACACCAGTATTATGTTATATATTTTATATCAAATTTTTACTTATTATAGTACAACGTTGCATACAAGTCCTTTGAAATATATTTTATTCATTACTAATTTTTAGTTTTATTATTATACATATTTATTTTTATATTTAAATAATAATTTAACAAAAAAATTATAGCCCGTGCATCGCACGGGTGGCAAACTAGTTAGTTCGGAAAAGATTAAAGTTGACATGTAATAGAATAAAGTAATATTTAGTTATATTAGTTAAGTTAAAAGAGTTTGGAAACTGAAACTCACATTCAGCATTTTCATTTCGAAGTCCATAAATTTTTATCCCACAAATGGAAAATACAGTTCCAGTACGATCAACCACCCTTACCTCTATTTTCTACCTATTTAAAAAATGTCATACAACTTTTATAGAAACAAAATCCAATAGCTAGGTTATTTTGTTTTAATGCAGATTATGGGGTGAAATTATTTTTTGTCCCGTAACTTTTTGCTTGTACAATTTTGATCTTGAAAAACGTTAAAAATTTAATTTAGTCCTGTAATTTTGAAATTGGTTCGGTTTTGGTCCTTTTTCGCCGCCGGTGATCAATTTGGCCGGAAAATTGCACGTGCTGGCCACCAGACTCCTTTTTCCATCCAATTTTTAAATACCTGGCATTGGCAAGTGACTTTGAAGTAAAAATAACATTAAAAATTAAAAAAATTAAAAGAAAGAGGGATTTTTTAATTTTTTTAATTTTTCTAGTTTCTTATCACTTGTTGGTTCCACATATTAAAAATCCTACTGGAAAAATGAGTCATGTGAATGATACATGCGATTTTCCGGTCAGATTGGTCACTATCGGAAAGAAAATGGACTAAATCTGGACCAATTCCAAAGTTGTAGGACTAAATTGAATTTTTAACTTTTTTTGGGTCCAAAATTGTACAAGTGAACAATTACGGGACCAAAAATTATTTTAGCTCCAGATTATGGTATAACTATTATCAGTTTTATTCAGTCCGCACCTTATGATGCATGACCGTCCGCAACACAAATAATTTCCAATAAGTTCCTGGCATGTGGCAACCCTATTTTTTGCGACATAATATTATATATAAAAAAAAATTATCTTTATCTTTGAATTGCAATTTACGCTAGAACAAGCTTCTTTTCTCTGCAAGTCCAGCCATTAACCCCACCACTAATCTCTGCAAGTCCCGCCATTAACCCCACCACCAATCTCAACTCCATGTCGCCAGCGATTCCCGCCGCCGTCTCGACACTCGTCATCATTTTTCCAAAAGCCCCAAAAGAGGAGAATATTATCTAACAGTAAGCAAGAGGGATAATTGGTAAAAATAAAAAATAGAAAAGAGAAAAGAATCGGTGGTGGTGGGTGGCGTCGAGATTGGTGGTGGGTTAATGGCAAGATTTGCAGAGAAAAGAAGTATGTTATGGCGTAAATTGCAATTCAAAGAGATGAATTTTTTTTTTATAATATTATGCAGCCAAAAATAGGAGTATGTTCTGTCGTAAATTGCAGTACAAATATAAAATATTATACAGTAAGCAAGACTGCTATTGTTGCAGCAAAATTGCTACTCCTCTAAATATTTAATGAAATAGTGAATCTCAAATTAAATGGGTTGAATTACAATTTGCCTTTATTCAAATGCATAAGGGTTTAAGTCCTAATAATTTAGAAAATAAATAAATTGGAACACTTGTAACTTTTGCGTCGCCCGCGAAGAGTGGTCTCCGAGGGGTGCCGGACGGTGGTGATGGCGGCAGAGCAAGAAGACAGAGGATTTGCTTCAAACCTTTTTCGATCAACACCGTTGTTGTACCGACGATTAGGATAGTGATGGAAAAATGATGACGAGTGTCGAGACCAAGGCAAGAGTCGGTGGTGGTGCGTGGTGTCGAGATTGGTGGTGGGTTAATGGCAAGACTTGCAGAGAAAAGAAGTATCTTCTGGCATAAATTGCAATTCAAAGAGATGATAATTTCTTTTTTAATAATATTATGCAACCACAAATAGGGCTGTCACATGTCAAGAACTTATTGTAAACTCTTTATGTTGTGGATGGTCATGCACCATACGGTGCGTACTGGATCAAAACTGCTCTTTAAATGCAGAAATTAGGAGAAATACGTGAATAATGGAATCCAAACTTTTAAATACAAAATCTACCTCCTTATATTAACAAATCGTAATTTTTAGTGGACAGTACAAATATAAAATGTTTATCATTGGATATCCATTGTTAATAAGGCGGAGACAAGTTACTACAGTATACGAATTTTGTTTTTAAAACACATTTTTCTATGACAAAAGCTTTTATATCAGTCTACTTTTTTGGTGATTTACAGAAAAACAATGAGTTTTTTTTAAATCTAAGTTTTAGTGATAAAAGGATTTTTATCGATCAAGAACCTGAAAGATAGATTAACTATCAATTCAGGTCCTAAAAAATAATTTTTATCAATCTAGGATCCTAAAAGATTTGAAACTATCAATGGAAGACCCATCATACTTAATATAAAAACAAAATTCTCTCAAAATAGCAATTTTAGAGTTTTCCCACCTAAAATCCATTACCAATTAAGGAAATCATGAGTTTTGGTATACAAATTTTGATCTCAATATAAAACGCAACTAGAATCACCCACATCGTGCGATACCCACATCGTGCGATGCACGATTTAAAATATAAATTTATTTTTTTTAAAAAATTAAGATCAAATACTCGAATAAAATCAATTAAATAATTATCTAAATTACTTTTATCTGTAGCTCAAATCCAATATAAATAGATCGAATATCAACACACAATAAATATTCAAATCTAAATCCAATAATCAACTAACAAACAATTGCTTATTTCAAATTTAGTTTTTTATATCAAAATATTCAATATAAATCAGATAAAATTATAAGAAAAGATGATTCATTTATATTCTTTGTGAGTAAAAATTGAATTTAAAAATAGAAGTAGTTATTTATGTTTTTAAGATGTTAGAAAAATACTTGCTCAGAGAGAGAGAGAGAGAGAGAGAGAGAGAGAAACACGTAGCTAGATTTGCGTGTCCCTTATGCCAGTGTATGTGTTCATCTACTACTTTTTTGTTATTTATAGAAAACGAAAAATATCATTAATTTGAAGACCAAAAAATGATTTATTTTTAGTTTTTGAAATTACAGTATACTACTATACAGTAAAGATAAATATATATTTATATAAAATAAAATTAAGGCTTTGAAAATAAATAAAATTGACTACTTCTTTTATATAAAGATTAGTCAATAAGTATTTGAGAATTTTGCACTTTTGGTCCCATAAGACATGCACCCGTTTCAAAAGGGTCCCAGCCCTGGCACTTTTGATCCCATTGGATTCAAACGTTGCAAGTTCAGTCACAAACGTCAATTTTTTGTATAATTGGTCCCAAAACTTTGGCAAATGCGGTCCCTATAAACACCCCGAATTTTTATTTTTACGCGTATTATTAATATTATTAATATTTTTATTATTTATTAGGCCCAACATGCATCATACATATTTTATGTGGGCAAAGTCAAGTTATTTGGGCCAGATTAAGCCCAAATCATACTTTATATTTATCCATAAAGGCTGTCAGTTAATTACGTATCTTGAGCAGATTAATGTCTATCTATTAGATACTATCCTAGCTGATATCTATTATAAAAGCACTTTCCCTATGGGGCTTCTGATTAATGTCCAATAGAAATATAACCTAGTATAAATACTAGGCAGTAGAATAGAATACCACTTTCATATTACGCTCACCGCCGAAAAAGAAAACCCTTCCCTTTCACATACAACTGCCCTTCCAAATTCAGAAAATCCTTCCCTTTTACATACAACCGCCATTCCAAACTCACCTCCGCCATTCCAAATTCACCAAATTCGCCTCCAGTAGACGATTGATTTCTTCCGGAGGTAAATCAAAATCCTTCTTCTTCATTTGATTTAACAAAATTCTTTTTCTTCGTTTGTGTTATTAAATTCCCTTTCTTCATTTTGATTTACTAAATCAATAGGTAATTTGAATTTAATTGATTTGGGTGATAAAGGGATTGATTTATGTTCTTTTCGTGCGTGAACAGTGCGTGTATTTGATTAAATAATGGAATTTGAGTCATGTGTGTATATGTGTGCTTGTGAAATGTGGGTGTGTATGTATATATATATATATATAAGTGTATTGTGCAGTGTGCGTGTATGTAATATGTATATAAAGTGCAGTGTGTGTTATATATATATTATGATATGGGTGTGTTGTATTTGTTTGTGTGCGTTCGGTGGCGTGTTTGTGTGCGTGTGTTCTGTGATGTGTTGGTGTGCGTGTGAATAGAGGGGGGTTTGTGTGTGTTATATATATATTATGATATGGGTGTGTTATATTTGTTAATTTATGTGCGTTCGTGTCGTGTTTGTGTGTTCTGTGATGTATTGGTGTGCGTGTGAATAGAGGGGTGTTTGTGTGTGTTATTATGATATGGGTGTGTTGTATTTATTTCCTAATACTTTATCCAATACTTTATCCAATTTCGATCTCTCATAATTAGGATCTCTCTTCCTATATTAATTAAGATGTACTATGTATTAATTAGGTCTGTCTGGTCAAGAGTACGTGACTAAGCCGTAATCGCACGATAAGGTGGGGTTTCTTTTAATGTTTGCTTTAATTAAATATGATGCTTGATATGTTTAATATGATTCTATGGTGATTTTATGATATATGATTCAAATTTATTTGATCCGTACATGTAATGGCCTAAGGGCATATGGTGATATGATGATATGATGTTTACATGTACTAAGGGCATATGGTGATATGATGATATGATGTTATGGTGATACATGATATTGTGATATGATGTTATGGTGATACATGCTATGGTGATTTGCTCATATTTAAAACTGTTTGCTTGTATTTCATTTTGGCAAACTAAAACCCCACATATTTAAAACTGCTTGCTTGTATTTAATTTTGGCAAACTAAAACCCCACGAACTAGATGTAGCTCACCCCCTTCATAAAAATCCCCCTTTCAGGTTGATGGAGCTGCGTGTGAAGGCAAGAAAGGACTTTGATTGGCATATAAGTAGATCCCACCTATTTATTGTGATACACATATGAGTGTTGTTTGAGTATTAAGGTGATTCATTACATTATAGATTCAACTTTTATAACTTATCAAAAGTAATTATTTAAGGTTGTTTATCAAATTGTTTCAATTTGTATTTGGTCTAACGGCCTAAAATATTAGAGTTGCTTATTTGTCCAAGAGTTCGGGATATATACTATAGTCTGAAATATTTTATTTCCTTCAAAACTTTATCAACAGATTTTCTATTCAAAAATAATGATTTCATTTTATTTCAATGTTTTACTTAGAAATCATGTTAGCTCTTATGTTGAATTAGTTAAAGTTGCTTCCGTATTTTTATAAAAGTATTATTCATATTAATTTTGAAAAGTTTGGAAATAATATGACTTTATGCTTTGAAGCATATTAATAAATATATTTTAAATAAAAAAAAATTAACAGCCTTAGTTTTAATTATGTGAATGTTTTTATTATTCTTTTTTTGAAAGTAAAGTTTTATTGTTATTTATAAAAAAAAAAAAGGACTTGCCTATGAAAATCCGGGTTGTTACAATCCCATAATTTTTCAACCATTAGTGTGACGTCATAACATCAAGATTTTTGCAGTTTTGGTCCCACTGGACACACTTTATTGCATTTTGGTCCCAACTCTCTCACTTTTGACCCCATTAAACTTAAAAAATATTTAAAAACTATAAAATAATTTTAAAAACCAGAAATTAATGTAAAAAATAAAAACAAAAATTAATTCTAAAATTTAACTAAAATATCATAAAGTAATTGAAAATATTAAATTTAGAAAAATTAGTTTTCAAAAAATTAAAATTTTAATAAAATTTTAAAAAATGAAAATTTTAAGTTGTCTTAAAATTTTAAATTTTTTGAATTAAAAAAATCTACTTATTTTATAAAATTATATTTTCTTAAAAATTTATTTTCTAAATTCTAAATAATTGTGTATGTTTCATAAATTACTAATTTGGATTCTACTGTGTGTAATATCTAATACTCTACTAGTGCGAAGAATTCCGGCGAGAAAATTAAAAAAAATATTTAAAATAATAAACTTATTTAAAACAATCTAAAAATTGAAATATTTATAAAATTATAAAGATTGAAAATTTTAAATAGTCTTAAAAGGGTTTTAAAATTTTAAAATTTCTTAAAAAATTATTTTCTGAGTTCTAAATAATTTTTTTATATGTTTCATAAGTTACTTTAAATTCTTTTAAGAAAATTCACTTATTTTTTTAAAAAATACTTCTTACATTTCATAGATACTTTAACATATTTTAAATAATTTTTTTTTTTAGATTTCAAAATAATTTACAGATTTGTACCGTATTTGGATAATCCCTTTATAAGTCCCTAAAATGTTATGCATTGTTCTAGAATTTGAAAAAAATACATAATAATAATTCAAATAAAACGAGTTGTATTTGTACCCTGTGAGCAATTGATTATTAACGTGCGTATGTCACAAATAATTAATAGCATTTGTATACAACTTAGTTTTTTTAATGAATACCCCCGTAATATATCGTCAACGTGAGAGTTTTCTCCCTATTCGAACGATAGATTGATAAATAATTAAAACAAAATAGTTGTCAATCTAAAAAAGTTCAGTTAAGATAGTAAAAGTATCTATGCAATGTTGGAAGTAGTTTTTCGAAGAAATTAATTTTCTTAAAAGATTTTAAAGTAATTTATGAAACATATAAAATTATTTAGAATTTAGAAAATAATTTTTTAAGAAAATCTAATTTTATAAAATAAGTAGATTTTTTTAATTAAAAAAATTTAAAATTTTAAGACATCTTAAAATTTTATAAAAAAATTTATTTTTTGAAAACTAATTTTTCTAAATTTAATATTTTCAGTTACTTTATGATATTTTAAATTAATTTTTTTTCCATTAATTTCTGGTTTTAAATTATTTTATAGTTTTTAAATATTTTTTTAAATTTACTGGGGTCAAAAGTGAGAGAGTTAGGACCAAAACGAAATAAAGTGTGTCTAGTGAGACCAAAACTGCAAAAATCTTGAAGTTATGACGTCACACTAACGGCTGAAAAATTTTAGAACCACTTTCACCAAAATTTTGGGACCATTTATGCAAAAAATTGACGTTTGGGACTGAACTTGCAACGGTTGAATCCAATAGGGTCAAACGTGCTAAGGCTGGGACCATTTTGGAACAGGTGCTTGTCCTGTGGGACCAAAAGTGCAAAATTCTCATAAGTATTTACAGATTAAATTTTTTTAATTTTTATAACCCTATATCATATTATATATATGAAAAATAATAACAGACAAAAATCTTTTATTTTTTTGAACGTAACTTATTTTAAATTGAGAAATATCACTGCCAATTAAAAGACCATGAGAAAGATTAATTTGATATTTTTTTCATGAAAAATGAAAAGATACACATATTTGTTCGAAGGTATATTTGGATGCACAATTTGTCCGAATGTATATTTGAATGAAATATCAATACACTTCCAATAATTGTGTCGAGATGTTTTATCCAATTTTTATTTTTTCCGTTTGATGGGAAATGATAACAAAAAAAGTTATAAAATTCAAGCGTAATAAGTATATCGAAGGAAAAAAAAAAACAATTAATATGTTTTCGTCAAAAGTAACTAATGAAAGGTGATATAGGATTTGAAGGAATAAAATTTTGTGAGAATTTTATGTATTTAAAAACATCTTTTTCAATATGAGCATAATTTTAATGCTCATAAAATCATAAAACATCTTTTCTTTTGTGATTTGCAGTCTGAAAACAAACTGAACATGTTTTTGGGCAAGCGTTGATCCTGATATTAGCCAAAATTAAATATATCTTCGTTATTTTTTCAATCAATATATTGACAAATCTTCCCCATAAAACCAGCTATCTTATTCATCTCTAATTTACTACAATTTAGGCTCATCAAATATGTTGTACATCTTTATATAAGAAGATTCTACCCAATCAATCATCAACATGTCTTGTATTCTATGCAAGGATGCTAGAGATATTCATACATTAAGAAAAATAATATGAATATTCTATAACTTACTTAAATTTATATCTTTTATTTTATTTTTGATACTTTTTCATTGCACTATTTTTTCATTACCATGTAATTTTTCATATCTTATTATATTTTGATTGAAATATTTTATTATATTAAAATTATATAAATATATGAACAGTTTAGTAAATTATTCATTTACACTTACGAACAGTTCATCGCACGGGATATTACTAGTAAGTCTAAAATCATCAGAGAACCTGTTTGAAAAATTGCAAAACCCACAAAATAAAATTCCACAAAATAAAATTTTCTGGAAGTAATCATCAGTATAAATATACGTCAAAATTCTTTCATGACATTTTTTTAAATTTGTTATTTTTTTAATTTTTCTATAGTTTCATATTTGAAAATTGTTAGTTTTTTTTTTAATTTGTTTTAATAATGACCGGGAATTTCTTTTTTAAGTCATACGCGGGAAGAAAATTATTTAAAAAAAAATGTAATTTCCTTTTTTTGAGTTCCTAATATTTAAATTCATGTAAACATACTAAAATGTATTTTTTTCTTATGTAAATAATTTTTTTTTTTGTTAATTTGTATATTTTAAAAACCATTGCAAATTATTTATTATTTTAGTTATATGACGATAATTAAAAAAATAATGTAGTGAAAGACTTTTAACGTATGTTTCATTACTTGTCACTTTGAGATAAGTTATTTTTTAGGTTTTGCAATATTCAAAACAGGTCCTATGTTGATTTTGGATTCATGGGTCTTTAGGTCCTAGATCGATAGAAATTATCTTTCAGGACTTAAATTGATAGTTGACATATCTTTCAAGTCTTTGACCGATAAAAACCCTTGATAAAAAATGGGAGGCTTTTTTTTTTTTTCTTCTCTTAGTGGTGTTGTTTGAATCTTACCCTTTTTTTATTATTTAGTTTACAATCAATTTATTTTCGGTATATGTTCTTGATTTTGACACAGAGTGGCGTCTATAAAATTGTTAGTATTTCACTTGTGCGTGACATGGTTGATAATATTTGTAATAATATAATAGTGAACAAATTATTATTGTTGTTGTTGTTATTTTCTTTTATTATTATTATATGGGTGAAACAACATTAAATGTGTTTAAGAATTAAAAGTCAATTACACCACGCATATTAAAATAAATAATACTGACATTGCTAGTTACAACCATATTTTGTCCCTTGATAATATTGACACTGTCGGGTCTAGATTATACTATCATGTTATCATGTTTAACTTAATACATACTAATATGTTATCAAATTGTATTATTGGATCGTGCTTTATCATGTGTGTCTTATTTATCATTTTATCTCTATATCGAAATGTAAATTAGGTAGAGTTTGTATCGTTGTATCCTGGCAAATACATGATTGACACTCCTACCTAAAAAGTTAATGATCTTATAAGTATAGTAGTAGAGAAAAAATTTCAAATATTTTTTGGCAATATATAAATTGTATTTTTCGTTAAAAAAAGGCCTAATAGAAAAGTTTAAACAAATCCCAAAATTTACTTTTACGCAAAAGAGACACAAATTATGGGTATAACACTGCATACCTTCTTTTTGTCTACGTGCATGAACATTTATCAATAACCAACATGGTCACCACCAAATTAAAGAGCCAAATAATATATTTTGATTAATTAACAAAAATAATGTAACAGAGACCAATAAGTTGAGTTATTTATCCATAAGCAATAGTATTTAATAGTATTTATTAGGCAAAAGATAAATATATACATGATATATTTATATTTAATCTAACCACATCTGTTAAATATCAAGTGGATGTTATTTAAAATAAAGATAATCTTTAAGATCTCATATATAAAAAATTTAAGCTTTTTTAAAGTTGTAACTAGTACTTGTTAATTATCAATCAGCTTAAAATACAAAGTCGAAATTTAATTATCGAAGTGCATGTAATTTAACCCAGAAAAATTATGTCAACAATCAAAGAATAAAAGCTCAACATCAATAGAATGCAATTTTTCTTTAAAAAAAATTATAGTCTCGTCTCATAAATAGCTAACACAAAATATTAATACAAACAATGTAAACCAGACAAATATATAAACAGTAAACTTGTAAAAACAAGAAGTAGTATACATAATCGATATAGTAGAAGCCCAGAATAATTATATCATCCAATTAATCTTTATACTTCAAATAATATAGACTTTATTTTTAGAAGAATAGCAGGTACTATTTGAATGAAATAGACTAGATTAGGATATGGGTTTTAATTAATTAATATGTTATACTGATAAATTAATTAAAGCAGATCAGAGTATTAGGCTCATATACCTAGGGTATATGAACTATATATATATATATATATATTTATTCCCTATTGTAGGGATAATTAATCTTGTCAGTGAGAAACATAAAAAAGTTCAATAAGGGATTTTTTAGCAATCAATTATTGAACAATTGTACCGAGTATAGTTCCTGGGCCGTACGACATACGCGTGGATACCTGAAGTGGTGAATCAATCGCTCAACTCTATCCGATTAATTACGCACAAGTAAGTTATTCCAAATTTAGCGTAATCAATGTTCAACGTTTAATTCAGTTATAAATCACGATCATAATTCTCGACTGTTTATTCCGCTGTGTACATTAGATGTAGTCGAAAATTACTTACAGTGATATCAGAGCCCGGGGCTCGATTTATAGTTGATTTTCAATTCAAATTAATTGTGGATTAATTTTATAATTCAATTTCTATTTTGAAATTATTTCTTAAAATTGTTTTTGAAACATATTGAACGAAGAAAAAAAAAGGACACAATTTTGAAACATAGGTTTGGTATATATTTTACGCAAACGGACTCTCCAAAACTGGCTTCTGAATAACTAAGGGTTCCGGGGAAGCCCCGTCGCGGCTGTCCCTCGATGACAGCGGCGGTGGTCGTGGCGGCGGGCGGCGGAGGCGTGGACTGGTGCGGCTGGTCCAGCTCACTGACGGCGGTGGCGCGGCGGCGTTCGACTTTGTTGCGCTGCGGAGTCCGGCGACGGGTACCAACCCTGCTACTGCCGGCGACATTCGCTGCCGCTGCACGAGCGGCGGTAACATAAGGCTGCGTCGTGCAGAGGCGCTGGTTTCTGCCGCTGTTGTTCCGGTGATAGCGGCGGTGGCACGGCTGCAGCGCAGCGGCGGGATTGAGGACGACTGCTGCCCAGTCCAAACCCTAATGGGTTTTGGGCTAGGCTGGACCGATTTCAGTTATGGACTGGGCCTACTGTTAGATTGGGCTTGGTTTAAATGGGCTGGACTGGGTCATTTAATAAGCTGAAAATTTCGGGCTGGGCCAAACTGGGCCAATAAAATTTGGGCTGGGCTAATAAATTCTGAACTAATGTTAATAATAAGCCCAAATTTTACTGGCCTAGTCCCTTTTATTTATCAGCTTATACTATAAAAAAAATAATTTGATTAATTAAATTAAATTATTAATTAGATTAATTCATAAATTAATTAGTTAATTAGATTAATTAATCTATATTATTAATGTTTTGAAATAATAATAATAGACATATACATTCATGTTAATTTGGAATTAACATTAACAGTATACTTATATTAATTTAGAATTAATATATTTATCTAATTAACTAATATTAATTAGATTAATAAATTTTAAATAGAATTATTATTTTGAAAGAATAATACTAGACGTATATATTTATATTAATTTAGAATTAATATTAAAAGTGTATATATATATATATATATATATATATTAATTTGAAATTAATATATTTAATTTTAATTGGATTAATAATTTATTCGTTGAGCATTTATTTGATATTATGTGATAAGCTATTATTTGATTTTATGATTATTCAATTTAAATTATAGTAATTTAAGACCGCTTTTATGTTTGGGTAGACATCGCCCAAATATATGTGGTCCGCATTTCTTATGCCGGGGTAGACGGCACTCAGTACTTGCGTTTAATTTAATATTAGATATTAAATTTAACAATTAGTATCACATATAAAATCCCCAAATAAAACCAAGTCTTATTTAGAAATAAAAGCGTCGTACATCATAATTGTATGAAATTCTTAATCTCTTCGTCCACGAGTTTTACACCAAAGTGTTTACTCTAAAACGACAAGGTTGGGGCTCATTCATAGATGCATGGTTGATATCGTGTGATGAAAATGACCTGCTTAAATTATTTTGAGACGCCAAAGTGACCAAAATAGTTCAAGGACGCAAAATTAATTGGATTAATTAACCAAGAATTACAAAATTATTGTTGCAATTGGCTTGGAGGCCTACTGAGTAATATTATTGCAGCCATCAGCCAAAACAGAGGCTACAATAACATAGACTTAGATCTTGGACCACTAAGATTTATAGTTATTATAAATCTGTATTTTGTGTTTGGGAACGTAAAATATGTTAAAATTAGTGGGAGCTAATCATTACAATAAACTCTTGTTTTGATTAGTGATATGAATGTGATCTTTGTTTACTTTATTCTAATTTACTTTTCCGTTTGATTATTTTCTGTTCAGATAAAATGTCGAATTTGGCTTACAAATGTTTGATGGAATCAAACAAGTTGACTGGGTCTAACTTTACGGATTGGCTCCGTTGCTTACGCTTGGTGCTAAGGCAAGAAAAGGTTGAGTACGTCTTGGACGAACCAATCGGTGTCATCCCCGACAAGACTTTTCCTGAGTATGCTAAGTTTGACGCAGATGCTCACAAGAAGCATGTTGAGGATGTCACGTCGGCTCAGTGTGTCATGTTGTCTTCGATGAGTATTGAACTGTATGGGCAACATGAACATATGCTCCCTTATGATATGATAAAACACTTGGAGAGTTTGTATGCCTCACAAGCTCAGACAATGGAGTATGAGATACTCAGTGACCTCTTTAAGTGTAAACTTCATAATGGGGCCCAGGTTTCTGAGCATGTACTGAAGATGATCGGATTAATTGAGAGGTTGAGATCGATTGGAACGGTGTTACCCTCAAGTGTCTCAACTAATCTGATCTTGCAGTCACTTCCTAGTTCTTTTTCGAAATTTCATAGTGAACTTCAATATGAACAACACGAAGGTGACTTTGCCTGAGCTTCACAACATGCTTAAGACCTATGACTCTTCTACCTCTTAAGGCAAATTTGTGCTCATGGTGAGTTCTTCTGCGAACTCTTCCAAAAGGAAGAATAAGCAGAAGAAGAAGAAGAAGAAGAAGAAGAAGAAAGCATCTAGCGGTGCATTAGTTGGAAGCTCAGGTATGTTTGTCATTGAGATAAATATGTCTATAAACAATTCACAATCCTGGGTATTAGATACAGCTTGTAGCTCACACATTTGTAACAATGTGCAGGGCCTAAGTAACAGCAGGAAAGTGAGGCCTGGGGAGGTAGACTTACGCGTGGGAAATGGAGTAAGAGTTGCTGCTGAATGTGTAGGGACTTATAGATTAGATCTTCCTTCAGGTTATAGACTAGATTTACATGATTGTTATTTTATTCCTACAATTTCAAAGAATATTTTTCCATTCCAATGTTAGACATTCAGGGTTTTTCCTTCCATTTTGCAAACAGTAGATGCTCATTTTCGCTTAATGGATTATTTTATGGAAGTGCCTCTCTTTCGAAATATTTATATATGCTTGAATGTGAACAAAATATTCTCAATGTACAAAACAAACGACCTAAGCTAAGTAATACGAATAATAAAACCTATCTTTGGCACTATAGACTTGGTCATTTCAATGAGAAAATAGTACCAACATTGAGAAAGTTAGACTATCTCACATCATTTGATTTCGAATCATATAGTGCTTGCGAATCTTGTCTCAAAGGAAAGATGACAAGTAAACCACTTTCTGGGAAAGGCCTACTTGCCAAGGTTGTGCTCGAGTTGATCCACATAGATGTGTGCGGACCGTTCCCAACTCAAGCAAGAGGTGGATATTCGTATTTCATAACTTTTACTGATGATTTTTCAAGGTATGGATATGTGTATCTCATGAAACACAAATCTGAGGCCTTCGAGAAATTTAAGGAGTTTAAGTTAGAAGTTGAGAAACAACTTGGGAAAAGTATTAAGACTCTCCGATCAGATCGAGGAGGGGAATACTTAATTTGAGATTTTCTTGATTACTTGAAATCACATGGAATCCGGTCAGACTGGACACCTCCGGGTACACCACAGATGAATGGAGTATCTGAAAGGAGAAATCGAACTTTATTGGATATGGTTCGATCCATGATGAGTTTCATCAGTCTCCCTTTATTCCTTTGGGGTTGTGCCTTACTTACCGCAGTTTATATTCTGAATATAGTTCCCTCTAAATCAGTCGAGAAAACACCATATGAATTATTGTGTGGCAGAAAGCCGAGTCTTAACCATATGCGGACCTGGGATAGTCATGCTATTGTTAAGAAGATGATGACTGATAAGTTGGAAACTAAAAGTGAAAATGTTATTTTGTGGGATATCCTAAAGAAACTAAAGGATATGAGTTCTATTGTCCCGGAGATTACAAGGTGGTAGTATCCAGGAATGTGACGTTTCTTGAAGATAATTATGTCTCCAAGGAACAAGGTCACAACACGGTAGATCTTTAAGAAATTCAAGAACCACAAGATAACATGGAAGATGAGGTATTGTCCAATGGAGTAGACAAGAACTCAGTGGGAGTTTTTGATGATCTATTGGGAGGGGAAATGACTCTTAGAGGGTCACCTCAAGACAATGAGATGCATCAAATATAAGTTATTGTATCAATCCCACCTCAAGAAAATCATAATGAAATTCTTGAGACTATCCCAAATGTTGAAAACCTCAATACGCAGGAACCTCATCACAATTAGATAAACCGTCTGAACCAACGCAAAACCAACTCAATAGGCCTCAAAGGAATCGTCGTGCACCTGAAAGACTAAATCTATTGGTTGAGAACCAAGATGATGAGGTTGATTCAGAAGAAGATGAACCTAAGACCTATATCGAAGCGGTGTCGGGCACCGATTCGAAAATGTGGCTTGGCTGCCTTAACATATGAAATGGACTCGATGTACCTCAATCGAGTCTGGGAACTAGTTGATTTGCCAGATGGGGCTCGCCCCATAGGCTGCAAATGGATCTTCAAGAAGAAGAGAGATGCAGATGGCAAGGTACAAACCTACAAGGCTAGGTTGGTGGCAAAGGGTTATAGTCAACGCGAGGGCATTGATTATGATGAAACCTTTTTGCTAGTCGCAAAGATCAAGTCCATTAGGATATTACTTGTAATAGCTGCATACTATGACTTTAACATTTGGCAAATGGATGTTAAAACCGCGTTTCTCAATGGAGAACTCGAAGACACTTTGTATATGTCACAGCCTGAAGGTTTTATATCCAAAGAAAAGGTGAATGGAGTATGCAAGTTAAAGAAATCTATTTATGGACTCAAGCAAGCATCTAGGAGTTGGAATATTTGCTTTGACAGAGCTATCAAATTATTTGATTTTGTCAAAAGCAAAGAGGATCCATGCGTTTATAGTAAACGCAAGAATGGAAATGTTGTCTTCCTTATCATATATGTTGACGATATACTGATAATGGGAAGCGATCGTTCCATGTTGCAATCCGTGAAAGATTGGTTGTCTAGCTCCTTCATGATGAAGGATCTAGGTGAGGCTTCCTACATCCTTGGAATTAGGATCTATCGAGATAGACCTAATAGGATGTTGGAATTGTCTCAGTCTACTTACATAGACAAATTGCTGAGACGCTTCTCAATGGAAAATTCCAAGAAAGGATTTCTTCCTATGGGGCATGTCATTATATTATATTGTCTAAGAAAGTTTGCCCTTCTAATGACAAAGAAATGAGTTACATGAAGAAGATCCCGTAGACTTCGGCTATAGGATCTATTACGTATGCCAAGATATATACTAGGCCAGATGTGGCTTATGCACTCAGCGTGACAGGCAGATTTCAGAGAAATCCCAGTGAAATACACTGGAGGACTAAAGAATATTTCTTAGTCTATGGTGGGAAGCCAGAGTTATCAGTTACTGGGTATACTGATGCTAGCTTCCAAACAGACCATGATGACTTCAAGTCTCAGTCAGGATATGTTTTCGTTCTCAATGGTGGTGCAGTGAGTTGGAATAGTTCCAAAAAGAGCACAACTGCTGATTCTACCACTGAAGCCAAATATATTACTGCATCTGAAGCTGCCAAAGAGGTTGTTGCTTTGTTAGAGTTCGTAAAAGAACTAGGTGTCGTTCAAGTGCCAGCAGTGCAATACCGCTATATTGTGACAACACTGGTGCGATTGCGCAAGCAAAGAAACCCAGAGCGACGAACAGGAACAAGCACATTCCCCGGAGATATCATCTGATTAGAGAAATAATAGATAGGGGAGATGTGAAGTTAGATAGAGTACCCACTGATGATAACTTGGCTGATCCATTCACCAAGCCGTTGTCTATAGCAAAACACAACAAGCACTTTGAGAGTTTAGGTGTTAGACATGTTGGTAGTTGACTTTGATTCAGTGGGAGTTAATAGTTTGTGTGTCTTAGAAACCTTTTCGTGAAGACATTCAATACTTGATCACATTCTATGATAATATGTTTATCTTATGGGTTTATGCATATATTAGAATAATTATTTTGATGGTTTGTTATTATTCTTATGACTGTTCCCTTGAATCATGACTGTTATTTATGGTGTGAGACATAAATGATATATTATGATTCTAAAATTCCATAACCGATGGTCATCAAGAATGGGATATTGGTGATATGCAATAGGTTAGCATGTGGTCTGCATCATATTCTTAGAGAATATAGTGGGTATCACGACTATTAGATATTAGATATCTATGATGGACACATGGATACTTTGGAGAGTATTGGTATAACTTACTATTAAACCGTTTGTTTAGTGTCTACTGTTTATTATGTGTGGAGTATGTAATGATCCTTTGACCTGAGGTCAATACTCATTTTGTTTGTTAAGTGATGAACTTTGACCAAGTACAACGCTTGCCTCCCAAAGGAGGATAAGACACGTCTTGTGTTGGGTTCATCATGAGGCAAATGAAAATGATAGTTGAGCCAAGAATGAGATTCATTCCTCAATTGAAACTCGAGAGAACACTCATATTTCTCTATATTATTTGACAATAAATTCATTGGCCAATGCAAAAAAATATTCAATTAAAGTAATTGAATATGATCGAATATGTTATATAATAAAGATGAGAAAAAAATAATGATTGAGCTATTTGGATAGACACATGGCAGATCCTAGGCTCAATCGGGTGGTTCGTGAATGAAGGGATATTACATAAGCTTCATATAAAGGTTTGTTTACTGGTTTCGCGTAAACGTCCTTCATATATCGAGTTCGCTGCACAACACAATCTAGGAGTTTTGTGCGAACTTTAATTAGATTATCGTCGATAATGGGGGCCTGAAGGGTCACACTTTATGTATTGTTCCGCTCAAGGGTACAATGTTGGTGTTTCGAATTATATCTAATGCTAGTCCAAGTGGGAGATTGAAAGTAATAGACTAGATTAGGATATGGGCTTTAATTAATTAATAGGTTATACTGATTAATTAATTAAAGCAGGCCAGAATATTAGGCCCATATGCCTAGGGTATATGAACTATATATATATATATATATATATATATATATATATATATATTCCCTATTGTAGGGATAATTAATCTTGTCAGTAAGAAACATCAAAACGTTCAATAAAGGATTTCCTAGCAATCAATTATTGAACAATTGTACCGAGGATAGTTCCTGCGGTGGACGACATACACATGGATACCTGAAGTGGTGAATCAATCGCTCAACTCTGTCCGATTAATTATACACAAGGAAGTTATTCCAACTTTAGCGTAATCAATGTTCAACGTTTAATTCAGTTATAAATCACGATCACAATTCTCGACTATTTATTCCGCTGCGTAAATTAGATGTAGTCGAAAATTACTTACACTATTGGCATGCATGTTGTATATTTAATAGAATAGTATGGACCTAACAGATTGGTCATTTATTATTAGTGAAACAATATCTTCAAGAGTTTAAATCGAAAAACAAAAGTTCGATGCAATTTTATTTTCCAGAAAAAAAGTTGTTTTCTTTTTAATTACAATAACATTATAACTACTATAAAAAAAAGTGTTCTGGTTAATAAGCTTACTTTTGTTATCAATAAGATAATTAATACAAATAAAATTTAAACAACATTTTTGGACCTATTTTTTTCCCTATATTAAATTACAATGCAAGTGGGAGTTAGTACAGAAAGAATTTGAGATTGAATAATATAGGGAAAAATGCATTTTTGGTCCACTAACTTTTACACCTTTATAATTTCAGTCCTCGCCGTTCAACGATCTGCATGTTTAGTCCTTTAACTCAAGTTTTTGCGCAATTCAGGACAAATTTGGCCGAAAATTATTTAAGTGGCCGGAGGTTAGAACGCGAATGGCACGTGACTAAGCATATTGGGGCCGGATATCCCTTCATTAATTCCACGTGGCTTAATCTGGATTATTGTATTATTAATCACCAAAGTATTTCCACATCATTTTTTGAGTAATACACCTAGGATATTAAATTTCCACCTCATTATTCTCTCAAAATAAAAACCAACCCCCCATCCAGAATCGGTAATATTGTTACCCCCTCCAAAAAGCTTTCAAAATCCTAGTTTCTCTCTCAAGTTGAAGAATGAAATCTGCTTCGCTCCTCCTCTCTTCTTTCACTTCTTCTAATTCTCCTTGCGTCGAAAGTGAAGAACTCGTCTAACATTTAAAAATTTCACCCTAAGAAAACAACGTAAGGTGCTTTGCTAATCGAACATGGCAAATGTAGATGGCTTGTTTGTGTGTGATTGTGGAAATGTTGCGGTGATGCGAACTTCTTGGACCGACAATAATCCCAGGAGAAGGTTCCTTTCATGCGCTGATTACAATATGAGAGTGTTATTAATTATTAAACTATTATTGTCTGCTCATATCTTATCTTCTTAATATTATTCTCGTTTGTGTGAAAGTTTGATACCCGTGGTTGCTAATTTTGTATGTGGTTTGTTTCATGATTGTCTAAGACGGGGGGCTGCAACTAGTTTCGTTGGCAAGATTCTTCTATGGGGGCTCGCACGAGGAGCTTGATTCCCAGTTTGCTAAGGAGAATCAATCGACTAGAGACTCAGGTTCGTGGAGCGGAAAGTATGCGGGTGTGTATCTGAAGGTTGGAAGATAAGAACAGAAGACTATGGGTGTTGGTACTTGTGCTAAGTTGCTTAGTCTTTGGGTGATGATGCATGGTGGGATTGATGGAAATGAGGCCGATAAGTCCATGATGTTGTCTTAGCTTAAGTTTTTTAGTAGTTATGCAATGCTTGGTTATCTTGAAATTTGGAGTTAAGAACTAATTATGTAGTTTTTGTTTAGTGTGGTCCAGTGAAGGATGTTAGACAAGTTCATCTGGTATTTTATTTGTTCTACGTATGGTGGTAGGCTAATAAGTGAAGTATGTTTAGTAGTAGTAGTTATGAAATGAAGGTTTATGGTTGGTTATCTTGTATTATGTTTCTTTTATGAAATCTAATTTTTAATTTAAGTTGTGTACTTTCAATGAAGATAATTGAGCCACAAATTGCCTAATTGAAATTTGGAGTAAACAGGCTCCATTATTCAGCCATTTCGTGAACAAATGTAAATTCATAAAAGCATATGTGGAGAAAACGTCAAAATGAACCTGTGTAATTGGTACATAATAAAGATATATAGAGTGCCAAATGTTGATAAACATTCAAAATAAATCTGTGGAATCCTTCCAAACATTGAATCTGAAGATTGTTTAGCAACATTAAAATCTATCCAAATGTTGTCCAACAATCTAACATTCAAAAAGACTACAAAAGACTAGAATAATTCAACTGGTGTTCTAGTATAACAAAATCAAGGTAAAGGCTGATATATTCTTCTAGTTCTTCTTGTTCTTTGCCCTGTCTGATTTCTTCTGTTGATTCTCCCCTAGATTAGCTGACAGATCCAGAAAACTTCCGCCCTTTCACTCTTACAATGTTATGCTCTGGTGGGTTAGGAGCATTTGATGGTCCACCACTGAATCGATTACTAAACATCGGCATGGCATCACCACCACGAAATGGGGTTGGTGCTCTAATGTTTAAGTCTTGGGTGCAATGTGAACAATTGTGGGGGTGTGGAGGATTTCCGGTAACCTGCTCCCACATTGTAGGGCCCTCTTTGTATAATTTTTTCCTGGATGTAGGTCCAATTCCAACATTCGCCGCTGCTGTATGGCTGATAGCAGCTTCAGGTGAGGGTATCTCGGTAATAGGTGGCAATATTTCCCTTTCCTGTAAGGCAATCAGAAATATCAATCAAAGAAAAGCGGGAGTACTTCAGCCGCAACACTAAACTAACAACATAAATTCGAATTATGGCCATTTTCTGTTATTGAGATTCAAATTACCAAACAATAGTTAAACCAACAGCTAATAATTCCATCAAAATTAAACCCAAATTTATTCACTTTGGGAGAGAAAAAACCCGCCACACCTAACAACAGAAATATTGTCCATTTAAAAATGAAAATAAAAACGGCCATCTCATGAATTTGGCGAAACACACACCGCCACAACGATCATTATTGAAAATGAAACTAAACTAACCAAAATTGGACAGTCACGGCCAGATGTATTTGTCCAAAAATTCACAATCATAATAAAAAACTTAAACATTTAACCATCCTTAACAAGTTGAGCCAAGTGGTTGTCCCAAATCAATCAACCACCATCATCGTAACAAAACTTACAAATAACAGTAATATTATGTGCTGATAATCCACTTAATATGCCCCAATTATCGGCTTACCTTCTCTACGACTTGACTCTCATTCATATCCTATTGACTTGGTTGAGTGCCAATATCAGTGGGGCCATCCATGTTTAGCTTTAGGGTAGAAAAAAAATAGACAAAGATGAAAAAACATTAATTATCAAATAAACAACCCAAAATATTGTAGAATGTTATTTATTTGTAATATCATAAATAGATAAAGAGTAAAACTCACAACAGTCGGTTCCTGAACTTGAGGCTCGCTAGTTTGACCTCCAGCTGCTCGTTCAGCTCTTTCTGGGGCTGCCCCGTCCTTCAAAACACCAGAAATTAGGCAATTATGATTTGTGCCACTGACATAATAACAATAGTAGCATATCAAATTTATAGATGCACCATGTAATTACCTGTTAAACTTCAGAAACTGCACAAGACCTTGAATTATGGCCTGTTTGCCGACACTTTCCACATTTGAGTTTAACTTGTTGTCTTTTCATTCTAGATTGAGTATCATCATTTCGTCTTTTTATTTTTAGTGGAGCCTCGTCCGATTCAAATCTTCTTGCCTCAATTAGTCTTTCTGCTTTTCTGCCGAAATTAGGTGGCAGTGGAGGAATGTACATTATGTCTCCCCAAATCTCTTTCCCCGTTATCCTTAGGACGGCGGTGCTATAAATTTCTTTGAATGTCTCAACCGTGTAGCACTCATCTACCCAATCAGCCGGGTTCAACCTTTGATCATAGAGGGCACACACCGCGTGCTTACATGGTATCCCACTTAATTCCCATTTTCTACATGTTCAAGTCATTTCACTTAAGTCTACACAATATTGATCACCTCCATAAATATGCACTTGGTAGTGTTCATTATCCGATTTTAAGGGGATACAACTTCAATGTTTTCTTGTAGAATCCGGATACTCCTCAGGCACAATCTCTTTTGCCAGTTACGTGATTTTTGGGCCCTATCTCGTAAAGTAGCATGCCTCTTAACAATGTACTCTCGTATCCACTCTAACATTGTAATAATTGGCTTCTCTCTGGCCTCTAGAATCTTGGCATTGACTGATTCACAATAGTTATTTAGCAAAATGTCACACCGCAGGATGGGGCTAAAACCTGATTTGCTACATTGATTGGCAGGTTTGTTTAAAAACTACTTGGCAACCTCATGAGACAACTCTCACATCTTTTGCATCTTCGTTTCAAACATGGTTGCTGTCGTTGCTTGACTGCATCCCATAGTGCAAACTTATATGCCAAGCCCCTGAATCCAGCTAATTTGGAATTGTTGTGTAGGTGCTTCACACAAAATTGGTGCTCCAAGCCGTGAAATACATCATCCATAGCATTAATCAACCCTTTTTGCTTATCCGAAATAAAGGTATATTTCCACTCATTTTTGAAGCTCCAAGTCCACTTTTAGGATTGTAAGGAACCAATTTCAAGTCTTGCTGGTTTCATTCTTCACAACAACCCATGCAATGGGATAAAAATGGTTGTTCGCGTCAACACCAACAGCCGACAACAAAATTCCCCCATGTGGCCCCTTTAGCCAACACCCGTCCAATTCAATTATCGGTCGAAAAACATTCTTGAAACCATTATTTAGTGCCTTGAAACACATGTAGAATCGCGGGATCTATTACCACCCTCACTGTCTTTCTCTATCCCTACCGCCACCATGGATCCCGGATTGCTCCTCCGAAGTTCTGCAGCGTAATCCCAAATTATTAGCATATTGTTCATCTGGATTGCCCTTAATCTTCTATAGAGCTTTCTTCTTTGCTTGGTAAGCTTGGCCTTTCGATATTTGGACATTCAACTCTCTTATAGCATCTAACATGAAACCTGTCACCCTCCTAGTTGGGTCAAATTTGAAGTTCTGGAGGTAGTTTCCAGCCAACCAACTACTCTTCACATTTTGGACATCCTTAGATTCCCCACAGTTGTGCTCGGAAACATACTCCCTCAACTGCTATGTCTGTTGATTCTTGACCTTTAAAATGGTCATTTTCCAGTCACAATTAGCATCCCCGCAGCAAACATACATCCTCTTCGCATGATTTTTCTTTTTTTAAAAAAATTAGGCTTCTCCTAGTTCTTATTGTATGCGATGCACGATCCTCCTTATCTCATCCTTACCACTAAAGATCATCCTCAACTCAAAGTGAGGATTAAACGATTGTCACGGATCGAAAACGGGGTAGCCACGCAATTCATCTCCGTCTTCCTCGTCGGACAGCCTAGCCTCATCAAAGTCAGGAACATCATTATAAACTAATTCATCCTCACTTTTCGCACCCTCTTCATTTACAACTTCCAGCTGTTCATTTCTACTCGAAGACGAATTATGGTCAGCATCGACATTAACCTCAAATAATTGATCGTCATCCTCGTTTTTCTCTTCATCCTCTTCTACGTAATCTAGGTCAACAAACTCGAGTTCTACATCTTCGTTATCAATTCTGTCACCCACTTCATTAATTGCAGAATTGGACACATCACCCCAACACTCACCGGCAGCCTCCGGCACCTTCGCTTTCCCTTTATTCTTTTTGTTTTCAACATCCTTATTGCCACCAACCTCAACAATTATCTCCTTCCATTTCCTAGTTTCCCTGACAAGGACAACGTCATCGGAATCATCGTTGTCACCCTCCAAATGCATCTCTTTCTCAATATTTTGCCTATCATTCGCTACAATTCCTGGAACAGCAGCCGGGACGTTGACTTTGTCCTCGGAATAAATATTGATGATACCCACCTTCAGATGTTCTCTAAAATACCCAATCAACGACAAATCGTACATCATTTTCCATTTACCATCATGAATAATAGAGAAGTTCCATCTACCCTCACCCTACAACATTCTACACCAAACATGAAACTGCCCCACTTTGCAATCAATCCAATCACATAAGTCAAATATTGCTAACAACTTACCCCCAATGTACATCAGTTGTGGATAATGTTCCAATTTGCCTCCACCATGAATAACAATTGATAGAGTTTCAGAGTCGGGATCTACAAGAAGAAATTGTGAAAATTTAGAACCTTATAATGAATATTAGGGCTTCAATTTTAGCAAATATAAAATTGCTATCGTGAAATAAAGAAACATTTTTCCTCTAAATTTTCTTAAATCTAACATTCTTTCCCCGAGACACGTATGCGACAAAATGTTAACTATTGGGACCTAAGTCACCATTTTTTAATAGTTTCAGCACTTTAATGTGGTTGGTGTGGACCACTATGATAATAAATCACATAAAATCGAAAAATATATCCTCCAACTGTCCAATATGTGTCAAATATACACAACACTAAGCTAGATGCATCTAATATCGAGAAATCGAGCCGGGCACGGGTCAAATTTACACTACAAAAATGAATCCCCAGTACTCAAATTTAACTAGCATAGTAAAGTAGAGGGCAAATCCAAATCTTCTAAATAATCCAAATCGTGAAAGAAAAAATGAGATACCTTTTGGAGGGGGCAAATCCAAGTAGGCTGGTTCTCGTCGGATATAGGTAAGATCATGATCGCTGTACAATTTCATTGTAGAGAGATTCACAACATTCAATGAGAGATTCGTCGAGGGATTCACGACGCTGCTGGAATTTTTGAGCAGCGACGATCGCGATATTCTTCTTGCTGGTAGGGTTTGTTTTCTTTTGCAATTCTTTGATTTGGGGCTGGGTATTTTGGGTGAATAGATGGGTAATTGGGTTCGGGTATGGGCGCTAGGTTTTTGTTTTTGTTTTGAGAGAATAATGAGGCGAAAATTTAATATCCTAGGTATATTACTCAAAAAATGATGTGGAAATACTTTGGTGATTAATAATTCTCGGCCTAGATTAAGACACGTGAAATTAATGAACGGAGATTCCCAATTTACTTAGTCACGTGCCACTCACGTGTTACACTCCGGCCACTTAACTAATTTCCAGCCAAATTTGTCCTAAAATTGCACAAAAACTTGAGTTATAGGACTAAACGTGCAAATCACTGAATGAAGAGCACTTAAATTGCAAGTGAGTAAAAGTTAGTGGACCAAAAATGCATTTTTCTCAAATAATATACAAGAAAACTAAAATGAGTATTTCATTTCAATGGAGTGGCCTATTTAATTATATAAACTATTGACTTGTGTTTTTATTTTTTGTGATCAACCTCATAACCAAATAAACCATTTAATTTTTACTTTTAAATCATTTCTCAAGCCATTTGTATAGATTGATTGTTTTTTTATTATGAGGAATGCTTTTATTTTAGTCTTCTTTTGTGATCTACATAAAAAAAAAAAAAAATATTTTGATCAGCAAGTTCTAATTGATCAAAAGTGAGAGGATTTCTTATTTAGTAAAAAAAAAAAAAAATGAAAAGAAAAAACAAATGCAACAACATTATACGTCATTTTTTTTTTTTTATTTTGTAACTCAACTTCACATACAATTAAAATAGGTTATCAAGAGCATGTGTAGCATTCAATTTGAGGAGAGTATAATGTAATATTGGAAAATGAGTAAAAATGTCCCGTAAATTTATCCTAATTAAGAAAATATCTTTAAATTTGATACTTTTAAAAATGTCTTCTAACTTACAAAAAATTGATAAAAATGCTCCATGATCGGCTTTTACTTGTTACCCATCCGGTCAACGTGAGCTGACAGTTATTTTCATTCCTTTTTTTTTTTTTTTCGACGTGGCTTTGAATATTTTATCTTTATCGTTAACTTGGATTAATAAATAAATTTTGATTATTTTTAAATTTTAATTTATTAAGAATACATTAAAAACTAAAAAGAAAAAGGAAAAACCCCACAACTTGTAGTTCATCTTCTTCCCCACCCCCACACCCTTCCCTTGTCTTCTTTTTTATTCTTCTCAAAATAAAATTGCGTGGATCCGGAGCTCAGAGAAGAAGGGCAGCATAGATCCGGTAGTGTGAAATTTTTTCGGGCTTATCATGCAGCGGCGGATGGATGACCGTCGGCTGCCCCGCCATCATCGACTGCGCCGCCGGCCGCCACCGTCTTGCCAATACGTATATACGGATACATATATATGCACACATATATATTACAGATTCATATATATATTCACCCATATACAGAGTTACAGACTTGACCCAAATTTATAATTTTCTTTTCATTGACTTTGAATTATCCAATATAATTAAGATTCCAAGCACTAAACTCATCAAATCTAAATTGGGGTGGGGGAAATCAACAAAAATGAAAGTTTAATTGTATATATGTGTATAAATATATATATATATATGTATGTATTTATATATATGTGAACGACAAAGGAGAAGAAGGAGTTGGGGGGGGGGGTCAGGGGTTGTGGCTGGGGAAGGGGTTAAGGGTTTGGGGTTGGGGGCTGGGGTTTGGGAATAGTTGAGATTATTTTTTAAAATTTTTATAGCAATATTATATATTTTTATATTAATATATTTAGTTATAAAGATCAATATTAAATATTTTAAAATTTTATATGAATAATTTTCATTTTTGAATTTTTCTATCTATTTTATAATGTAGACTATAACTTAAAATAATATATTAAGAACACATAAGAAAAAGTTGCCACATCACCCTTTGACCATCACATCAACCTTTGATTAGTTGACTTACTTGCTATAGCCGCTCATGGAGTAATTTTATCAATTTTTTATAAGTAAGAAGACATTTTTTAAAAGTTTCAAACTTAAAAAATAATTTCTTAATTAGGATAAACTTACTGGAAATTTTTAATCATGTATCATCAATTTCAACCTTTTATGTCAACATTTACTACCCATACATGCAGTAGACAAACATGCACAAAATGCAATTACTTGAATCTGTATACTAATCAGTCTATTTTGCACTTTTGTTGTAACATAATTTTAGTCATTTATCATCAATTTCAGCATTTTTTTCACCATTAACTACCCATACATGCAATAAACAACCATGTATAAAAATCCAATTACTATAATACGTATTCTTATATGTTTCTTATTAATTATATTGCAATTATGATGCTGTTACATGTTCTATGTCTGCTTTCCCTATTAACAAGCATAAACATTTCATCTGATTATATCATAAACATTCTATAGGGCATGCAGTAAACTTAAACACTTATAAAGTTACTGTTAATCCAACACAAGAAAACAAGAAATCACCTCACAAACTTGAACACAATACACAAACTCACTCACACCTAAATTGTAAGAACAAAATAAGCAAAACTCAACACAAATGGTTTTTACGTGGTTCGATCTTTGTGATCTACATCCACGGAAGAATCAGAGATCTTCAATCCACTAAACAATCAAGAAATTACAGATTATACTTTAGATTTGCAGAAAACCCCAAATTCTATCCCGACTTAGGAACAAACCCTAACTCCAGTGCAAAACATCTCAATCTCTCAACGTTACAAGTTGAAAAGATGTTTATGATGATCTCTCATCTATTCCGCACACACTCAGGTAGTTAAAACACAAAATGGAATCAAAATTTGAACTCAGAGAAGCAAACTGTGCGTGGCTCTACTTCTTTAGGTTTGAAAATCTGTTTTGATAACATATTTGTCCCAACTGCCGGTTCAGGCAAGTTGGGACCTGGTTCAGCAACTCCAGCCGGTTCTCATCGGTTTGAACCCGGTTCCATGATCCAGACCATTAGTATAACTTGTGCGTGTACTTCTTTGATGAAATTGAACATCATATGACAAATCTCCACCTGAATGAATGCAAAGAACTCATCACACTCTTCAAAACAAAACGGCTGTCAACTATTCAACCTGCACAAGCTTTAACAAGCTTGTACACAACCTGAACTTCCCACCTGGTAATACTTTAGTGAAAATCTCTGTTGCATTATCCTCAGATGCTATCTTCTTCACTAAATAGGTAGTATTATAGAAAATGAAAAGAAAACAAAGGTAATAAGAAATGTGGAGACCACAAGATGGTCACTCACAAGGGTCAAACGAGAATCCTTTTCATGCCACAAGCCGGCAGATAAAGGTATTCAGAATAAACTAAAAATGGCTAAATAAAATAAAGCAAGTACAAGACAGAGCCAATTTAGTGCAAATAAAACTGGAGATGACCGGTTCGGTTGGAGAGAAGAACCAATATAGAACTGTCGCCGAGTAAACTACAGAGGTCGAGCTCCCAATCATTGTGCTCTATGTCACGAAACCCGAGCGTGGGGGATTAGCAACGCTCCTCACATCGGTGTGAGTCTAAAAGTCCCTCTGAGGATTTCAATGCCTTAGCTCAGAGCCGTAAAATCTGTAATTGTGACCCGACAACAAATCCCAAGACGTGTACAAATCTCCAAAACTAGCCCAATAGAGTCTAGCTAAACAAGTCAAAATCCCGAAGAAGCAGTAGAAAACCCTGCTAAAAATAATGGAGGGATTGCCTCCAAACAAATCCCGGGATTGCCGAGTCAAAGCGTTGGAAATGTAGTCAAATCCAAAAAACCATCAAATGCCAAAACATGATCATGACATGCAGCCAACCCTGCTAAAAACAATGGAGGGACTGCCTCCAGACAAAACCCGGGATTGCCGAGCCAAAGTACCAAATCCAAAATCCAGATAAAAAGCATTCGATAAATGCCAAAACATGATCATGGACAAACACGCTGCCTGAAAGTCCTCACCATAAACTAAAGTCCCAGCAACAATGTTCAAATAAAGCAACCAAAAACGCAAGCGTCTCATGGGAGACGTTAATCCCTAACTTCGGTTCCACTGCTCAAGCCTGGAGTCTAAAACAGAACCTGGGACAGGCTGGAAGCCAAAGTGGGTCAGCTAAGGCTCCCAGACCAAGGTTCCAGCACCTCTAGAGACGCGGCCCACCATGTCTGATCTGAAAAGAGCTGGAATCGAAAGGGGAAACCCCAAACCTGTTATATACAGAATCGCGACCTCACAGAATCGCGAAGGAATCGCCAGCTTCAAGAACAGCCCTGCGTTTCTGAGGGTGACTCAGAAGCTAGACTCGAGTCAACTCGGGTCTGTGAGCGAACTCGAGAGGTAGGGTACTGAGTTAACTCAGTATCAATGGCATTGAGCTCAGAAACTCCTCTGACGAAAAAATATCAGGCGAAAATGGGGCTGCACAGTCCCAGGATGAAGCCCTATGTACAAAGATCTGAAAACATGGAAGAAGACGATCTGTGGTTTGAGCTACGATCAGCGAAAGCCGGAACCCAAAAGCTAAGTTGACTCGCATCTCAGTCATGTCAGATCTGGAAATCCCGTCGTGGTCCGCCGCAAGAAGGCGACGGCTTCTTCGTGAAGAACGGATCGAAGATGAAAACCCGTTAAAAGTGGTAGTGCAAACCTGGGTCTCGACAAAGGGCCCTGATGACTGCAGCAGTTGGGGCGACCGCAAGACTCCATAAACGCAGATAAACAAAAAATTCTTGAATAATAAACCCAAGAACTGGTAAAAAAACTGGAAAAATTCTTGAATAATAAACCCAAGAACTAGACAAGAAAACTGGAAAATAAATCGAAAAGCAAGAGAAACTAGAAAATAAAAACACAATAGAATAAATATGTGGCCGTCGGCTGCCGGCGGCAACAGCCGCTGGCCAAGGAGGAGAAGGCTTGTGTTTCCTAGTTTTTAGAGAGAGGAGAGAGCTTTTTTAGAGAGAAATAGAAGTTTTCTCACTGAGTGTGTGTGCTTGTTTCAATGCTATCTTCTTCACCACAATCACACATTTTTCCATTATATCTCTAACAAAATGTAACTTAACATCTATATGTTTTGATTGTTCATGGAAAACCTGGTTTTTTGCTAGATGTAAAGCACTCTGATTGTCACAGAATATATCCACACTCCTCTGTTGTATACCAAAGTCCCTGAGAATCCCTTTTCAACCATATTGCCTCTTTTACAGCTTCTGACAAAGCAATGTATTCTGCCTCAGTTGTAGAAAGTGCAACCATGGACTGTAGAACTGCTTTCCAGCTTATTGCAATGCCATATAAGGTGAAGACATATCCAGTTATTGACTTTCTTGTATCGATGTTACCTGCAAAATCTGCATCAACAAAACCTTTCAAAAGATTCACTTGGTCTTCTGTATGCTCAAAAACCAAACTTAAGCTTACTGATCCTTTTACATATCTCAATACATATTTCAAGGCTTCCCAATGAAGATTTTCCATCAACCTACTGACCATAGAAATAATATGTGCTAAATCAGGCCTGCTGCAAATCATGGCATACATAAGACTGCCCACACCACTTGCATATGGTATTTTAAGCATATAACTTCTATCTTCTGCAGTCCTAGGCTCTTGATCCTTTGATAGCTTGAACTGTTGTCCTATTGGCACAACAACAGACTTTGCCTCATTCATATTGTACTTTTTGAGCACCTTCATCAGATAATCTCTTTGAGACAATACTAATTTCTTAGCTGTTCTGTCTCTTAGAATATCCATTCCTAGAATTTTCTGTGCATTCCCCAGATCTTTCATCTCAAATTCAGAGCTCAATTTTCTCTTTACAAACTCAATCCTTGTCTTACTTTTGCTTGCAATTAACATATCATCTGCAGAAAGTAAAAGATATGTCAGTATAATAGTCCCTTGACTTTCCAGATACACACAATGATTATACTTGCATCTCTCAAAACCAATATCCAACATGAATCTGTTAAATCTTTGATTCCATTATCTTGGACTCTGTTTGAGTCCATACAGTGATTTCTTTAGATGACATACTTTGTTTTCATCTCCAGAAGCAATAAAACCTTCAGGCTACTGCATGTATATATTTTCCACCAAATCTCCATTAAAAAATGTTGTTTTTACATTAAGCTGTTGTACTATAAATCTTCTTGAGCCACTTTTGCTACCAGTAACCCGATAGAACAGTGTTTTACAACTGGTGAGAAGACCTCATTGAAATCAATTCCTTCTCTTTGTGTGAATCCTCTAGCTACTAATCTGGCTTTATATTTGAGTTTCTGAGTTCCAGCAACTTCTAGCTTCCTTTTGAATATCCATTTGGAGCTTATTATCTTCTGATTCTTTGGTCTATCAATCAACACCCAGGTTTTATTCTTGTACAATGACTGTAATTCCTCAGTCATAGCTAGGATCCACTGTTCTGCATCTTTGCTAGAGACAACCTCTTTGTAAGACTGAGGTTCTTGACACTCAAGATTTTTTGCAATGCTCAGTGCATAGGAGATTACATTTGCATGGCCAAACCTGTTAGTAGGGTGTATGTTTGTCCTTCTTGTTCTGTGTCTTGCTAAGTGATAATCACTTAACTCATGCTGGTCTGTGTGATCCTCAGTTTCCTGCTGGTCTGCTTGTTCTTCATTCAAATCCACTTCCTGGTCTTGATCTTTCTGTGGGATCTCCACCTCAACTGATGTATTTGGTAAAGTAATATCACCATCTAATTCTTTCTGATTTCCAGTGTATTTATAACCCATAGCTCCTTCATTAAAGGTGACATCTCTGCTGATTATGACCCTTTGATGATTTTGTTCTAAGCACAATAGTTTATACCCCTTTAATCCTTTTGGATAACCTATAAACACACATCTGATGGCTCTAGGATCCAATTTGTCTTGTTTCTGATGAGCAAATGCCAAACACCCAAACACTTTTAGCTCATTGTAATCTGAGAGCCCAACATACCACAATTCATCAGGGGTATTGAACTTGATTGCAGATGATGGAGTTTTATTTATCAAGTAACTTGCTGTATTCACGACTTCTCCCCAAAACACCTTTGGAAGCTTGGCATCAACTAGCATGCTTCTCACTCTTTCCAGCAAGGTTCTATTCATCCTATCCACCAGTTCATTTTGTCGAGGATTCATTGGCACTGTCCTGTGTCTTGCTCTAGCTCTGCAAAATTCATTGAACTCTTCATTTAAGAATTCCAGCCCATTGTCTGTTCTCAAATGCTTCAGTTTCTTTCCTCTTTTGTTTTCTGTTTCCAGTAACCAATCCTTGAATTTTGTAAATGCTTAATTCTTCTATTTGTGAATGAAAACCCAGAGCTTCCTGCAGTAGTCATTAATCAGAGATACAAAATATCTTCCACCTCTATGAGTTTCTACTCTTGATGATCCCCACACATCAGCATGTACATAATCCAATGGCTCCTTAGTGTTATGAAGTCCTGTCCCATAAGAGTGTTTCTTTGACTTTCCAAGCACACAATGTTCACATAATTCAAGTTTTGACAGTGAAGAGTTTCCAAATACTTGTTTCTTTGATAATTCTTTTAGCCCTTTCTGTCCTCAGCGTCCAAGCCTCTTATGCCATAATAAGACATCATTACTGCTCATTACACTACTTACTGAACCAGTCACTGAAGTGCCACATAATATGTACAAGCCATTAGACTTCTTTCCCTTCATGACAGTTTTCCCATCCTTTGTAAAATATATGAATCCATCTTTTGTGTTGAATTCACAACCTGTAGCATTTAATGTCCCCAGAGAAATTAGATTTCTCTTTAACTCAGGGACATATCTCACCTTGGATATAATCCTTTCAACCCCATCAAACATCAGAATCTTGAGAGAACCAATACCTTGTACTTTACAGCTTTGGTCATTTCCCAGAAGCACTGACCCACCATTTGTTTCTTCAAGAGTTATGAACGATGACCTGTTTGGACACATATGAAATGAACATCCAGAATCAAGTACCCATTCATTGTTGATTTTACCATCAGATATGGTTAATACTTCAGCAGATTTATATCCCTCTTCAGCAACAGCATCATCAGCATCCTTACTGAGTTTCTTGGCCTTTTCCTCAGGACAATCTTTCTTTAAATGTCCAACCTGCTTACAGGTATAGCACTTCCTTCTCTCCACCCATTCAGATACTTGTTTCTTGGAGTTATCCTTTTGTTGATTTCCATCTTTTGGTTTATTTGACTATCCCTTCTTGGATTGATTCCCCTTCTTAAACTTAACATTTAAACCTTCTCCAGAAGGTTGTGATTTCTTATCACTTTGGGTTTGCAGAAACTTGGTTTTGATTGCAACTTCAATTTCATCAAAACTAAGTTTATCCTTTCTCCCAAACAACAAAGCATCTTTAAAATTTTCAAAAGATTTTGGCAGAGCATTGAGAAGCATTAGAGCTTTATCATCATCCTCTGATTTCACTTCCATATTCTCAAGTTTATCAACTAATCTCATAAACTCATCTAACTGCTCATTTAGACTTTTATCATCAATCTTTCTAAAACCAAGAAGTTTTTGTTTCATATACAGCTTGCTAGAAACCGATTTTACCTGATAAGTATTTTCCAGTTTCTTCCAGGCCTCAATAGCAGTCTTGGTCTTTGAAATTTCTCTCAATGGTTTATCACCGAGGCATAGGATAATTTCAGAGTGAGCCTTTCTCCTGGATCTCAACCTTCATGGCATCAGCCTTTAGTGTAGCTGGCCATTCCTCTTTTGGTTTCAGAGCAAGCTGTAATCCACGCTGAGTGAGAATTGCTTGCATCTTTACTTTCCACAGCCCAAAGTCATTCTTCCTGGTGAATTTGTCTACATCAAGTTTCATGGACGCCATTCTGGTTTCTTTGTTTCCCACAAATGACGCCAATTGTTAATCCAACACAAGAAAACCAGAAATCACCTCACAAACTTGAACACAACACACAAACTCACTCACACCTGAATTGTAAGAACAAAATAAGCAAAACTCAACACAAACGGTTTTTACGTGGTTCGATCTTTGTGATCTACATCCACGGAGGAATCAGAGATCTTCAATCCACTAAACAATCAAGAAATTACAGATTACACTTCAGATGTGCAGAATTTCCCAAATTCTATCCCAACTTTGGAACAAACCTAACTCAAGTGTAAAACCTCTCAATCTCTCAACGTTACAAGCTGAAAAGATGTTTATGATGATCTCTCATCTATTCTGCACACACTCAGCAGTTAAAACAGAAAATGGAATCAAAATTTGAACTCAGAGAAGCAAACTGTGCGTAGCTCTGCTTCTTCAGGTTTGAAAATCTGTTTTGATAACAGATTTATCCCAACTGCCGGTTCAGGCAAGTTGGGACCCGGTTAAGCAACTCCATCCGGTTCTCATCGGTTTGAACCCGGTTCCATGATCCAGACCATCAGTATAACTTGTGTGTTTACTTCTTTGATGAAATTGAACATCATATAGCAGTTACATAATAAAAAAGAATATGAAATACATTTATCACTATATGTATAATTATCTTTTTGGGCTCACTACTTAGCAGTTAAAAATATATATTTTTTTTATTTCCATGTATTTTCACTGTAAACAAACATGAGCTTTGTATAAATTGTGGTAAATGTATATTGTTAGAGATATAATACATTCAAGTTTCAGTAAAAACGTGTTACAATGCACATTATTCCCTTACCTTAGCCAAAATACAAATAAGGATATTGGTATAGTATAACATAATCTGTTGGAAAATAACAGGTACAATTTTGAGACCGTCCGTAACATAAAGATTTTTCAATAAGTTCTTGACATGTGGCAGCCCTATTTTTGGCTGCAATATTATAAAAAAAAAATGTCATCTCTTTGAATTGCAATTTACGCCAGAGCATACTTCTTTTCTCTGCAAGTCTTGCCATTAACCCACCACCAATCTCGACGCCACACACCACCATCGATTCTTGCCTTTTGTCTTGACACTCGTCATCATTTTTCCATCACCGTCCTAATCGCCGGTACAACTACGGTGTTGATCAAAAAAGGTTTAAAGCAACTCCTCTGTCTTCTTGCTCTGCCGCCATCACCACCGTCCAGCACCCCTCAGAGACCACTCTTCGCCGGTGACGCAAAGGTTACAAGTGTTCCAGTTTTTTTTTTTTTTTTTTTTTTTCAGATCTATTTTTCAGATTATTAGGACTTAAACCCTTATGCATTTGAATAAAGGCAAATTGTAATTCAACCCATTTAATTTGAGATTCACTATTTCATTAATTATTTAGAGGAGTAGCAATTTTGCTGCAACAATAGCAACGATAGCAGTCTTGATGAAAAACAATGCAGTAGCTATTGTCAACTGGGTTTCTTATTCTTATTTTTTTTTTTCTTTTTACCAATTCTCTTGCTTACTGTTGATAATATTTTTCTCTTTTAGGGCTTTTGGAAAAATGATGACGAGTGTCGAGACGGCGACCGGAATCGCTGGCGGTGCATGGCGTCGAGATTGGTGGTGGGATTAATGGCGGGACTTGCAGAGATTAGTGGTGGGGTTAATGGCTGGACTTGCAGAGAAAAGAAGCCTGTTCTAGCGTAAATTGCAATTCAAAGAGAAAGATAATTTTTTTTATAATATTATGCCGCCAAAAATAGGGTTGCCACATGTCAAGAACTTATTGGAAACTATTTGTGTTGCGGACGGTCATGCACCATAAGGTGCGGACTGGATCAAAACTGATTTGAAGAGATTTACTTATGGAAAGACAGTGTAATGACTCGATGAAAAAAGAAACTTCATTTATTTTTAAATATGTCCCTAACAACAACCAATCATTGACATTTAGGTTTGAAGATTTGAATTAAACGAATCCTATATTTAAGGAGGTTGTTCATGACCTGATTTTTAAAGAAGAAACGGTTTATTTAATTAGGGTAACTTTTGTTTATTTATTTAGGAAAAATTGCATAATACATACTCCAGTATGAAATAAGTTGGAATACAACTTGAATTTGATTGGACAATAAATTTTCAATTGTCTAATTGAATGTCATGTGTTGATTTTTTCTTCACAAAAAATACCTAGGGGAGATTGTAGTAATATGTACAAATGTATATTTTAATTTGTTAAGATAATTCATATTTAGTTATATTTTTTATAATTAAATTTCCAATATCATATATAAAAAGTAAACGCACAGAACATATCTTTCTAGAAATTTGATTTTAAAATTACTTTAATAATATTAATTTAATCAAAAGAAGAAAAAAAACAAAATAAAAAGTTAATTTCAGTTTCACTTAATTAAAATTAAATTAACAAAGAAATTAGTCCCAATTTTAATTAAACTAAATTAGATACCTATTTTCATAATTCTTAATGGAATTGTTCTATTCTTTCTTATGCTAACAAATTCTTAATTTTACCCAAAAACTATGACACTTTTAATTGTTCTACCCAAATTCGCATCGTGCTTCTTTTGATAAAGATATATCATTCCACATTGTATGATATATTTAAGAAAATATTGTCAAGATGGGTATTTATTGATGTCACATGTGGTATGTGGTTAAAAATTTCTTCTTTTATTTTGCAATTTTCAAAACACGAGAACATTTTCAAGATAAACCCATTTATAATTTATTTTTGAAAATAACGATCACAATGCTTTACTCGAAGAATACATATTAGATGATACAATCTAGAGTCTTCTTTCACATCAGAATTTTTGTTAATGTATTCAGTTATTGTGTGATGTTTATACAGTTAGTTTGTTTCTGTTAGTTAGGCCATTTATTGTTGTATTAATATCGTCGAGTCACAGTTGGGCCTTTATATTTGCATGGCCCTCTGTGCCGGGTTATGGAAAATTTGAAAAGGTTACGTGGGGCTCTAATTGTTTGGAATAGAGATGTGTTTGGTGATGTTCGTTGGAGACTTGACACGACTTATACTGAGTTTGAGGCCACTCAGTAGAATATTCTTTCAAATTTGGATTCCGAGGAAGTTTTTGCTGTGGAGATTAATAAGCATGCTGACATCAATAATATTATCCAGCATCTATGTGTTTTCTACGCTCATAAGTGTCAAGCTCAATGGCTGAAGCATGGGGACCGTAGTACTAGCTTTTTTTTAGAAAGCTAATACAGAGAGGAAATGCCGGCAGTCTTTCCATGGCTTGAACATTGATGGTATTTTTTTTTCCAAATATGGATGTGGTGTCTTAGCACATTGTTCACTACTTTCAGGCTTTATTCACATTCACGGCCCACACTCCTTTAGATTTTTCTTATTTAGATATCCTCATTCAACTGGTGTTGTCAGTGGAGGACAATGATTTCCTTTGTCATATTCCTACTGCATATGCAATCTGTAAGGTTGTTACTTTTATCTCCGCGCTGATAGTTCCCTTAGTCAGATGGATTTCTTGGGCTCTTTTTCACGAAAGCTTGGGATATTATTCATTGCATGTTATTATTGTTGTTTCTCATTTCTTTCAGATTGGTCTTATCCCTCATGGCTTAATCTCGAAATTCATGGTTTTGTTACCCAAGCATCCGGTGGACGTTCGTATTACAGACTTTCGGCCTATCATGTTGGGGAATTTTCTTTTCAAGATTGTTGCCCACATTATTTTAGACCGGTTTAGTATTTTCTTGTCCAAGGTGGTTTCTCATTTATAGTTTAGTTTGTGCCTAGTATTAGCATCCATCACCGCAATGCTCTGCCTTAGAAGGCTTCAACTGTCTCAGTTAGGCCAAAGGCATGTCCCTCAAGATTGACATTCGGAAGGCATTTGATATTATAAGTTGGGAGTTCAAGAGTGGGGTCCTCTCCTGTTTTGAGTTCTACGCCACTTTTGTTACTTGGATTATGGAGACTCTCCGACCTGTTGCATTTTATCCTTCTTAATGGATGCTCTGTGGTTATCTTTCCTGTTCTCAGGGTGTTTGGCAAGGAGATCCTCTTTCCCCCTTACTCTTCTATTGGATCGAGGATGTTTTAGCTCGGGCCATTGATCATGTTGTCACTTGGGGGGCCTTTTCGCCATGCAAGTCCGACGTGATCTTCTTGCCCCCTTTATCTAATTTATGCATATGACATTAAGTCTTTAATCGAGACATTAATATTGGACAGTTATTCAAATTATGAGTCAAATTAAGTAGAAACCTAATATTATGGTACATGGAAGGAACTATGTCGAGTGAATGACATAGAACCGTCATGACTCATGGTAGTCTATACTTGATATCGAAATTATGCTATGACCAACTTATCTCTGTGTTATGCAAATTATGCCCTTATTTAAACCATGGAATCTCAGTTGTGTCGCTTTGGCCAAGTGGGAGAATGTAAGATTTTATGGCCAATGTGCCACATCATATTAAGTAATTAAGATATTTTAGATATCTTAATGGTTTAAATAATAATAGTTTTTAGGATAAGTTTTGGTCAGTTTGTATCTGATAAGATATGATTTTCACGTTGATAGACCGTGAACGGATAGCAATCCTAATTGCATTATAGATCGGGAAACTGAACCCTCTCTCCACCTATAAAAGATAACAGAGTTGCATTATTTCTATCACCTAATTATGACATATACGGTGCTCAGTTCTTCAATCAACTTCGTCCATCAAGGAGAATCAAATGAGTCTATTTCTTCTTCGATAAATCAAGAAATCAATTAATGGCGTCTCAAGGTTGGTATCCTAATTATATCTCAATTGAATGTGAAAATCATGAAGTTCCAAGATCCTTGTCTAATCTTATAATCTCGATTATGTATATATGATTAAAATTACATGTGGTATTAGAGAATGGTCATAGAACTCAAGATTTTTCATTCTCTAATGTATTATGAATTGAATTATTATTATTATCATTTTCCACCGCAATAAGAAATGTATGTAGCTATTATGAAAATTATGCTCCCCAATTATGTGACGGTGTTTTATATCATGATGTTCTTGTTAATCGTTTACTATAACATATTTGCTAATTATTATGGTTTTCAATTACCAAAGTCATTGTTTAAACTTTAATAATCTGGTGGGAATTTCAACACCTCTTGATAATCTTAACAATTATCTTCATTGGGCATGCAACACTTTTCATTTGGTCTCTTTTAATGTTAAGATATTGCAATTCATTGTATCCTACATGATTTCGATGTTTTGATGATTGCACAATTCCTGTATAATGTTGAATGTCATATATTACTTTATGATCGTCATAATAGCGGTAATCGTTTACATATGAATTGTGGTTTATTATTGTCCTCTGATGCTTATTGGTAACTCATGGCATCATTGTGGTTCCTAATTTCATGTTTAAATATCATCTTATTTATCTACGGAATTAAGTTTCTGGCATTATATTATGTCTGATCTCAAACCAAAATTATGATAGAAGGTTTAGTACCTTCATTAATGATTACTATTATATGATTTAATTTAGATGAAGTTGGTCTGTTAATCACAAAAGTGGTCTGACCAGAAAGTCCAATAATTTTTAAATCATATAACGATATCTAATTACCAAATTATTTATGTATCTGACTACGATTAAAAGTTTCTAGCCGAATTAAAGTTTTATATGATTTCTATTTATCTGATGTTGGTATGATAATCACCAAAGTGATCTGATCAGAATGTTAATAAATTTTAAATCATATAATAAGTATTTAATTATCCATAAGAATGGATGCTTGAGATTTAGTTGATCTTAAAATTATGGATAATCAAAATTCATAATTATAAGACATTAGATATAATGTAGATCGTTAGTTCTTACAAATTATGAATATAATGTGATAAGTGATACGTTATGTTGACTATTCTTGACATCCAAAGATGACAAAATAGTGTATTAAGTGTATTCAATTTACCAAATTATTTTACAAGCATCATTATGATTATGATTGTATATTGTTGTATTGCCCAAATGAGAACATCATGTACATTTATGATTATTGATCCTGGATTTGCATTTAAGTCAATCAAAACATTACTGTGAATAATAACATATCTTTGTATCTATTTATGTTGCTCTTAATTCGTGTGTTACGTCTGTTCAAATATTTAATGGGCTAGACTATTATAATTGGTGTAAACAAGTTCAAATTCATCTCGGTGTTTTGGATCTTGATTATTCACTTGTAGTTGACAAACCTGCTATTACTGACAATAGTTGAGATGCCGAAATCTGCCTATGATGTCTGGGTAAGATCGAACAGACAAAGCCTAATGCTTATGCATATGAATGTATCATACAATATCAAGTTTACTATACCTTAAACTAAAAAGTGCTAAGGAACTGATGGAACTTGTGAAAGAATGTTCCAAAAGTGCTGATAAGTCTCTCACTGGGACATTAGTGACTATTTTAACCACCATGAAGTTCGATGGTTCTCGTAGCATCCATGACATGTCATTGGGATGACAAATATTGCAGCAAGACTTTATTCATTGGGGAACGAAAGTGGATGATAATTTACTTGTGCATTTTATTATAAACTCACTTCCCTTATAATGGACCATTCCAAATGAACTATAATGCCATGAAAGATATACGGAATGCGAATGAACTCCACATAATGTTTGTTCGTGATGAAACAAGGCTTAAGGATCAGAGGTCTCATTTTGCTCATCTCATAATGAATCAAGGCACTAGAAAAGAAAACTAGCAGGAAAGAAAGGACAAGAAAGGACTCTATAAAGTGAATAAGTCATCTACCCAAATTTCAGAAAAGAAACATGACAAGTGTAGGTTCTATAAGAAGCCTGGACATTTCAATAAAGGGATTGTAAAAAATGTAAAGAATGGTTTGAAATTAAAAATGTACTGAACGTTCTAGTATGTTTCGAGTCAAATTTAGTTGATGTTCCTTATAACAGTTAATGGCTTGATCTTGCATCATAATTTTGGAATTAAACATGGTTTAGTTTATCAAAGTTCTGCTTACTTGGGCATAAACGTTTGGAGTACATCTCCAACGAAAGATTACGTAGGTTGGTAAATAATGAAATTCTTCATGATTTGGATTGTAGAAAACAAACGCATAAAGATGGAAGTCATAAGAAGAGCACAACTTCTTGAAATAATACACAACGATATCTGTGGGCAATCTGATGCTAGTTCTTTCAAAAAAAGAAAGATGTTTTTGTGAAATTTATTATGATTATTCATGTTATGGTTATTTCTATCTATTTAAATTTAACATCCCACTCAATAAATGTAGTAGAAATGTTTATTAATGAGAATCAAAGATAATTAGATAGAAAAATGAAATCATTACGTCTGATAGCGGCGGTGAATATTATGAAAAGATAATGTTGAATCATAGCAATGCCCATGCCCATTTGCTAAATTCCTTGAAAAGTATCACATTTGTGCTCAGTACACTATGCCGGTTACACCATAATAAATATATTTAGCATAAAGACGAAATTGTACTCGTATGAATATGGTTAGGAGTATGTTAACAATTCCTATTTACCCACCTCATTATGGATGGATGCACTAAACCTGCTATGTATTTGTTAAACAAGGTTCCTAGACAGTTCCTAAAATGTCTTTTGAGTTGTGGACGAGTAGGAAACGTAGTTTAAGGCACCTGCATATTTAGGGTTGCTTGACAGAGATTAGATTTTATAATCCACAAGAAAAGAAACTGTATTTAAGAACAATCAGTGGATTCTTCATTGATTATCCAGAATTAAAAGTTACAAGGGTATAGGTTTTACTGTTCTAATCCCAGTACGAGAATTGTTGAAACTGAAAATGCTAGGTTCGTTAAAAAGGATGAAACTAGTGGGAGTGTTGAGCAACGAATAGTGGATAATGAAGAGGTAACGGTGGAGATTCCTCTACTTAAAACTAGGACTAGCAATTCGTAACCCGACACGAATTTTCTAGGGGAAACCCGTAAACAAACCGACACGACCAATTAATCTGATTTTCACCCGAAATCAATATTTATTCTTAAAATGAAATAATTATATGTTTCAAGTCATTTTTAATATGTAACCCAAATCGACACGAAATTGAACACGAACCTGACCCGATGACCCGAATCGCCACCCCTACTTAAAACTTCATCTTAAGATGTTATTTCTACAGTTGTTGAATCGTCAAACACCTTACAAGAACAACATATAACTGAATAAATTCCCAATAAAGAATCTGTTATTGATGAACCTACAATAGATGAACCACAACGACATATAGTAAGAAAGTCAATAAAGTCATGATTATGTGGTTTATCTATGTGAGCCATAATTTGACATTAGAATTGATGATGATCTAATTTCATTTTTCACAAGCCATGAAAAGTAATAACTCTACTAAGTGGTTGGATGCTATGAAAGACGAATTGAAATCAATGGCTCATAATGAAGTCTAGGATCTTGTAGAATTGCTAGAACAATGTAAGAGATTTGGGTAAAAATGGATCTTCATGACCAACCTCGACTCAAATATGGCAATATCGTAAGACATAAAGCTAGACTAGTTGCCAAAGATTATACCCAAAGAATTAGCACTAATTACATAGAGACCATATCGTCAATTCTCGGAAAGACTCCTTTGAAATTATTATGGATTTGACGGCTAATTATGTTTTAGAGTTACACCAAATGAATGTTAAAAAAATAATTCGGAGTGGGAATTTGGTGGAAGAACTCTATATGAATTAACCTAGTGGCTTCTCTATTGAAGGAAATGAACATATGGTGTGCAAACTCAAGAAATCAATTTACGAACTTAAGAAAATTTCTTGCCAATAGGTATCTTAAGCTCAATGATACCATTACTTCTTTCAGATTTAAGGAAAACACTGTTGATCGGTTGAACTTATCGCAAAAGTCGCTTCAAATCGCTAAGATTGGGATGACCCTCTCAAATCGCAAGCGTATAATTTATGGTAGAGGTAGTATGAAAGATATCAAATCCACAGGGAAGATCTTCCATAAGAATCGGCTTTAGCCCTTTTGAATTAATTTGGTCAAAATGAAAATTGAGAGTGGGGCTACTCTAAATAACATAAAGCAATAAAATAAAGGCAAGAAGGGAACCGACCGATGGGAAGATATTCCCGAGGCTCGATTTCAAACAAGCAAGATGGAATTGATATTAGAAGATATCGTGAGTTATCTGTGATTAGGCTAATCCTAAAATCTCCACCCCAAGAGAATATTGCCTAGGGAGCGAGACCCTAGGACATTCTTCGTGATCGATGAATTCTATAAAAAAAATGCTCCTAACCTAGAATAGGTGAGTAATCGGGGTTTAATATAGACTACGGATAAGAAATTATAATCCAACCCTAGGCCCTGGGATTGTGGTTATGTAAGACTAGAAAAGGATAGCCCGATACACTAAAGACCTGTGTACGGGTGTAGTTCCTACACACGCGACTACACCTAATTTCGTCAATCCCAACCAACACCCCCTGATTTCGAGGAACAATCAATGTGGAATTAGCTTTTGGCTTAACCACAAAAGTGTTAGATCTTCGTCGCGTGACCGCGTAGTATCTTGAATCGCTCGAATTTGAGTTTATATGAGAAAGCTACGGCCAAAATACAGAGAAGACATGCTGAAATGACGGAACCGAGCGGGTGCGCAAACTGCCTGGACTGACTGCCAGCCGGCAGCCAGCGGAGGTCGGTTCGGCTGGCCTCTTTTCATGCTCCCCTCTTTGTGTGTCATCTTTAGTCGTCGCTGTTTTGGAACCCTTCCTCTCGTCTTCTTGACCCGATTCCTTCACAAATTTTATTTGTGACTCGATGAACTTCGAGTTAGGTCTTTTGTAAGGTCTGATTAGGGCCTCAATATGTGGGCCAAAATGGGAAAACACATGCGATTCAACTCTTCTTCCATTTTTCGTCATTTTGAGGCCTTTTCACCCATTTTCTCGGCTCGACTCCTTCACGATGTTTGTTTGTGACCTGACGAACTTCAATTTAGGTCTGACTCGGCCCATTTTGGGCTCATTTGGGCCTCGAGATATGGGTCGAAGTGAGAAAATGGGTGCAATCAATCTTCTTGATCTCTCAGATTTTCCTAACCTTCAAAAGCGCATCAAATCATATCAAAAAGGAAAATCAACTCAAAAACAAAATTAAACACGAAATTACAGTTAGACATGTGGCCAATGTGCCATCATAAGTAATTAAGATATTTTAGATATCTTAATGGTTTAAATAAATAATTTTTCGGATAAGTTTTTGTCAGTTTGTATCTGATAAGATATGATTTTCACGTTGATAGACCGTGAACGGATAGCAATCCTAATTGCATTATAATCCTATTCCTATCAGGAACTGGCCCTATCTCCACCTATAAAAGATAACAAAGTTGCATTATTTGTATCACCTAATTATGACATATACAGTGCTCTATTCTAAAAGAAAGGTCAGGAGTGATAAATCAATTCCTTCCATCAATCAACTTCGTCCATCAAGGAGAATCAAAGGAGTCGATTTCTTCATCAATAAATCAAGAAATCAATTGATGGTGTCTCAAGGTTAGTACCCTAATTTTATATCTCCATTAGATTTAAAAATCATGAAGTTCTAAGATTCATGTCTAATCTTATAATCTCGATTCACTACTAGAAAAAAGGGTTTTAGTATTGGAAATTTTCTGATACTAAAAGATGGGTTTTTGATACCAAAGGTCTATGGTATTGGAAAATATCTCCAATACCTATCCGATACCTATACTGGCTCGCTAAAGACCTCGTATCGGAAAAAAAAATTCGATACCAAAGGAGAAGACTTTGGTATCGGAAAAACTATTGTATCAACAACTAGTATCGGATGTTTCTAATGCAATAAGTATGTATTTAGTATCAGAACTTTTTTGTCGATACTACATAGTGTTTGTATCGAAAATATTTTTTTATACTAAAAGAGTGTTCAGTGTCGGAATCTTCTAACACTATAAGTGTTTATTTAGTATCCGAACTTATTTGTCAATACTACATAGTGTTTGTATCGAAAATATTTTTCGATACTAAAAGATTTTTTAGTGTTAGAATTTTCTAATACTATAAATGTTTAGTTAGCATCAAAATTTATTTCTCGATACTACATATTGTTTGTATCAAAAATATTATATGATACTAAAATATTTACTAGTGTCAGATATTACTGTATTAATACTGGTATCGTTTGTTTTCTTTTATTCTAAAGTCTATTTACATTCATTATAGATATATTAATACACATTTAGATACCAAATATGGTATTATAATCAATCTATATGGTGGTAGACTAATAACATGCTAATTTATATCATGTACGAAGTTGATAACTGATCATGTCTTACATATTACATCCACCGGTAGAGACTTTAAAAAGTACCATACAACCGATAAATGAAACAACACTATCAACTTGTAAACAATAACTAAAATAGTTCATCAAGGTATGAGTGCAAAAACAACATTAGATCCATTTACAAGTTATATTGATATCATATTCAACATGTGCTTGCAAAAGGTTGAAGTTGTAGACCATTCAAGTTGCGAGATACATCAACTTCCACTCGAACATCATAGCAAAATAGTAACATCCTGTTCCATAAAGAAATTTCATTAAAAATAACAAACTTGTAATGCAAAGTTCTCTAGACATACCAACACAATCTGGAAAGTTGTAATGTGGACGGAATAATAATGCAAATAATACCATAAATAGAAGAATCGAATAATGCAAAGTTATAACTCTTTTTGGGTGGAGAATTGTAGTGCACTAGCAAAACAAGGCCAAAGGAAATTTGAGCTAAAATGTAACACAAGCTTTAGTTGATCAAAGAAGGTGAAGTAACAATTTTCGAGGGAATCATCTTTGATAATTAATAACTACTCATCACATTATACAATAAAGAGAATAACACATTAAGCAAATTATGTGAAGATTATAATTGCACGAATATTGCAACATATATTTGTATTTGGAGAACAATGTCCAACAACGAATTCACCGTATCTTCTAGAGCTTCTCTCTTCTGTTTTTCACTGTCCACCACTTCTTCCAATTCCTTTCTTTTTTCAGCTTGGGTGACAAGCTCAATTTCCAATTTAATTCTCTTTTTGTTTTTCTGCAACAATTTCATCTTCTAAAGTTTGCCTTTTTTGTCTTTCAGCCTCAACCATCAACATTGCTTCAGTAGCTTTTTTTCTTTGAAGTACCTGCAGTTTGTGTCTTCACACTAATTCCAAACTTCCTTTTGTATCCACGCTTATCATCTCCCACCTTTTCTTGGTATATCATTTTTCGTTCACGAGAAACGTCACAGTCTAGTGGGAGATTATCTAACTCATATCTAATTTCAGCCTGTGAGATATAATTGAGCTTAATAAAATTTATGCATCACCATATAGTTAAGTAGAATCAATTCCAAAACACACACAAAGAAAGTAAGATTCATCCATACAATTAATTCTGCAGATTGTGGATCAATAGGCCGCTTTGTTGATTGTCCATAATCAATCATAAATATCTCCAATTCATCTGGCTCTATTCCATCTTGTGTTTATCATCATAAAAAATTGTTTTCTTGTCAAATAATCAGAAAAAAATCTTTAAGCGTAAGTGTAAAGTGAAACTTTGATTTTTAACTTGGAGTGCCAGTAAGTTCATACCTTTTTTTCTCTGAGTCTAGCAAAGCTCTTGGTACCCAAGTGGTGTGCCATTTTAGAACCACTGCGATTCTCTGTATTTCTATCACTAAAAGCCTAAAATTCATATTCATCAGATGCTATCTTAATATTAAACACATACGCAAAAGAAAAAAGATATTTATATATATGTAGTTTAGGTCATTCTTATGATATACTGGCCCTTTCGTGGATTTCCACTTTTTTACCATCTCTTTCCATTGTTTAGGATCCGCCTTAGGATCTGGTTGCTTTTCTAGAGCCTCCAATGGGAGATTCTTTGCCTTTAGGGCTTTGTACTTCTTAGCTTTAAGTTTTGTTCTCCATGATCTTAAACAATGGTTCAACTTGTCCATTGTCCAATCACACCTAAATAGTATAACCTTTCTTTAATCATAATAGTCCAACACAATAATTTCTCTAAGAACGCTGTAGTAAATTACACCACCTTCAGAATCAACGGCTACACCACTATTTTGAGTCAGAGAATGTAATCCAACATCCTTTATTCGTAATTTGAAGCCATTGTAACTAATCTTTTTTATTCTTTTAGCCAAGCTACTTTACTCAGCCAATGAAGATGACCAACAAATTCTTGAGAAGAACAAGTCAAATAAATATTCCTCAACCGCCATGCAGACGTGGCCCATGATCTCCTCAACCTCCCATGCACGATTGTAGGCGCCAGGGTAGTGGGCAGTTCACAACGGGCCTCCGGAAAGATCTGTATAGATTAAGGAAGAGAATTAATTGTAAGGGACTAATGCCATTTTTCGTATCTGGACGAAAATAGTAAAAACAATCGAGAGTGATTACTCTTTTCCGGTGGACGTAGATCTCCGAGATCGAACCACGTAAATCCTTGTGTTATTTGCGTTCTTACTATCTTTATTACTCCGTTAGACTGCCTTAATTGTGGTTCCGTTGGTATTCAGGTCTCCGCATTATCAATTGGCGTCGTCTGTGGGAAATCGTAAAGAAAAAACCCTAGTATCCTTTATCATCGTACTGATTAACATGGTGAACACACGCCGATCCGTTGATCCGAACACTTCTCACCGGAATACTCCTGTAGACCCGCTCCCTACGCGACAGCAGCCACCACTCCAGGATGTGCTCCCGGAGCAACTTAACCCGCTGCTGCCTCTGGTGCCTATGCGTGTACCACCTCCAGCTCTTACGAATTCACCAGCGCCGGCTAACTCCAAACAAGCTCCATCATTGACCCATGCCCATGAAGAGTTTCTCCGAGAATATTCCGCTCTCTTCCAGCAGTGGGCTCGTCATCGCGCGGACTCCGGTGCGTGCGCTGGCGAAGAAGAGGTTCAAGCGGCAAGACGCCAACACCGACACCGATCACCAACGATCAACGAAGATCCGCCCTACAAGGCGAGACAGGATCGTCGTCGCCATCGGTCATTGTCACCTAGAGACACCCGAAGTTCTATAGGTTCCGGGGTGCGCCGTGCTGATCATGCTAATGTAGACCGGCGCCGACCTGTCAATGTCACAAAACGGCCTTGCGTGGATAATTCTCGTCTGTTCGACCCTTATAAGCAAGAGCAAGCTCAGATCGAGGCCAAACTTAACAAGGTGTTAGGCCTTGATCCCGATGGAGAAATAGTCACCCCTTTCTCTCCGGAGATTGCCAACACGCCACTCCCTGCAGGATTCAAGCTTCCACCTGTTGCCTTATATACCGGCACCATGGACCCCGGCAACTTTCTGAACGCATTCAAATACGCTATGGTTAACCGGGGCTGTAACCAGAAGCACTTGTGCAAGGTATTCCCTGCATACCTTCAAGACGAGGCCCGACTTTGGTTCGATGCTTTGCCTCGGAACAGTATACAGTTCTTCCGAGACCTCGCCAGGCAGTTCTGGACCCGGTTTTATACGCGAGCAAAACCAATGGCTACCTTAGCCGATCTGATGAATATTGAACAGAGGGACGGGGAAACAATCTCTTAGTTTCTTGACCGTTTGACAGTGGAGAGCTTAAAAGTGGGCAATCGGTCAGACGATGTTATTGTCACTGCGTTCATGAGCGGCCTCCGGGTTGGACCGCTTTACACTGAACTTGCTCGAAACCCTCCAACCACTGCCCGAGCTCTCTTCGGGGTTGTAAGTAAGTTTGCTAAAGCAGATGAGCAAACGTGGCGCAAAAGGGAGAAGCTCGCCGCCAAAAAATAGCCAGAGAAGACGCAAGCGGGGACCAGCACCCGGACCAACGCCGTTAACCGTCTGGGAAAGGGCAGATTAGAGCCTTGGAGTGACCGGACTCCGCTCACACCTCTCACTCAACCGAGGGCAGAAATATATGCTGTGCACAAGAACGAACTGCGACCATGCCCGCCGATGACCGCCCCGGCTAAAAAACAAAATAGAGACAAGTGGTGTGCTTATCACCATGACCATGGACATGACACGGAGGAGTGCCGAGAGCTTATCAAGGAAATTGAAGATTGCTTGACGCATGGATCTCTTCGGCATTATGTCGCCAGGACGGAAGACATGCCCCGGGAGGCCCGAGATGGGGGTTTTGCCCGAGGAAGGGGAGGTTACAGTAATAGAGGTCAGGAGCATCCCCGACCACAATGGCGAAACAATGGGCCTAGGCATAACGACTACCCGCGGCAGGATCAACGCAGAAGCCGGCCAAACCCACCACAACAACCTCAGCTATTGCCGCCTCCACCGCCTCGTGGAGGTCCCGGGGAGAATCAACCTAATCATGTCGTTCACGGCATAATTAATGTAATCTATGGTGCTATGCCATTAGGGGCTTCCCGAAGCGCCCTGAAGACCGAAGCGCGTAGGCCTCCTCCCGAGGAGCCTCGTCATAAGCGTCTTCATCAGACTGAAGCGGTGGCCTTTACCGAGGATGATCCTGTCCCAGAGCTCACCTCTCAAATAGATGCCATCGTTATTGACATGGTGGTCGTCAATATCACGATCAAACGTGTCTACGTTGATAACGGCGCCGCGGTTAGCATCATCTTTTCTGACTGTTTCCATAAAATGGGTATATCTCGCGAACGACTCCGGCTTTCCCCAGGGCCACTCCAGACCTTCACTCAAGGGGAGGTCCAAACCGAAGGAATTATCACCCTTCCTGCTTCACTCGGCACTTATCCTGCGATAAAGACCATCTTTGTGGATTTTTATGTTGTGTCCAGTTCGTCTTCTTACAACATGATCCTCGGTCGAGACTGGCTTACTCCGGCCAAGGCCATTTGCTCCACGTACCATCTGACATTGAAGTTTCCTACATCCTATGGGGTAGTAGCAGTACGTGGGAATCAGAAAGTATCAAAGGAGCGCATGCGTGTTGCACTCAAAACGACAGTTGCAGCTCCCCCAAAGCCTCAGTTTCAAATCACTAACCCGGATGTTCCGAATACCTTCGAGTCACTCGGAACTGATGTGGCCGAAGTGCCACTAGATCCTACGAAGCCACAACAAACCGTCAAGTTGGGCGCTGTCAGTGTACCCTCACTACACGAAGCGATTATTCAAACACTGTGGGAGAACTCCGAAATCTTCGCTTGGTCTCCCCTGGACATGCCAGGAGTATCTCCAGACCTCATTACCCACAAACTGAATGTGGATCCTGCTGTAAAACCCATACAACAAAAACAAAGGAAGTTCGCCCCGGAGCGAAATGCAGCCATTCGAAGAGAAGTCCAACAGCTCTTGGACGTGGACATCTTGTTCGAAGTCCACTACCCATCTTGGCTCTCTAACCCAGTAATGGTAAAAAAGTTCATTGGAGCTTGGAGAATGTGTGTTGACTTCTCCAACCTCAATAAGCATTGTCCGAAGGACTGCTACCCTCTTCCACCAATTGACCAGAAGGCCGTTGCTGTCACAGGGTATAAGGTCCTCAGTTTCTTGGATTTATATAAGGGATATCATCAAGTTTACATGGATCGCCAGGATGCCCTTAAAATTGCTTTCATTAGTGACTTCGGCATTTTTGCATTTAAGAAGATGCCCTTTGGACTAAAAAATACTGGTGCAACATATCAACGCCTTATGGACTACGTCTTTCGAGACCAGATAGGCCGTAATGCTGAGGTCTACATCGATGACCTCGTCATTAAAAGTCTTTCTTTTGATTCTTGCGTACATGACCTTGCTGAGACGCTCAGAACATTACGACACCATAACCTTCGGCTCAATCCCGCCAAGTGCATTTTCGCTTTTGGCTCGGGGAAATTCCTCGGGTACATGGTGTCCCAGCAGGGCCTCCAGGCCAATCCAGCAAAAGTCCGGGACGTAATGGATCTCCAGACGCCGAAGAACATAAAAGACGTTCAACGTCTAACTGGCGGCCCTGCCGCACTAAACCGCTTCCTAGCCAAGGCAACAGAAGCCCAGCTCCCCTTCTTCAGAATTTGGCGCCAAGCCAAGAACTTCCAGTGGACATCGCAATGTGACGAGGCCTTCATAGCTTTGAAGCAGCATCTCAAGCAACTACCCACCATGTCAGTACCTCTCCCCGGAGAGCCTCTCCTCATATACTTAGCCACCGCCGGCGAAGCAATTAGTGCGGCCCTCGTCCGCGAGGACCATGGCACACAACGACCTGTTTACTTCGTCAGTCGAGCCCTCTAGGGGGCAGAAGCTCGCTACTCCGTAACAGAGAAGACAGTTTTGGCCCTTGTCATAATGGCCCGTCGTCTACGTCCATACTTTCAAGGACATACAATCCACGTCCTTACTAATCAACCGGTTAGCCAAGTTCTCCTCAAACCCGATGTGTCGGGACGCTTTGCCAAATGGGCGATCGAGCTTGGAGAACACGACATACAGTTTCAACCTCGCCATGCCATCAAAGGACAAGCCCTCGTGGACTTTCTTGCCGAGGTCCCATTCAACGAACCCAAGTCAACTACGTCTCCCAAGGATGTACCTGAAACCAACCCCGCTGACGAAGCGAATATGTGGCACGTTTATGTTGATGGTGCCTCGGCCGCTAGAGGGAGTGGTGCCGGGGTTCTCCTCACGAAACCCGAGGGAGAGAATATCAAGTATGTCCTCCGTTTTAATTTTAAGGTGACAAATAACGAAGCAGAGTATGAAGCAGTAATTGCCGAGCTGCGACTCGCCCAAGCCCTGGGAGCCACACATGTACGTTTGTATACCGACTCTGAAGTGGTGTCCAACCAGATAAAAGGATCGTACAACGTAAAAGAAGATATGATGAAACGGTATCTTGCCCTAACTCAGCAACTTTTGCTAAATTTTGCCTCGGTTGAAGTTTTACAGATTCCCCGAGGAGAAAACACTAAGGCTGACACCCTTAGCAAACTAGCCTCCGCGGCCTCGTCAAATATTTCTGTTGATATACTTGTCGAAGAGGCTATGCATCCGGCAATACAGGAACAGGTCATACCCGTGGTGACCGATGTTGAACCATCATGGATGACTCCAATCATCCAATACCTCCGAGATGGCATTTTGCCCGCCGACAAGGTGCTTGCTCGTCAGATCTCACTGAAGGCGCCTAAGTACTCGCTTCATGACAGAGTCCTATACCGTCGCTCCTACTTGCAGCGAGTCTTCATTGTATTGGTCCAGTCCAGGCCGACTACGTTCTCTGAGAACTCCATGAAGGCTCATGTTCAAGTCACATCGGATCTCACACCCTCGCCAAGAAAGCACTCCGGTGGGGCTACTATTGGCTTACCCTATTTAATGACACACACAATCTGGTGTCGCAATGCGACAAGTGTCAGCGCCACTCTCGGGTGAAACATCTATCGCAGACCGACCTCATCGGCATCCAAAGCGCCTGGCTGTTCATCCAATAGGGCATTGACCTCGTTGGTCCATTCCCCGTCGCTCCAGGTGGGCTTAAATTTCTGGTTGTCGCCGTCGACTACTTCACCAAGTGGGTAGAAGTTGAACCACTTACTGCTATCACTGGCCAGAATATCCTCAAGTTCGTCTGGCGAAACATTGTTTGCCGCTTCGGCATCCCGAGCATAATTATTTCTGACAATGTAAAGCAGTTCGCCAACGATCCTTTTCGCTCCTGGTGTGTCGAATTACATATCAAGCAGATTTTCACTTCGGTGGCGCATCCTCAGGCCAAAGGCCAAGTTGAAGTAACGAACCGCACTATCATCAACGGCCTCAAGAAAAGGCTAGATCAGGCCAAGGGTCTTTGGGCTGAGAACCTTCCACAGGTTCTTTGGGCCTACCGCACAACACCTCATACTTCGACCAATGAAACACCGTACAACCTTACATATGGATGCGAAGCGGTCATTCCCGCTGAAATTGGTGTGCCCAGTCCCCGACTTCTCAACCACGACCTCGAGAACAATGAGGATGATCTTCGCGCTAACCTTGACGCGCTTGAACATCGCCGTGAACAAGCATTCATCCGACAAGCTAAATGTAAGCAGCAAGCAGCCAGATACTACAATATCGAGTTCGTGGGACTCAATTTTGAGTCGGAGACTTGGTGCTTCGGCTGAATTCTTCTAGTAAAGCCGCGCCCGAGGGCAAGCTACATGCCACTTAGAAAGGACTATATCGTGTTACCGCTGCCTCCGCCTCCGGGAGCTATCAGCTGGCATATCCAAATGGTACCCCGGTGCCCCACACATGGCATGTCAGCAACTTGCGACATTTTTTCCTCTAACCTACTTGGTTCGACAAATGTTTTTCTATTCTTTATTTTCTGCAATATTCTTTTACTTTTGTAGCATCTTAATTCTGTTGTCTTTCAGTTTTAGATTGCATTGTATTCCTATTTGTCCCGACAATGGATATTAATGCAATGTTTTCTTTACACATATATTATTCACTTGGCGCGCCGCGGGGATGCCCCGGCCCACTCTACTACACACTTAGTGGTATTAATTTATTACTTGTCTCCGGGCTAGAGTGACCTCTCGCCCGATCCGTCCGGGGAGATCTCAAACCTTATCTACGGACAAGACTTGACTCCTGCCCGATTCGTCCGAGGAGGTTTTTCAACTTGTCTCTGGACGCGTTCCAATATACTACGTCCTCCCGAGGACTAGAACAACTACATTGCATTGCATACTAGCACATTAAAAAACATCTTTACATACACATACATTTCCGTTCAAAAAAAAAAAATATCAAATTTTTTTCCTTTATACAAATATATTCCATACATACAATTTTATCTTTTACAAATCCTATACATCTTTATTAAATTTACACCATGCTATCTATTCTTGCCTCCTAACCAAAACTCGGCACTCCGGCGCCTTGGCAAGTTTCGCCCTGTGCTTGAACTCCTCCGGGACCTGGAAGCACTCCGGGGCACTCCTCTGCTCCTTGGGCCCCCCCTGGCTGCTTTGCTGTCCACGGCTCGGCTGGCTCGCCCTCTTGGTTGGCCCTGATTTATGTGCCCATTCTACTGGGTCCCACTCTGCCGGGGCCATCTCTTCGACTTCCTGGGCGAACTCCCGAACTTGTTCCGTGGACTCCAGGCTTCGCTCTGGCTCCGCCTCTCGCCGCACTGCCGGTCTTCTTTCGGGCCTTGACCCCTCCTTGCTGGCCCTACTCGCCACAGCGGAGCTCGGTTCCTCAATTATGATTCCTCCGGCCCGCGCCGTACAAGTTGGCCTTTTTCTGCGTGTTTTGGAGGCCTTGTCCCGGCTGCAGCTTGCGACGTTCTCTTCCGGAGTGCGGTGCCATCTCTTCCGGCCTTCTAGGTTTTGATACATACCGAGGAGGAGCTCCAACACCAGGCGTTTCCTGTACACCTCGGCCGAGTTCGGATCCCCAAGGTCCATTAATTCTTTTATTTCCGCTTGCACTTCAACGATCCGAGCCTCGAGGTCCTCAAATGTTAACAGACCAAATTCTGTTAACATCCGCTCGTATTCTCGGTGGCACGTACATCCGCTCCACCTCGGCATCTTTTGATAAAGCATTGAGCTTGAAGTGCAGCGCATTCTCCTTAGCCTCGGTGTGAGCCTTCTCTGCCTCGGCCAGACTCTTCTCGGCGGCAGCTAGTTTTCTCTCCAGCTGGGGTACAACGTGCTTCTGCAGGTTGTCTCTCTCACCTCAGAACCAGTCCAAAGACCGCATCAGTTGCTTTATTATGCTATGCAGCCCCTCGATGCTCTCCTGTTAGCAGCTACACATTCAGTACTATACACAACATGATTCATGGCCGTACCAGTACAAATCAACAAAATTGTTCAACATTCATTCGAAATTTTACTTCGGAGTTCAACCAAGTACAAAGTCATTGGGGTTCGAATACATCAACAAAAACGTACATACATTCGTTACACTATCTACATCAGTTACAATTTATTCAAAATTGGGGGGAACTGACCTCCCCTGGTTCGGTCTCCTCGGCTGCTGCTGCTGCTGGCTGCTCTCCCTCCTGAGGCAAAGTCTGGCCGTCCCCGGGGCTTTGCCCCGACGCTTCTGCTGGAGGCTCCATCCTTGGAGGCGGGGCCCGTTTTCGTGGCTCCGGCACGAACTGCCCCCTTCTGTATGCCAGGAACTCCTCATCCTAGTCTACGTCGCAGTTGGCAACCTCCTCGGCAGTCAACACCGTGCCCTTCTCTGCCAGTGCCTCCACTAGGGGCCATTCGGGGACCTGGGTCAGAGCCTCGTAGTAGGCCTCCTCCACGGCGCCTACTGAGTTGTAGTCGTATCCGAACTCTGAACGATACACGTTCACGTCCAGATAGACGTCCTTCACTTTCTCCAGCAGCGCGGAGCGGGTAGCAGTGTCGCCAATGGACACGAACCTCATGTCGAGGAACGTGCCCATTTGGAGGAGCTTCTCGGCGAACGTCTTCAGTAGGGCCCTTTGGCGCCCGATCACCACGGCGTCTTTGCCTTTGAGCTCGGCGCGGAGCTCCGCCACTTCGCCCTGGAGCAGCCCCACCTCTGCCTCCACGCCCGGAAGTCGGGCCACTTCCTTCTCCACCTCGGAGGCTCTTTTCCGGGCCTCGGATAGGTCGTGGGAGAGTTTGTCATTGCGGGTACGGAGCTCCCGCAACGCATCGGCTAGTTCCTCCTTCTCCTCCCTCTCGCTCCTCCGCTCGAGCTCCATAATTCCTCGGGCTAGCTGCAGCAGCTCCTCGGTCTCTGGTCCTTTCAGACCCAGAATGCTCATTGGCCCCTGTGAAAAAACAGTCCGTCAGCTTATTACAACATATAACGGAAAATACCAATTACACGTACCTCGGGGGCAGCGTCTGTGCGCATCCTCTTTGCCTCCGAGGGTGGCATAAAAAATGGCTCCGGCCTCTTCCTTGACCTTGGCGTCAAGCCGGTTATTACCACGTCTTCTTCGGTCCCTTGAGACCGAACTTGTCTCGGGGACGCCCCTCCTTTTGGTGCCACCTCGCCAGCAACACCTTTCTTTTTCAATGCTGGTGGCATTTTTGGGCTCCTCGAAACGTCTTTTCCGAATTGACCCACTACAAACACAATAAACGAAGTCAGAACTCCTGCAATATAACAACACACACAACACAATAAATAGTCCTACCCTCGTCAGACGCCCCAGCAGACGAGCCCTGGCCTCGGATCAGATTTTCCTCCGGTACTTCCGAGTAGTAGAGGCTCAAACCCGCCTCTTCCAACTTCTTCTCCGAGCACACTTTTTTAAAGATACCCACGGTGCGGAAATCCTCCACTGACTCCGGCTCCGCTACTGGGGCACTATCTACTATCTCCTCCCGTCTCCACCTCGGGAGGGTCTCGCTCACCTTTACGAACAAAAATTTCTCCTTCCAGCCATCCACCTTACCGGGGTTTTTACTTTAAAACCACCCCGGGGCCTCGGACTAAATGAGTACCACCCCTTCGCTTTCCCGAAAGCTTTTAGCTGGAAGAAAAATCTAAATATACCTACGTCGGGCTCTACCCCGACACTCTTACAAACTACCAAAAACCCTACTACCTGCCTAACGGCATTGGGCGCTTACTGGCACAATGTGATTCCGTAATACCTCAAAAGCTGTACTACGAAGTTCCACAGGGGGAATCTAAGACCCACCTTCAACTGGTCTATATACACCCCAACAAACCCCTTCGGCGGGCAACAGACTCGGTCGCTGGGCTCCGGCACTATGTATTCTAAATTATAGGGAAAGAAAAATGAGGGAATCAGCGTTTATAGCTGCACCCGAGTCATTCGGGGTGCCTCCGAGGCCACTTCGAAATCCTCCTCGAGGCAGTCGCTGAAGTCTACTGCTCGAGTCGAAATTTCCCTACAATCCGCCCGAAATACGGTCCTAATTTCCCTCTTCTCAGGGAATATACTTCGTAACGGCACTGCATTAATCGGGCGTTCCGCCGTTCCCACTTCCCTAATGGAGGACGAAGACGAAGAAGAAGACATACTTACTTGTTTCAAATAAATTGTTGCTCTGAAAATTGCAAGGTGATTCTCCTTTTCTCCCGCTCTTTGTCTGTCGCAATTTGCAAATGAAAGGTAAAGTGAATCTTCCTGTACAAGCTTTATATATATATCCAAAAATCAACGACTCAGATTGCGACCTTTCGCATTCAACGCATGTGATGCACGCGTGTTTTTCACGCGCTTTCTAGATAACTAGACGCGTGGAGAGTCACGCGTCTTGAGTTTTGGGTCAACATTGATTGATTACTTCGCCTTTCTTTCAACTCCGGTTGATTATCTCTCCCCAGGGGTATTTTACTTCAACTCCGGTTGATTATCTCTCCCCGGGGGTATTTTACTTCTACTCCGGTTGATTATCTCTCCCCGGGGGTATTTTACTTCCACTCCGGTTGATTACCTCTCCCCGGGGTTATTTTATTTCAACTCCGGTTGATTACCTCACCCCGGTGCACACTATTCCAACTCCAGCTGACTACCTCACCTCGAGGGCACACCATTTTAACTCCTAGGAACTACATCACACCGGGGATTCATCAATTCACCTCGGAAACCACCTCACACCCATGCCATTCTCGACACACTTCAAGCTGAAGCTTGTACCTCGCTCCAGCTGATGGGGGGGCATCTGATAGGTATGGCTCAACCTACTCGGGTAGGCCCAGTTTGCCACCCGGGTTACTTGGGCTTGGAAAACACAAGCCCACGAAGAAGCCCATACATGGGCGTGCACAAGCCTATGCGACCCAAACAAGAGAAGAATAAGTCAAATAAATATTCCTCAACCGCCATGCAGGCGTGGCCCATGATCTCCTCAACCTCCCATGCACGATTGTAGGCGCCAGGGTAGTGGGCAGTTCACAACGGGCCTCCGGAAAGATCTGTATAGATTAAGGAAGAGAATTAATTGTAAGGGGACTAATGCCATTTTTTGTATCTGGACGAAAATAGTAAAAACAATCGAGAGTGATTACTCTTTTCCAGTGGACGTAGATCTCCGAGATCGAACCACGTAAATCCTTGTGTTATTTGCGTTCTTACTATCTTTATTACTCCGTTAGACTGCCTTAATTATGGTTCCGTTGGTATTCGGGTCTCCACATTATCAGTAGCTTCAGATGCAGCAATATATTCGGCTTCAGTGGTAGAATCGGCAGTTGTACTCTATTTGGAACTATTCCAACTCACTGCATCGCCATGGAGAACGAAAACATGTCCTGACTGAGACTTGAAGTCATCATGGTCTGTTTGGAAGCTAGCATTAGTATACCCAGTAACTGATAACTCTGGTTGCCCACCATAGACTAAGAAATATTCTTTAGTCTTTCTAAGGTACTTAAGAATAGTCTTGACAGTTCTCCAGTGTATCTCACCGGGATTTTGCTGAAATCTGCCTGTCATGCTGAGTACATAAGCCACATCTGGCCTAGTACATATCATGGCATACATAATAGTAACTATAGCCGAAGCGTACAAGATCTTCTTCATGTAACTAATTTCTTTGTCATTAGAAGGGCAACCTTTTTTAAACAATATAATGCCATGTCACATAGGAAGAAATCCTTTCTTGGAATTTTCCATCGAGAAGCGTCTCAGCAATTTGTAAGTAGACTGAGACAATCCCAACATCTTATTAGGTCTATCTCGATAGATCCTAATTCCAAGGATGTAAGAAGCCTCACCCAGATCCTTCATCATGAAGGAGCTAGACAACCAATCTTTCACGGATTGCAACATGGAACGATCGCTTCCCATTATCAGTATATCGTCAACATATATGATAAGGAAGACAACATTTCCATTCTTCCGTTTACTATAAATGCATGGATCCTCTTTACTTCTGACAAAATCAAACAATTTGATAGCTCTGTCAAAGCAAATATTCCAACTCGTAGATGCTTGCTTGAGTCCATAAATGGATTTCTCTAACTTGCATACTCCATTCGCCTTTTCTTTGGATATAAAACCTTCAGGTTGTGACATATACACAGTACCTTCGAGTTCTCCATGGAGAAACGCAATTTTGACATCCATTTGCCAAATGTCAAAGTCATAGTATGCATCTATTGCAAGTAATATCCTAATGGACTTGATCTTAGCGGCTGGCGAAAAGGTTTCATCATAGTCAATGCCCTCACGTTGACTATAACTCTTTGCCACCAACCTAGCCTTGTAGGTTTATACCTTGCCATCTGCATCTCTCTTCTACTTGAAGATCCATTTGTAGCCTATGGGGCGAGCCCCATCTGGAAAATCAACTAGTTCCCAGACTAGATTGAGGTACATCGAGTCCATTTCAGATGTTAAGGCAGCCAGCCACATCTTCGAATTGGTGCCCGACACCGCTTCGATATAGGTCTTAAGTTCGTCGTCTTCTGAATCAACATCATCATCTTGGTTCTCAACCAATAGATTTAGTCTTTCAGGTGCGCGAGGATTCTTTTGAGGCCTATTGAGTTGCTTTTATGTTGGTTCAGGCGGTTTATTCTGATCGTGATGAGGTTCCTGCGTGTTGATACATTTGGGATATTCTCAAGAATTTCACTATGATTTTCTTAAGGTGGGGTTGATACAATATCTTATCTTTGATGCATCTCATTGTCTTGAGGTGACCCTCTAAGAGTCATTTTCCCTCCCAATAGATCATCAAAAACTCCCACTGAGTTCTTGTCCACTCCATTGGACAATACCTCATCCTCCATGTTATCTTGTGGTTCTTGAATTTCGTCAAGTTCTACCGTGTTGTAACCTTGTTCCTTGGAGACATAATTATCTTGAAGAAACGTCACATTCCTGGATACTATCACCTTGTAATCTCTAGGACAATATAATTTATATCCTTTGGTTTCTTTAGAATATCCCACAAAATAAGATTTTTCACTTTTAGATTCCAACTTATCAGTCATCATCTTCTTAACAAAAGCAGGACAACCCCAGGTCCGCATATGGTTAAGACTCAGTTTTCTGCCACACCATAATTCATATGGTGATTTCTCGACCGATTTAGAGGGAACTCTATTCAGAATATAAATTGTGGTAAGTAAGGCATAACCCCAAAGGAATAAAGGGAGACTGGTGAAACTCATCATGGATCGAACCATATCCAATAAAGTCGGTTTCTCCTTTCAGATACTCCACTCATATGTGGTGTACCCGGAGGTGTCCAGTCCAAGGATTAAAATATCTCCGATATTTACCGATATCTCTCCAAAATTTCTCTTTTTTTTGCGATACCGAAATGATATTCGGATGAAATAAATTTCTGTCAGAATTTCTCCGAAATATCCCAAAGTTTCAAAATATCTCCGATATTCACCGATATTCACCAATATCTCTCCGGAATCTCTTTTTTTTGGCGATCCCAAAACGATATTCGGATGTAATAAATTTCTGTCATAATTTCTCCGAAATATCTCTGAAATTTCAAAATATCTTCGAAATTTCTCCAAAATCTCCAAGAATTTCGATTTGAGCTATCTACAGGTATAATTTGTTGAATTTTATAGAAATTTTGATGAATTTTGGTGAAATTTCGGTGAATATCGGTTAATTTCGGTGAAATTTTGGGAATTTTTTTTTATATTTTTGATTTTTTTAAATGGTTGATATGATATGCAATTGGCTCTTATTTGAACTAAAGAGGGCTCTCTCCAGGTATAATTTGTTGAATTTTACAGAAATTTCGATGAATTTCAGTGAATATCGGTTAATTTCGGTGAAATTTCGGTTAATTTCGGTGAAATTTTGGGATTTTTTTTATATTTTCGATTTTTTTAAATGGTTGACATGATATGCAATTGACTCTTATTTGAACTAAAGACATTACTGAACATAGAAAAAGAAGAAATCTGACGAAAAACAACAGGTTGTCAACATTTTAATTATGATTTCTATCTTTTTTGGTGAAGAACTTGTTATGATTTCTATCTTTTTTTTTTTTTTTTTTTTTAATTTTATTTAGTCTTAACTTTTAAATATTCCTCATTTATTTGGGCTTAACTTTTAATTAGTGTTGCTCTTGAATAAAAAATGTTATAGGTCAAGCAAGAAAAACTTTATATATTGTAAATATTCTTAATGTTTTAACTTACATAATGTTGAAATAATTTTAATAAAGACTTTAATATATTTGAATTAACCAACTAATTGTATATGTGTAAATTTGGCTCAATTTTTAGATTAAATATTTGAATTTAAGTATGTTTATAACAATCTATAAAATATCGTGATAAATTATATGTTTTAATATATTTTTCGGCGTTTTTTAAAATATTACACCGACATTTCGATATTAATCGAGATTTCACCGAAATCTCTTTAAATTGAAACATCGATATCTCCGTAATCACCGATATTTTCGTCCCTGGACTCCAGTCTGACTGGATTCCATGTGATTTCAAGTAATCAAGAAAATCTCGGCTTAAGTATTCCCCTACTCGATCTGATCGGAGCAAGGTTCTAAAAGTCGCTAGGCGCTAATTAGGCGGTGGACTGGGGCCTAGCGACTAATCGGGGTTTGGGCGGGACTAATCGGGGCATCGACATAGTTAGGCGGAGAGGAATCGAAAAATAAACGTAGGCGGTCAATGGGAGCCTAGCGCCTAGACGGGGATTAATCGGAGCTAGTTGGGGATTTTTAGAACAGAGGATCGGAGAGTCTTAATACTTTTCCCAAGTTGTTTCTCAACTACTAACTTAAACTCCTTAAATTTCTCGAAGGCTTGAAATTTGTGTTTCATGAGATACACATATCCATACCTTGAAAAATCATCAGTAAAAGTTATGAAGTACGAATATCCACCTCTTGCTTGAGTTGGGAACGGTCCGCACACATCTGTGTGGATCTACTCGAGCACAACCTTGGCAAGTAGCCCTTTCCCAGAAAGTGGTTTACTTGTTATCTTTCCTTTGAGACAAGATTCGCAAGCACCATATGATTCGAAATCAAATGATATGAGATAGTCTAACTTTCTCAATCTTGCTATTCTTTTTCTCATTGATATGACCAAGTCTACAGTGCCAAAGATAGGTTTTATTATTTGTATTACTTAGCTTAGGTCATTTGTTTTGTACATTGAGAATATTTTGTTCACATTCAAGCATATATAAAGCATTCGAAAGAGAGGCACTTCCATAAAACAATCCATTAAGCGAAAACGAGCATCTACTGTTTGCAAAATGGAAGGAAAAACCTTGAATGTCTAACATTGGAATGGAAATAATATTCTTTGAAATTGTAGGAACAAAATAACAATCATGTAAATCTAGTCTATATCCTGAAGGAAGATCTAATCTATAAGTCCCTACACGTTCAGCAGCAACTTTTGCTCCATTTCCCATACGTAAGTCTACCTCCCCAGGCCTCACTTTCCTGCTGTTACTTAGGCCCTGGACATTGTTACAGCTTGTGTGAGCCACAAGCTGTATCTAATACCCAGGATTGTGAATTGTTTATAGACATATTTATCTCAATGACAAACATACCTGAGCTTCCAACTAATGCACCTTGTGCTTTGAACTTTGGGCAGTCACTTTTTCAGTGTCCCTTCTCGTGACAGAATAGACACTCATCCTTTGGCAGTTTCAGCTTCTTTTGAATCCCTCCACTCTTCGGCTTCAATGTCGCACCGCTAGATGCTTTCTTTTTCTTCTTCTGCTTATTCTTCCTTTTGGTAGAGTTCGCAGAAGAGCTCACCATGAGCACAAATTTGCCTTTTTCATAGGTCTTAAGCATGTTGTGAAGCTCAGGCAAAGTCACCTTCGTGTTGTTCATATTGAAATTCACTATGAAATTTTCAAAAGAACTAGGAAGTGACTGCAAGATTAGATTAGTTGAGACACTTAAGGATAACACCGTTCCAATCGATGTCAACCTCTCAATTAATCCGCTCATCTTCAGTACATGCTCAGAAACCTGGGCCCCGTTATGAAGTTTATACTTAAAGAGGTCACTGAGTATCTCATACTCCATTGTCTGAGCTTGTGAGGCGTACAGACTCTCCAAGTATTTTATCATCTCATGAGGGACCATGTGTTCATGTTGCCTATGCTTCAATACTCATCGAAGACAACATGACACACTGAGCCGACGTGACATCCTCAACATACTTCTTGTGAGCATCTGCGTCAAACTTAGCATACTCAGGAGAAATTTTGTTAGAGATGGCACTGATTAGTTCGTCCAAGACGTACTCAATCTTTTCTTGCCTTAGCATCAAGCGCAAGCAACGGAGCTAATCCGTAAAGTTAGACCCAGTCAACTTGTTTGATTCCATCAAATATTTATAAGCCAAATTCGACATTTTTATCTGAACAGAAAAATAATCAAACGGAAAAGTAAATTAGAATAAAGTAAATAAAGATCACATTCATATCACTAGTCAAAACAAGGGTTTATTGTAATGATTAGCTCCCACCAATTTTAACATATTATGCGTCCCCAAACACAAAATACGGATTTATAATAATTATAAATCTTAGTGGTCCAAGATCCAAGTCTATATTATTGGAGCCTCTGCTTTGGCTGATGATTGCAATAATATCACTCAGTAGGCCTCCAAGTCAATTGCAACAACAATTTTGCAATTTCTGGTTAATTAATCCAATTAATTTTGCGTCCTTAAACTACTTTGGTCGCTTTGGCGTCACAAAATAATTTAAGCAAGTCAATTCCATCACACGATGCCAACCATGCATCTATGAATGAGCCCCAACCTCGTCGTTTTAGAGTAAACGCTTTGGTGTAAAACTCGTGGATGAAGAGATTAAGAATTTCAGATAATTATGATGGACGATGCTTTTATTTCTAAATAAGACTTGATTTTGGTGGGGATTTTCTATGTGATACTAATTGTCAAATTTAATATCTAATATTAAATTAAACGCAATTACTGGGTGCCGCCTACCCAGGCATAAGAAATGCGGACCACACATATTGGGCGCCACCGTCTACCCAAACATAAAAGCGGTCTTAAATTACTATTATTTAAATGGAATAAGCATAAAATCAAATAATAACTTATCACATAATTTCAAATAAAGTTCAACGAATAAAATTGTCAATCCAATAAAAAATTTATCTTTAATTAAATGTGGATTAAAATTAAATATATTAATTCCAAATTAATATATATATATATATATATATATATATATACATATATACTTTTAATATTAATTCAAAATTAACATAAATATATAAGTCTAGTATCATTCTTTCAAAATTAAAAATACTTTCAAAATTTATTAATTTAATTAATAAATTGATATTAGTCTATTAGATTAATATATTAATACAAGTATACCGTTAATGTTAACTCCAAATTAACATAAATGTATAAATCTATTATTATTATTATTTCAAAACAATAATAATAAGATTTATCAATCTAATTAACAAATTAATATTGTAATTGGGTCTTAAGAATTAATCTAATTAATAGATCTAATTTCATTAATTAAATAAAATCAAAAGGTTTTTTTTTTTTTTTTAACTGCCCAAACGGGCTATATTTGCAAAATTTATGAGAATGAGCCTAGCCCAGATTTTAGCCCAAGCTATTAAATCAAGCCTAATTTAATGGCGTGGTCCAGCTTTCGGCCCAACTTCTCCTGCATGGCCCAGCATGGAGGTAGTCCAGCCCATTACCCCGGCCCAGACCTAACCTAGATCCAGCCCAGCCCAAATCTACAAACCCTAAACACTGCCACCTGCCGCCGCCAACTCCGCCGCTGCGGCAGCCAACGATTGTCACGCGCAACAGCAGCCAAACCTCTGCCGCCGCCGCCACAGCCCCGCCGCCGCCCCGCCGAATCGTCCTACGAAACAGATCGGCAACGCAGTAGGAGAGCAACGACCGCCGCGCTGCTGCCGTCAAAATGCACAGCAGCAGCGGCATCGCCGCCGCCACCGTCGAGCAGATCGTGCCCATCAGTAGCAGCTACAGCACCGCTGCCGCCGCCTGTCACCCGTCAAACTGCAGCAACAACAACAATCGCTAACCACCGTTGTTTGCTGCCCAGCAGCAACAGCCATGGCTGCAACTCTCCTGGTCTCTTCATCTACATCATTGGCAGGGTAGACACCCATCGCCAGACTCCCTGCCTCCTTGCTCAGCCACAGCACAACGGCGGCAAACGCCGCCGTCGCCACCTCCTCGCTCTGGCAGAGGGGTAGTGAGGAAAAAGGTTTGGACAAAATAGGTTTCAAAACTTGTGTTTTGCAGACTCAATTTTAAAAACCAAAAGCACATTGTGCGTAATTAGGTTTCAAAACAGATTTTAAAATTCCAAATTTGAGTTTACATAATTAATAAAAATTTTACAGAATTTCAGTTTTACAATTTTAATCCACATGAAATTAAATCAATTTCAATTATAAATCTAGCCCTAGGCTCTGATACCACTGTTAGTAATTCTCGACTACATCTAATGTACGCAGCGGAATATAAATCGAGAATTATGATAGTGATCCATAATTGAATTAAACATTGAGCATTGATTACGCTAAAGTTGGAATAACTTACTTGTGCGTAATTAGTCGGACAAAATTGAGCGATTGATTCACCACTTCAGGTATCCACGCGTATGTCGTCCGCCGTAGGAACTATCCTCGGTATAATTGTTCAATAATTGATTGCTAGGAAATCCCTTATTGAACTATTTGATGTTTCTTACTGCCAAGATTAATTCTCCCTACAATAGAAAATATATATATATATACAGATATATATATATATATATATATATAGTTCATATACCCCAGATATATGGACCTAATATTCTGACCTGCTTTAATTAATATAACCTATTATTTAATTAAAGTCCATATCCTAATCTAGTCAATTACTTTTAATTTGTACAATGAATTGTAATTATAAGAAATAGAACACTTGGAGGCTATAACAATGGTATAACAAAAGTTGACATTTGAGATTACATACATTTTTAGATTCGAAGTTGACATTTGTAAATGCCATATTTTATAATGTATAACAAAAAGTTTACATTAGTTTAACCTTTTATTATTTAGGGGTAATTACAAAAAGGCAGCTAAACTATTACCACTTTTTCAGTTCGGCATATAAACTATTAGCTGTTACCAAACTGCCGCTAACCTATACGAAAATTACAACTCGACTGCTACCGGACGCAATACCGGCCAAAGACACGTCATGTGACTTGCACACCCGGTTTTGGGTTCCAGTTTCGAATTTTAATATAGTTTTAAAAATTAAAATCCTAAAATATGAAAATGCTAAATTCTAAAACTAAAAAACTAAAAACTGAATTCCTAAAAACTGAATTCTAAAAACTAAACTCTAAAAACTAACATACTAAAATTAAACCTAATTAAAATAACTCCTAACTCATATTAGTTTAGGATTGCAGCTTCTAGAAGGTCAAGGGTTTTACCCCATTCCGTCTCAGCCGTCGCGATTCAATGGAGAAGGTGACCCGCTCCGTCACCCTTGAAGGCCTCCTTAACATCGCGTTTGTTTCTTCGATTTGGTGAACCCATTCCAGTCGATTTCGCAATATAGAAGAAAGAAGCATAAAAATCGAGAGGGTAGGGTTTCGGAAAGTATTGAAGAAATGGGTTGGGTTGTTCGTGGGAAAACAACCGAGAACAAACCAGAGGGCAACTTATGTCCGGATTATGGTATGATAACATCCCCTTTCTAATTTTGATGCCTATTTTTCATTTTTTACCGAGGGGAGTAGTTATGTTTTTTGTCTGATTGTTGATGTTTGTTGAGCTTTTCTGGATATATTGTATTCAATGGTGGAATCTGAGCTGTAAAGAACTGTCTTCTTTGGTGTTGTGCATTCGAGGGGGATTGTTTTGCTTTTTGTCTGATTGCATTAGTTAAATCAATGGTGGAATCTGATATTTGTGGCCTTATTCGAATAGTTTATTTGTAGGTGGAATCTGAGCTGTAAAAATGAATAATTTATTCTGAGTATCAATATGGTATATTCTCTTTTCTGATAAAAATTGTATTAGTTTAGGTGGTAGGTAGACATACAGGTATTGAATATGAATCAGAAACAAGCTTTTGAATATTTGTATTTGAAATTTACGCGTAAGTTTGGTTAAAGCTTTGAAGAGTACCAAATTAGCACTTTCTGATTGTGGTTATTATCGTATGCGTAGAGAGCTACTTGGATTTGGGTAAAAGGTGTTGGAAATACTTGTTTGACATTGTTTATCTATTCTAAATTCTAATTGCCGTTGACTTGTACATGTTACTGTTTTTCTCTGATTATGGAAGTGTATTGTCATTAGTGAATAAGTGGTTTAGTTGAGAATAATTTGATTATTTAGTCGGTAATTTATTTGTTGATGCTTATTTTGTATTTTTTGGCCTTTTTGCTACTTTCAGGCAACGATAATGACAAATTCACTATCCAATTTTGGCACTCCGGAAAGTTTATGGATTTTGGTCGAATCGTATATTGTGGACCTCACATGGCTGTCGACTACGTTGATTATGTCGACATTGACCAAATTTCAATTATCGAGCTTCTTGAAATGGTTAAGGAGATTAGATTGGAAAAGGTTAAATCAATTCACTGCAGTAAAGGAGGGCCTAGGGATTGTCACAGCTTACTTGCTTTGGAAACCGACAAAGATGCCCTTGAGATGGTCCAATATATTGATGGGGATGGGATGTTAGGTATTTATGTGGAGCATGAAGCTGATATTGGCGAGAATAACGCTGAAAATGCAGAGGTTGACCATGAGACAGCAACTAAAAATGTAGATGTTGAAGGGGAGGCTGCAGCTGAAAATACATTAGGGGAAAACGATGGTATACCTCCAGTTGCTACCACTGTGGATCAAGAAGATGAGGACGCAGCTGATATTCAGTTTCCAGAGCCGTTATATAGCGTTGTGAATGTTGATACAAGCGAAGACAGCGATGATGCGCAAAGCGTTGGCGAAGACTCTGATTTTTGCGAAGAATTTGAAGATAGTGATGTTGATCAATGCGAGGATGAAATTCTATTTGAGAGTAACATTGACGATGATGTCGAGTGGGTTGGTATGGGCCAACACAAAGAGGCGGGAGAGGGCTGCATTAAAGATCAAGAGAGGGTCAAAGACAAGATTCAGAATTACCCGATATCTACTAAGAAGTTAAACATTGTTGCTGCTAAGTTCCATCTTGACATGCGATTTCCCGATGCTTCAAGTTTCAAGGATGCTGTTCGAGCTCATTCAATTAAGCTTGGAAGAGATGTGAGGTTCACTTTTAGTGAAAAGTGGAAAGTCCAAGCCAAATGTAGGCACCCTACCTGTCCGTGGCTTATCTATGCATCTCGGTTTAGAAAAGAGGACACACTACAGGTGAAGACGTTCAACGGAAAGCATAAGTGTCCTAGGCGGCAGAAAATCAGCCATGCCAATGCCAGATGGTTGGCTAATATGTACAAAGATATGATACAGACCAATCCCAAGTGGCCTGTTGCCTCAATGATGGTTATTGCTCAGAAGCGAGTGAAGCTGACATTCAATAAGTGGCAACTGTACCGAGCAAAGAGAATAGCTACTGAGATGGGTAGAGGGTCCGACGCCGAACAATACGCAATGTTATGGTCTTATGCTGAAGAGATCAAGAGGGCTGATCCAGATACTACCATCAAAATCAAATGCAAGCAAGTTGGTGGGAAGCCTCAATTCAAAAGAATGTATGTGTGTTGGGGTCCTCTGAAGAAGGGATTTGTTGAGAATTGTCGGCCGATAATCTTTTTAGACGGATGCCATCTCAAGACTAATTGTGGTGGTATCCTCTTGACTGCAATAGGAATGGATCCTAACATGTACCCAGGCCAGTTGCCTATGCCGTAGTTGAGAAAGAGAAGAAAAAGAGTTGGTTGTGGTTTTTGAAGTATCTAATGAACGACTTGCGCATAGTGAATCCTTATAGTTGGACTATTATGTCCGATAAACAAAAAGGATTGATTGATGCCGTGGATGAGGTGTTAGTTGGTTGTGAACACCGATTTTGTGTACAACATTTGTACCAAAATTTCAAGCTAACTCATAGAGGTATGGCTTTGAAGAATGGGCTTTGGAAGGCAGCTAGAGCTTCAAGAGTTGTTGACTTTGATAAAGCCATGAAGGAAATGAAAGAGATGAATACTTCGGCCTATGATTGGCTTGTGAAAAAGACCTGCTGCACATTGAAGTTGATCGCATTTCAGTACCTTTCCTAAATCCGACGTGCTAGTAAATAACATGTGTGAGAGCTTTAACTCCATGATTCTGAAGGCAAGAAGTCTCCCAATCCTGTCAATGCTTGAGGCTATTCGCCTTGGATTAATGAAAAGAATCCATGTCAGAAGGGATGAAATGCTGAAATATAATGGAAATATGTGCCCTAAAGTATCTAACATGTTAGAACTTTGGAAGAAAAAATCGATGGACTACATTGCGCATTGGAATGACGAGGATCAATTCGAGGTTGAAAATAATGGAGTGTCCAAGTTTAGAGTCCATCTTGGTCGTAAAGAATGCAACTGTAGAAGGTGGGAGTTGACGGGTATACCTTGTCCGCATGCCATATGTGCGATGAATTACTTGGACTACGAACCGGAAGACTATGTGCATGACTTCTATAAAAAAGAAACCTTCATCAAATCTTATAGCTACTTATTACCGACTTTGAATAGTCCAGACATGTGGCCACAATTGGGGGTCGAGCCCCTGATCCCACCGGTTGCCGAATGCATGCCCGAAAGGCCCAAAAAACACGCTAGGAAGAAGGATGAGGTTGTGAAGAAGAGTGAGACAAAATTGAGCAAAAAAGGGATTACAATGACATGCTCGCTTTGCCACAAAACTGATCACAATAGGAGGAGGTGTGAGCTCAACAAAAAGGAAGGAATGGACATACCGGCTCCGAATGTAGATGATGAGGGTAACCGAGAGTCAACTGCACCAACGAAAAGGGTAAGTGAACAGTATTTCCACTCGTTGGATAATATCTCGTATGAATATTATTTGTTGTTGTTTGACTTGATTTCGTGGAGTAGTCCAATTTATTAATTTTTTTTTTTTTTGTAATCTGATGTGTATATATGGAATCGATGCATCGTGCTGCTGTTATAATTTTTGGCCTTCCCGAAATAAACATGATATGTGGATCAATTATACCTGGCTGCTTTTATATTTTTTGGGGATTGGATTGTTGTTAATTCTGATCTGAATCCTCCCATATTTTCTTGATACATGTTGTTGTGGGAGCTGCTAGTAAAGCAACTACACATACATTTTGATGATTTGTTGGCATTTTAACATCATTTAGCTAAACAATTATACCTTAGTTTAGTGTTGCTGTTTTGACCATTTTGATGAACAATTACATTGTATTTAGGGAAGGAAAAGAAGAAGTGTGGTTGCTGAAAGTATGGATCCAAAAAGTGGCTTGGAAAGTAACATAACCGAAACTCCGTCGAAAAAGGTATGGCCTCTATTCACAGGAAAAAACAAAAAAAATTGGTATATTTACTGAAAATGGGTATACTTATGCCGGGGGCGTAATTGACTTGATATTAATTTATTTTGTACCATTAGGGTAGAAAAGGTAAGATTAAGAGAGGGAAGGGTTCGCCGAGTAAGAAGAACGTACCTCGTGCACCTGAGATAGACGAAACAACTGAAACTAATGTGAGTAATTTTGACTAAGACTGAACATTGATTCCAATTTATACTGAATATTATGTTTGTCCTCTTAATCAGGTTTCTCAATCAACTCTATCATCTCCCCCTGTGAGAGTCACGAGAAATATGGCGCACAATGCATCATTGGGTAAGAGCCCAAATAAATCTGATGTGGATGAAAAAGGGAAATCGAGAGTTAAGAAGACGCCTTTGAAGAAAAAAGAAGGTGGTAGCAAAGGGGGACATGAAGATTTGGGAACTCAGACTTCAACAAACAAGGCCTTCTGCACCATCTCTGGAAAAAGCAATGTAAAATTCTCGACAACCAACGGTCGAAGTTCAAGCACATCTGTTGCACCACAATCGACAGAGTCAACCATTTTGGGTTCATATTGGCAGGTTCTCCCAAGTGGAGAGATTTGAGCAACTTTTGTGTGGGGGGGGGGGGGGGGGGAGGGGTAATGTGATATTGTGATGAACTTAACACCAAACTGTCGGTGTCTTTTGACTTGTTTTGTCAGTTTGTTTTGCTTTCCATACGCTTTAATCAGCCAACAAATTTATGGGCGAGAAATGTTTTGGCTTAGTAAATTGTGGATGTTATTGTTATTTTGATGTCATTTAACACCAACTGATGTTTTACTGTTTTCTTCAATGGGTATTTTAATTGATATTTTGCTCGAAGCATCTTAATGTGGTGCAATATATATCGCTTTCAGAGTCAATTTTTTTTTAGGATGTTTGAATATACAAGTTTATTTTGTTCAAAATACTAAAATTGGAACCTAAATTCAAGAACAGTTATTCCAAATCAAATCAATTATTATCAAGATTCATACAAAATTCGTTAATACAACAACCATACGAGAATGAAAAATTCACGTAGTTACACAAACCCACATGCTTACAAGAGGGCTCAATTGTTATCAAGATTCATATAAAATTCGTATAAACTTGCTTATCAAATCTCCCATAACAAACCCACATGTTTACATAGCTCAATCCATACGAGGGGTAAAAATCCACTCACACATGATACTAGACTCATTTCAAGCAAAATACGAGATAAGAATATTATTGCTACACAAGTTAGATACAAAATGGAGCAATTATCATAAAAAGCCTTTGCCTTGCAATATGGGTAAAATTGGCAAAAGCAATTTACAAAGTCAACGACATAACAGAATCCACGACATAACAGAGTTAAACTAATCTGCATAGACAGACAAACAACTAAGTCTAATTGATAGAACTACAATTAGGTGTCTCACTACCAAACACATAATCACTTGTACAGATAGAAAACAATCCAAGAAGCCATTAGCAATATCCAAAGCCATTTTGCCTTCGATTTCTCACGATTCACTTCTGCCTCTAATCGACTCAATTCATCTTCTAGGCCATTTACCTGTCCACTGTGCCCCCTTGCGTTGCCTTGTCCACGGCCTTGCGCCATATCATTTAGTCTTCTCAGTTGAACTTCAAGATTATTGACTCTCCTCAGCAGACCGAGTATAATCTGACGAGCTCTCTCGCCCATAGGCGGATCAATCCAAACAAAGTAATTGCAGCCTCCAACCTGACCGAATACCATTGCAGAATCCACATAGTTAATTCACACCCTTTTCAAATTTTTAATTCACAGAGCTAAACTTATTTGAGCTAATCAAAATTTACTAACTTATGGGAATTAACAGAGTAAATCCACAAAGCATAACTTATTTGAGCATCTCGAAATTTATTAACTAATGTGAATCAACATAGTAAAACCACCAACCATAACTTATTTGAGCGAATCGAATAATACTAAACTAATGTGAATCAACATAGTGAATTCGAAATTTGCAGACCTCATCCCCGTAATTCAAGAACCAAAATTTGTAAGGAATTAAATTTTTAGTTGACAATCAACAAGTTCAAAATACTGAGAAGGCAGCAATTTCAGACTGTATACCCATTTCGTAAATGGATCTACTGAACCAAACTATACACAAAACTAGGGTTTACCTGATTTTGACAACCATAGTATCTTCTCCTCGGGTTAAGATCTGTCCATGATGTTCGAATCACGGTATCAAGGCCACAGGAGCAGATATTCATCCTTCGTTTTCGTCGCCTGTTCTTCCCTCTTCGTCGCGTGTTCTTCCTCTTCTTCTCACCTTGCGAATGTTTTGTCTCAAGTTCTTTCTCCTAAATATAGCTTAATTTGTATATTTATTTCAGGTTTTAGGAATTCAGTTTTTAGTTTTTTAGTTTTTAGAATTTAGCATTTTCATATTTTAGGATTTTAATTTTTAAAACTATATTAAAATTCGAAACTGGAACCCAAAACCGGGTGTGCAAGTCACGTGACGTGTCTTTGGCCAGTATTGTGTCCGGTAGCTGTCGAGTTGTAATTTTCGTATAGGTTAGCGGCAGTTTGGTAACAACTAATAGTTTATATGCCGAACTGAAAAAGTAGTAATAGTTCAACGGCCTTTTTGTAATTACCCCTATTATTTATTCAATATTTTTGAAGACTCGTTTCACTAAGTAATGTGGTGGACAAATAAAAAATAAAATTTCATTTATCATTTATTATGTTAGTTTTTTTATAGTTCGTACTAGAATTTCCCGTCCTGCGATGCATGATTTAAAATATATTTATTTATAAATAAAAATAAAATTAAATAATCAAAAAATATAATCAAATAACTCAATTTTTGTTAAACAAAAGAATATTTTTAATTTCATTATTAAAAATAATAACTTATTTTTCTTTGCAACTCATATTCGAGGTAAATAGTTTAACTCACAATAAATATTCAAATCTAAGTACAATAATAAAAAAAAAAAAAAACAATAGTTTATTTTATATTTTATACTCCCTCCATCCCGGCCTAATTGTCCAACTTGCCATATTTATTTGTCCCAAGCTAATTGCCCAAGCTCATAAATGGCAAATTCTCTCATAATCTCCACCCTCAAAATCTCTACTTTTAATCTCCACTTTTGAAAAAGTCAAAAATTCCACAAAAACTGCTTTATTTTAGTCTTCGTGCCCCGATCAAGGTTGGACAATTAGGCCGGGACGGAGGGAGTATATAACATCAAAGTAGTCAATATCACTATCAGATTAAATGTTAAGAAAAGATGTTTTTTTTTTTAATCTATTGGAAATAAAAAAAAATGGATTCAAAATAAAAAAAAAAAAAATTATTAGTTCCGTTAGGATGTTGGAAAAATCAAAACGTTTGTGAGAGAGAGAGAGAGAGAGAGAGAGAGAGAGAGAGAAGATCACTAAATTCTTTGAATCCCTAACGTGGTTCTTCTGCTACTTCTTTTTTCATTACGAAAAAGTCAAATATTTTAGGTGAATCTAGAAACTGCAAAAGAGTTAGTTTTTACTATTTTTGAACAACTGTAATATTATAGGAAAGGTATATATGGATTTATGAAAATAAAGTTAAAAAAACAACTAATATTTCGAAAAGATTAGTTAATAAGTACTTATGAGAAATATTCTTAATATTTATTTAATTTTTATTTGTATCTCTGACTCAATCAAGCAATTCAACTCGTATTACATAAACAATAACTAAATAATTGACAAACAATTATATTTTTCTTATATACAATTTATTTTAAAATATGCACGGTAGATATCAAATTAAAGTTCATAAAAACTATTACGTTATTATATTTTACATTAAAAAGGAAAAAAGAACCAAAAATCATTTGCTTTTTATTTTATTTTTACTATAAAATCAATTAATCAAATGTTATCACCTATAATTTTTTTATATAGCAAATTGTCAACAAAATTTAAATTTGGAATTAATTTTGAAAATATTTCACTATATATATAAATCTTACAAATTTCTTATTATGTTAGTTATGATTGACCTATGTTTAGAAGATCAAATGAGTGGAAAAATGGATTTAATTTCTTTTATAGAGGGTACTTAAGATATTAATATAATTATTTAACGAACAAGAATACAAAATAACATACTTTCGTGCACGATTAAATACTAATAAAAAACTAAAAATGTCCACTCAACAATGAATCATGAAGATAAATAGTGGCGATCATAGCGTTAATGAATGGTTAATTGACTTCTTACTCATACTTAAGTGAAATATTTTACTACAATGATTAGGTTAATTTCAACTCCCTTGTTTCGTTAATTACAGTAGTAGTCGCTGGAATGACATGAGCACTCCGATTATTACAGTAAATAAATACAAAAAGAATTATTCATAGTTTGGAGTACCTATTTTATTTGTAATCCCTAGTGGCGTTAACTGTGCTAAATATTTGTCTATGATCCTCTGAGAAGAAATTGTCTATGAACTTTTTATTAATTAATTAATTAAAAATGATCATGTTTGAAATATGTACATTTTTTTTAACTAATTTGATGAATAGCCAATTCTCGAAAAGCTATCAATTCTCACTTACATGTCTTAATTTATTTTTTGATTTTGACATTCCATATATAAGTAATTGGCAAAAAAAAAAAAAAAAAAAATTATGCTTTTTATTTGGACTAGGAAAATAAGACATTGACATTTAAAACAAGACTCTTGTTTCAAAACAATATATGTTTTTTGGAACGGGACTCTTTTTATGAGATGACGGGAATACCTTATTTTATTTTATAGTATATAACAGAAAGATTCTTAGTGCCTTGCCCATTGCAATTTGTTAAAAATGGATTATGAATTGCGTTTGACTAATTAATGTACATGGGGTAACTAAAGTATCTTTGTTAGATCTTGACATGATGACTCATTAATTTTCGCATGATTTGTTAATTTCTACATACTGCACACTCTCTAAAAGAAAGAAGAAAAATGAGTTTTTCCTATAGTGCGCCTCTCGTTCTAAGGTTAGGGTTTCCATCCCAGGTCGTGAGATTTTCCCACGCTTGACTGCTGTTTTCCTCTGGTTTCTCAGCTTATTCCCTTCAGTTACGAGGACTCGATTTTTTGGAGTTCTTCTCTGCACGGTATGGACGGTAGTGGTCAGTATTCTTTCTGTCATGGCAAAGGAAATGATTATGTCATTGGCTGACTTATGGGACTCTCTTAAACTTTTTAGTCGGAAATGGATGATGTGGTGGTCATCAATAGTGATGGGATGGTGGCGGAATCTTGCTTATACATGAGATTTATTCTTAAACGACCCATTGGATTAAAGTACCTTAGCCTTTCTTTACGATACATTTGGAGGCTAGATGTACAGTTGGACGTTGCCACTGTTGGACAGAGCATGCATACTTTTAAATTTGGAGATGCGGTGGAATGTTCCAGGATACTTCGAAACCCGCAATGGAATTTTAATAGGCCGTTGTTAGGCTTAGCTCGGCTATCGGGAGATCGAAAGCCTGAATCTTTGCAGATAAGTTTTGTACCATTTTGAGTACAATTCCATGGTTTTCAATTGAGACATATGACCGAAGAGATTGGGCGGTCTATTCGATGTAAAATCGGGAAGATGTTAGAAGTTGGTACCCCTCGAGTAATTGGAAAGTATCTTCGTATTAGGATGTTGGTGGACATGTCAAAACTGTTGTGCCATGGTACGACGATATCAGTTCATGGGAAACGTGATGTGGTCCTTTGTCTCTACGAAAAATTATCGGACTTTTGTTACTTGTGCGGCAAGTTGGATCATGTGGAGGCTGATTGTGGTGTGGCCATGGTTGCGAAGGAGAGTTAGAGGGGAGTTTCGAGGCAATTTGGACGTTGGCTGAGGGCTGATGGCTGATGGCCAAGGTTTGTCTACTATTGGCACCGTTGAGGGTATGGTTGGTGGGGAGAAGACTGGCTCCGTTGTGGGTAGAGGGTTGCAGCCTAGTCAGGGGGGCACATGGATCAGTAGAGGATGACCAGAACGTGCAGTCGGATGGTGAATCGATGACCGATGATTTTCGGGCTGCTATATTGGGTTCAAAGTTGTTGGGCCCTAGGACATCTGTTGCTGACCAACCGAACCAATCTAAAGTTTTTGATGTTTCTACTGTAGCGATTACGAAGGATGGTGCTGGTCGTGAATTTTGATAAAGTTGGTAAAAGGGATGAGCAATCTCATGGATCGCTGAAGGTGGATGATAAGAAAACTCAGGCTTTCAGGCCTGGTAATGTAATAAGGATGGGGGATGAGTGAGATGGTCGAGTTCAACAGATTGCTCAAGTTCCCACTTTCGTGCATGGGCCACTCTGGTCCCAGTGCTGGAGGTGTACCGAAGATTTTTGAAGGATATGGGGAGGGGGGGTTGTGGAGTAGTAAGTGTGGCACGAGGCGTCTGGGCTGACCCAGGGACAACTCTAGCAAGCAGTCTATGGCCACTGTGCAAGCTATCTCATTAGTGAAGAAGACGGGAAAGAAGAGGTTGGGGTATAACGATGAGGAGAATGGAGAGGGTCAGAAGCGATTGCACCTGGTCGAGGTTGTTGCGGTTGAACCCGCTATTTCTGTAGAGCCCTTGGTGTTCGAATTCCCACTAGCTTTGGCGGTGTCTTATGAGTCCCAACACCTCCACTCACCATGAATTTCATTGTGTGGATACGTGTGGGCTATGGAACCGGTGCACATTCTGGAACCTTTGGTAATTGATTGCCAGTAAAGATCCTGACATCTTGTTTATTTGTGAGTCAAAGTTGTCAGCTACATCTTGTTCTTATTTTCCCTCTATATTTCGTGTTTTCGGTATGGTTTATGTTGACCCTATGGGTCGTGGTGGTGGTTTAGTTGTTCTTTTTGAAGGATTCTGTTAATGTTCAAGTTTTGTCTTATTCTAAGGGTCACGTGGATTGTATTGTTGTTTATTTGGATATGAATTGACGTTTTACCGATTTTTATGGGAATCATGTTACCCAGTTACATTATCAGACATGGTTATTGTTACGTCACTTGTTTGAGATTGTTGATTTGAATGATCTGCCCTGGGTTATTGGATGTGACTTTAATGAAATTTTATACAATTCAAAGAAATATGGTGGGGCTTCTCTCAAATGAATTTAATTCTAATGTGTTATATGATATTGGGGTGCAAGATTTGGGTTGTGCGGGGGAATTCTTCACTTAGTTTAATAGGAGAAGGGATGGGCATATTATTTTGGAACATTTAGACAAAGTTGTTGCCTCTTTAAGTCAGCGGTTGTTCTTTCCGATGGCAACAACTACTAATTTGGACTATTTTGGTTTGGATATAGGCCGGTGTGTCTATCTCTGAATGTGGTCCGGGGGGGCTGTTTTGTATCGAAATCGGCCTCGTATTTTCTTTGAGCACACTTAGTTTTTGGTATCAGGTTTTATGGAGGCTTTGGAGGGGTCGTCAGGCTACATACCCCTTGCAGTCCAAACTGAATGCAATTCACTGCTATTTGCAACATTGGGCCACCACCTATTTCGGAAAATTATAAGAGAGATGTTGCTTCTGCTCGCAAGTGGCTAGACGAATCCCTTTGACCAACTGTAGATGGGATTGATACGTTCAGGGTGAGAGAGCTTCAGTCTACACTGGAGTCACTTCTTACGAAGGAAGAATCGGGTTGGCAGCAAATATCAAGAGTTAATTGGCTACAACAGGGTGACAAAAATACACAATTTTTTCATGCATCTTTATTTGAGAGGAGCAGGTGTAATACCATTGTTAGGCTGATGAGCAAGCATGGGGATTGGTGTACTTCAGAGCATTCTATGGCAGAAATCATTATTAGTTCTACTCGGAGCTTTTTGCTTCTTCACATCCCATTTTGGAGAGTATGGAGGGTATTCTTGACGTCATTGAACCTTGCATCACTAGTGATATGGCTGCATATTTAGCTCGGCCTTATTCGGGGGACAAGGTTCGGGCTACTTTATTTGATATGCACCCGTCTAAGGCCCTGGGTAAGGATGGTTCACTTTTATTTTTAATCAAGAAGACTTGATCATTTATATGCGAGACGGTAGTTAAGGAGGTTTTGCGGATTTTGAATGATGGAGCAACATTGGGGGATTGGAATCGTACTTTGGTGACACTGATTCCAAACGTCACAAAACCCTATACATTGAAAGGATTACCGACCAATTAGTCTATGTAATATTATTACGAAGATTATCTCAAGGGTTCTGTCTAATCGTCTCGGACCTATTCTTGACAAGGTGGTTGATCAGCAGCAAAGTACCTTCATACCAGGTCTGCTCATCAAAGATAATGTTCTTTTTGGCTTCGAATGTCTGCATTGGATTCGGTGTACAAGCAAACAAAATCGGGTTATTGTGCTATGAAGCTAGATTTGAGCAAAGCATATGACCGAGTTGAATGGGATTTTCTGTGTGCTCTGATGGCTAAGCCTGGATTTGATCATGGGTTTATTGGACTCATTCGTAGGTGTCTCTCATCAGTTTTGTATGCTTTTAACCTTAATGGGCAGATTGTGGGTGATGTTCATCCTTCGCGTGGGTTAAGACGGGGGGGGGGGGGGGGCCCTTTATCCCCACTTTTGTTTGCTCTCTGCTCACAAAGGCTTTCGGCTTTATTGAGATCTCCCCAGGAGCAGGGATTGTTTCATGGTGTTAGAATTGTTACTTCTTGTGCGGTATTATCTCACATGTTCTTTGCTGATGATAGCTGGTCATTTTTTCGAGCTACTTTGAAGGAAGCTGAACAGGTGAAATCATGTCTTCATGTTTATGAGAAGGCGTCCGACTAACCTATTAATTATGAAAAATTTGCTATTACTTTTGGCCATACTGTCTCTTCTGGGGTTATTGATAATATGAAGAGATTGTTATCTATTGCGGTGGTAAAGATTTGTGAGTTGTATTGGATGCACTGTCAGGTGCAGTCAAATTAGTTATTTTTTTTCTAGCTTTCCTTTTCCAAATAGTAGAAAGGGTAAGTCAGGGTCGATCCCATAGGGAACATGAAAATTAACTATGTTTATGTATTTAACCTCGTTATGCAGATAATAATAAGATATAATATATATAGTAAAGTATGGGGGGAATTTGATTAGACTCAAGTAACTAAAGCAGACAACAAATAAACTAATAAACTAAAGACGAATTCAAATATGATGTTTGATTCCTCAGGTATGAACGTACTCAAAGCTCGTTGGTTGTATGAGGAGGGATCTCCTAGATTTTATCATATGCTATTTCTTCTCTTCTCGGGGGCACTCAGAGAGATTATTCATGCAACTTCATGAGGTTTCTCCAATGGATTTCGAGACCCTATTCTCGAGTTCACTTCTCGTCACACAACTAGCTGGGCTACATCATTGCCAACCGTATTGCTATCCCTTCGGACTATAGAAATCTCTTCTCGCACTCCATTTCGGATTTCTTTGTGGATAGCTCTTGGTGTTTCCATGTTGACTTTATTATAGCACATTTTCAGATTGCCATGGATATTGTGTCTTTTGTTTTCTCTCCTCTGGAGAACCAACGAGTGTAGACTCACTCATTGACAATGGAGGTCACTTTTGCTTCTGCATATAAATTCTTACTGCTGAGCTTGCTGACCAAATCATGGTGGGATTGGATTTGAGCTTAGTTTATTCGGTAGTGCAGATCTACCCTTATCTGGAGGGCCATCCAGTCGAGGCTTCCAACTTAGGGCCTCCTCCATTAGCGGGGCATTCCAGGGCCCTCTATTGGTGTCCTTTGTAGGCAGTCATGGGAGTCACCTGATCACATTTCTACTATTTGTTCTTTTGCTACTTGTTTATTTCAGTTGATATTTACTACATTTGATGTTCATTATGATCTTGCCATTGGCTTCCATCATTTTTTGTTGTAAGCAAAGTCTGTTCATCTAATTCCCCAACTTCTATCTGTTTGGCAAGTTTTGATCGCCCCCACAATTTTGTTAATTTGGTCAGTCTGGAACAATGTTGTGTTCAACAAGATGGTCCCTTCTTTGAACATGGCGGCTTTGATCATCTGGGCTTCTATTCGTGATTTCGAGGCATTCTATGTTGGCCACATGTATAATTTTGTGGATGACTTTATCCGTCTTCACAGGCTCCGGGTGTAACCTACTCTTGGAAAGGCTCCTTTGGTAGTTTCTGTGTCCTAGAAACCCCCTCCAGCAGCTGGGTAAAATCAACTCGGATGGCAGTACGAATGGCACTCACTGATCAATTTTTGGTGGGGGTATCTTTCAGAATAGCTGGGGTTTCATCCGGGCTGCTTCACGGCTTCATTCGGAAGAGGCCATGCCTTTCAAGCGGACTTAGCTACTGTTATCTCAGTTTTAGAGGAGGCTTATCAACGAGGATGACCTAATGTCTGGCTTGAGTGTGATTTTTCTTATGTTGTTCATCTTTTCCAGGACTGCTCCTCGGAGGTTCCATGGAGACTAGGAGTGCGGTGGCAAAGGGTTCTACACCGGTTGGAACAAATGCAATTCCAGTTTTGTATTATTTCGAGAATAAGACCAATCGTCGGATGCCCTTTCCAAACTTTGTATGGCTTATACCTGGTGGTCACCTCCGCAAGAGTAGATTACTTCTCTGGCTTACGGAGACTTTCATATAGAGTTTTTTAGATACTATTGACTTTTTTTTTTTTTGTCTATCGTGCAACTTCTTCATACTTTTTTTTGGGGATATCCAGACGTCTTCACACTCTTCATTTTTTGCTTCCATGTAGTTGTTGGTTGTACAATGGAGGTTGCAGAACTCTTCGAGTTGTCTAGGCATTTCCTTTACACGTCTTTCCCCTATTTTTATAATACAGGTTCGGCTTGCGATCTAACAAGGAAAATGATGGGATCATTGGAAATGACAGTGTTGCTTTGACGATTTTTGTTGGTACTCTTTTTCCCGCTATTATTTTTTTCCCACTAGATTTTACCAATTGTGGGTTTTAACGAGGCCAACGGACCCTCTCTTACTCTGGGGGAAGCCAACATGTTTTACGAAGCATATGGGATTCCATCTCTTAGGCGTGGATTCACGTGTTGTGCGTCTGGCTGCCTAGTCGTTTTAGCAATGGACTTGATGTCCTCGCTCATTTGCTTTGCTCTCTAATGCTTGGCATTCTTTGACCGAATGCCACACGCTGATGGACCATCTCTCGTGACATTTCTCTATCAGCTCCCTACCAGCTTGTGGTAGCTTTATACTGTTTTGTGTATGTTTGTCATTAGCTTTTTAACTCGTTTGAGTTGCGGTTCCTTGTTAGCCTGGCCGCGTGTTTTACTTTTATTAGATAGAGAGTTAGAGAGACTTACTTTTTTGTTACTTTTTGTTTTCTTTGTAAAGGCAATATAATAAATGGATGTAGATTTAAGCAAGGATTTTAATCATTTAGCAACCTTAGTATAAATGTAATTTGACATATTCACCTTTCTTACACAAGATACGAACTTTCCGCAAAAGTAAGATCAAAATCATTTTTGGTCCCATAACTATTATTTATTTTTTTTAATTTTTTTAGTCCCATGACTATTTACTTTTTCAACATAGTACCCTATGTGCTACAACTGTTCAAAATTTAAGGTCAATTTTCATTGAAAAATGCTAAATGGGTCGGAAATTATCACATGCTACTCATGTGACCCCAAAATTTGGGGAATCCGACGAGAATATTGACGTGTCATTTATTTGCTGAGTTGGACTCTTTTTCTGTGCAATTCAATTGAAAATAAAATAATTAGAAAGTAAATATCCCTGACAGCGATAACATTTGGAATTTATATCTTCTTCTTCCTGCCAAATACCTTCCTATTGTTCTTCACTAACTACAGCAAGAAAAATAATCCAACTTTAAAAACTCAAAAGGCCCTATTGAAATAATTCAAGAAGCAAAGAAATTTAACTCCAATCTAATATACTATTTCAGGATTGCATATATGAGGATACCTAAATTTGCAAGAAAATAATTCACAATACCAGAAGGGTACCCAAACAATAGGAACTTGATGACTCCGATGTTGGAGATGATGAGTATATTTTTTCTTTTATTTTTTAAGCATAAAGATGAGCTCTGATTCTTCGGTAAGTATAAAGTCAATACCAAGTTAAGGTTTTTGTAGATATGGCTTCTGCAAATAATGAAGAACGTAAGGTATTTGGCAAGACGAAGAAGATATACATCCCCAAATGTTATTGCTGACATGGATATTTATTTTTTGCTAACTCAGCAAATAAAGGAAACTCAATTATTCTCATCGGACTCCCCAAAATTTTAGGTCACGTGATCAATTTCCGGCCGATTTAGTATTTTTCAACAAAAAATGGCCTTAAATTGGATGATTGTAGCACATACGGGACTAAATTGAAAAAGAAATTACTCATGAGACTAAAATGGAAAAAGCAAATAGTTACGAATTTTTGGGCCTAAAGTAGCTTCTCTCAAGTGTATTTTGGCGCGAAATGTCATTTGTCATAAATGTATATTGCCACAACATAAATTTTGTCAAAAATAAAATTTTTCATGAATGTATTGTGATGAAAATTATTTATTTTACAACAAAATTATTACCACAAAATACAATAAATATTTCCATAAAACAATTCAATTTACCATGATACATAATGCCACAAAATAAGATTACAAAATTATAGTCTGCCTCTAACATTATATTACCATTATCAAATTTTCTCTGAGAATCAGCCATGTCAGGTGTCTATCGGAAAACAATTCATGGATAATCAGGTTGATTTGATCTGATAGGAAAACAACAGTTCGAGGGGTAAATCGAGAAAAAAGAAGCATAATTTGCTTGTATGTGAGAAATTGGGTAAATTTTGAAGTGATTTGAGATATTAACATTTTGGCAAAAACTTCCACGCACCTTATGCACAATAAGCCTTATTGTTTTTCGGGGTTTTTAGGGTTTAGGATTTTTAGGGTTTAAGGTTTAGGATTTTAGGAATTTTTAGGTTTTTAGGGTTTTAGGAGTTTTTAGGATTTAGAGTTTTAAGGTTTAGGGTGCACAATAATACTATTGTGCATCTTATGCACCTAAGTCCCACTCTAACAATTTTTCGTCTATTTCGGCATCTATTGTTCCGGTAGTTAAAAAGCAATATCAGCTTCTTGTGATTCTGCTACTATGGAATGCAACTGCCATGGAGTTTAGTGGTTATTTTTATGGGTTTTGATGAAAATTATTGTTGTTGTTGTTGGATGGATGTTGTTGCAACTGATGACAATACTTAGTGAAAATGGGTCAACACACACACATATATATATATATATATATATATATATATATATATATATATATATATATATAGCAATTCCTAATATTTTTTTTAAATTATAATTCCTTTATAAAATGTTAACATTTTTGGGTGTTAATTGCAGCGACCCAATTAAACTATCAGCGTTTTTGTACATAAATCACTACACTTTTTTTTAGCATCGATACATACAAAATATACGGGTTTCGTAGATAATCTACCAAACTTATTTTTCGGCCATTTTGTGCTGGAATTCCGCACTTGACTTGCGCGTAATAAACTTTTAAGGGTTTTCTTTTTTTGGTCCAAATAACCTTTTAAGTAGGTTAAAAGTGTAAAATTTTCTCACACCTTTATGTTCCCTAACAATGCCTTTGGATCACCAAAGACTGTCTCTCCCCAAAAATCTAGAACCTCTATTGTTAAAGATAAGCAACCCCTCTACCTACTAAAAAGGTTGGTTTAGTAAAACAAAAAATCCTTTATTTTGTTTTCGCGCACAAGCCACGTATGGAATTCTGGCGAGAAATGGCCGGGAAAATTGTTTCGGTGGTTTATCTATCAAACCCGTATAATTTCTATGTAATGTTGCCAAGAAAAAAAAATTAGTGGTTTATCTGCTAAAAGACTGATAGTTTGGTAGAGTTGTTGTAATTTACCCTTTTCTATTCATCTAAAATCTAATTAGACTATTTTTCCCCGTCACTCTCAATCTAAATTAGAACTAAGTAAAGAAAAAACTCGCTCTCCTCAATTTTTTCTTTTTGTTTTTCTTTTTCGTCTCCCTTTATGGGAATCTTTCATACTCTCTCCATATATTGAAGTTTTTGTCTCCTCTTAATAAGTGGGAGTAATAGTCTTCAAAATAATAAGAGATTCATTTTTTTGTGGGTGTCGAGTTTTGAAGATTCAGTCATCGGTGAGAGTTTCAACATTGATTTGCTCACTTATTGGGGCCATCACCAGAAGATTAGGACAAATGCGAGATCAAATAATTTGGAACGTGATTTATCCAACTTAATGACGATTTCTATATTTCAAAGGGTTTAGATCTAGTAGCATTGTGCTTCAATAGTTTCATATCTCTTTATGTTGTTTAAATGATTTCTTCTACCAATCAGTACTAGCTGAATCTAACAATTTAATAATATTTTTTTCTAAACATCAAATCAAAACTAATTATATTTTCACTGAGTGCCGGAAGAAATTTCACAGATAGAATGACAACAATAATAGGGTTAAATAGTCTGTCCAGATGTATTGGAAGAGCCATGATGCATGCAATAAAGAATCTTGAAAACTGTTGTTAAAGAGTCACTGTCACTTGACGTTGCCCTAAGATTGTGATGCCTTCCCTCATCCGAGTACTATCGGCACATCACCACCCTAAGATAAAACCCAAAAGGCCACGTCAGCGCCTTCTACTATGAGCACGGTCACGGGAAGACTAATCAACAAGACCTTGTCTTGCCGCCCTAAACCCTACAAACACCTATACATAATGGTGGGAATGATGCATGTAATAAATAATATTAAACTTTAATCATAAGTAACTGTTACTTGGGGTGTTACAAAATAATAACAAGGATAATTATTATTGTGAATTGAAGACTCAATTCTCCTCAATCCTCCCAAAGCAACACACAAACAAAGTTACCTTAGAACACATAAATATGTTCTTCTTCAAACTTGAAAATAAACTTTCTGAAATGTAAAGAACTAAACAAGAAACGATTTACGTGGTTCGGCAACTTGCCTACATCCACAGGAGCTGCTTCATCTTTATTATCAATGAATGATTACAGTGATTCTTCATTCACTAGCTCACTAACTCACAAGAAGAACTAGTTACTCTCAAGAAGAAATTCACACACACTTTGTCTTGTGTTTTCCCACTCTTGTTTAACCTATCTAAATCTCAACCTTGGAGTATATTTTGGTTACAAAATGAGCTATAAATCGCTCCTTATAGCTGTCAAAACAGAAAAACAGAAACTGGGGGAAAAACGGTTACAAATAACCGTCACAGAAAGACAACGGTTTTAGCTTCCCAGAACCGTTGTTAAAGCTTCCTAACAGTTTTAACAAATTCAGTTTTTCCTTTCTTCAGCTGCTTTTTCCAGAAGCACTTTTAAATCCTTTAAGCTGAGTTGATGAGACATTTCCCTTAACAATTATTAGCAATTAAATTTGAAAGTTATAATGAAGTTTTAAACTTCAAAATCCAACAGAAACTTCAAATCCAAACTGTAATAATAGAACGTCAATAACAATAAATTTATTTCACTTCTTTGAATTAGAGATATAATACGAGTGTCGAAATTTGGATATTACTTTCTGAAAAGAAATACAAAATAGACAATTATATTTCATTCGTGCGATGCACATGATAGCTGAATTTGAGAGTACACATATAATATGTTTCGATCAAATTAGTCTATTAATATTTCATTAATGTACAATCCTTTTTCTTCATCATTTGGTATCATAATTATAATCTTCTAAAAGAAAGAGTAAGTAATTTTAGTCCTTCAATTTTTTTTTTTTTTTGAATTACTAATTTTTTATTTAAATAAAAATATCTAAAATTCAATATATCATAATAATCCTAAAGAGTATTTTACAATAAAAAACGAAAATTTCATTTTTATATGTGCATAATGGATGTCAAATCGAAGATTATAAAAAGATAATTAATTTGTTATTATTTTCACAAAAATATAGGTAAGACGAAAAAGTTATATGGCTTTTTAATTGTACGGAGAAAGTAAAAAAAAAAAAAAACAAAAGGAAAAAGAAAAAATAAAATTGATTGACAATTAAAATGTGGAGTTGAGAAAAAAGAGGAGAAATGATTCCTACGTCATTGACAAAAGTTTTAACTCCATTTTTAATATTTTAACTACTATTTCGATTAAAATTTATTAATATAAAAAACTACAGATATGCATGTATACATATAAGTTGTCCTACTTTTTATATTAAGTGGGATGGGATACGATGGGATTTTGACGTCTGTCAAAATATTACAATTTTCACAACATCAAAATGTGGAGAATAACTTGTATTCCTAGTCACGAAAAATAACCAAGTTGCTCCGCTGAACTAATTCATCCATATAACTTGAAAACTTGTAAAACTTTCTTTTTTCCCTTGCAGTTGCTAAGTCGTGGGCTAAAAATTAGTTTTGGTGCCATTATTATCTGATTTTATGATTCTATAAAAAATTTACTTTTTTAATTTTCCATATGTTAAAGAAATGTTCGATTTGAGACTATTTTTTTTTTTTTTTTTGGTTAATTGGCCGATTCAAAGTACGTGCTTTGTCACGTGATTGCTTATTTTGAAGCTTTCCGATACAATTTAGGGTCATGCATTATTTAGATAATGTAAATTAGAAAATATTGTTTAAAATAAGAAAATCTAAGCACTACAAGTCATCGAAGACGTCAGACAACGTGGCATCATGCTCCTCCCGGATGTCTGCTACTACTTCTTCCTTCTGTTTGCCTATCAAAAACTCTAACCCTAAAATTATCTGACTGAAAAATGGATGATAACATATATCTTTGATGTAGAGAGCTCTGAGATATTTATAGTGTATAAACTAGATTAAAGGTGAGAAAAAATTGAATACATGCCATAATTCAAATAAAAATGCGTAATTGAGATGGCAATTACCTCCACTAAGTGAAATAGTGAAACTGGCACTTTGCTTAGCTAAACAATTTTTGCTTGTTAGGGAAGAAACATTTTGTTTCTACAATTTTAGCCTTTTGCTTGGCTGGGCAAAATTCACTCGTCCGGACAGGACGAAAGTCTTAGTGATAGCATAAATATTATCATAATAAATGTATCAGTTGTGATAATATATTCAACTGTCACAAATTATCTGAAAGTTATAGCATTAGTGACAAAAACAATTAGTATCACTATTTTTGTCACTAAATATTTGGTGCGAGTATTTCTATATTTTTCGCAAATAAAACTTGTCATTATTGCTATTTTAAATAGTGGCAACAACTAAAGTTGTCATAGAGTAAAATAAAATAGTGATAACATCTAAACAAATTCACTTATTAAAGAAAAAAATAGTGATAAAAACTAAAGTTGTCACTAATTAAAATTTAAAATCGTCTATGTCACTGATTGTTGGAAGAGTGACAACAACTAAAGATGTCACTCATTAAAGAATAATTTAGTAACAAAAATCTCCCGTGTCACTAATTGTTGGGAGAGTGAAAATTTCATATTGTCACTAAATTTGTGTAACAAAATTGTCTAGGGATGTAAACGGTCAATAAGGTATGGATGTCTCCTCCTTACACTACCTATTTCATTCAGATAGGGTTCGGGTAATACCCGATGGACAAACAGGGTCACTCGTGAGTAATGGATTACCATTTTGATATATAAAAAATAAATAAATAATAAATTAATATGTATGTATGTAATATGTAATATTATAGTATATATATATATGTCATCTTTAATGTTAAATAACACGTTATTACAAATATTACTAATACTAATTATATAATATATATTTATGTAATTAGGTAGGGTAAATGGGTAATATATTATACCAGTACCCTATCTTGCCCGCTTAATAAAAAATCGGGTTCGTTAATACCGGATCGTAGTGCATGATTAGTCGTCGATACGATTGCCAACACATATTCTATCATGTCCGATCACTAAAATATCGGCTTTGTTAATACCCTATCCTATTACTAGATTATCTATTGGGTAATCTTACCTGTCGATTAAAGAAAATAAGATTTTGTTTATTTAAAAAAAATAAACATTTTTTGCATATACAAATATAATTAATAAATTGCAAATGCCATTATATAAAACTTTTATTTTCTTAAAAAAATTATTTTTAGAAAATAACTAAGATTTTTTTCATATAAAAATGTTATAAATAGCAAAGATGAATATATTAATTTTTTCGATTTTCTTTATAGAAATAATAGTCGTTTTTCTTTAGCTTTTTTATTGGGTTAAATTTTGTCTTCTAAATAGGTCCTATATAACTTAGACCTTAAACAATAATATAGTAATATCTCTGTTCTAAAAATCCCCGATTAGCTCCGATTAATCCCCGTCTAGGCGCTAGGCTCTCATTGACCGCCTACGTTTATTGTCCGATTCCTCCCCGCCTAATTACGACTATGTCTCGATTAGTCCCGCCCAGACCCCGATTAATCGCTAGGCCCCAGTCCACCGCCTAACTAGCGCCTAGCGACTTTTAGAACATTGAGTAATATATACTCAAATAGAATAACTTCGCTAAAAAAGCAATTACATTACAAGGAAAATAAACATATATGTATATATGTACATAGGCAAAATCTCGTGTGCACAAGGTGCACATTAGGCATATTGTACATCACAATACTTTATGAACAAATAAATCATACTGTGTCTGTCAGTAAATCAACCATACTGTATGAGTAATCAACCATACTGATAGTGGTATAATGTATTAGTGAATCAACCATATGAGTAAATCAACTATACCTTAAGTGCACGAAAAAATATTGTATGAGTGGTGCACCATAGCACTATTGTGCACATGTTGCACTCAAGTCCCACTAACGTATATATCTATATATATATATATATAAAAGTAAAATGAAGGATATTTATGTAATTTTTACTTTCCCGCCTAAATATTTACATTACAATTGGTAACTTTTGTTCACTTTTGGTAAGTTGATAGCTTTTCTTTCATTTTTCTTAAAATGCAAATAACTTTTTTATTTCTAATCCGTTTTTATGTATAATATAATAAATTATTTATCCTTTCACGATCTTCGATTTGACATCCATATCATATATATTGTAATGAGATCTTTGAATCGAAAAAGTAAATTGTTTGTTGGTTGATTATTATTGCTGAATTTGAATGTCTATCGTGAATTTTATGCAACTAAAAAATAGTAAAACAATCTCCTAATAGAAAAAATATTAATTGAGTATTTTTTTTATAAGAACAACTTATCAATTTATTTTATTTGACATGAATTTTCAAATATTATTCGTTATCTAGGTTACGCAGAGAGAAAATCATTATTTAAATAATGAAATCTACTTTATTAAATCAAATGCAAAAAATTAATATATATTTTATAATCAGTTTATTAAATCATTAAATCTGCTTATACTTTTTTTTATCATAAGAGTACGGGAGCTTTCAGCATATGCATAATTATGGATTAAAATTGTCATTGATATTATTTTTAATCACTTATTTATATCTTTTTATAATGTATATTTTGTTACAAATTATTGTAAATAAAATTTACTATGTGCAACCAAAATAATGACATTTGTTACATTTTGCAATATTTTATTTTTTTATGTTAAATAAACCTCAAGTATGTTTTTTAAAATTTAATTATAACCTAAACAATATTTTGTCACGTTAACTAATCTCAATTATGTCTTTTTTACTCTTAATACCTTAAGTAATTTTCCTCGTATTAATTTGTTTTATCTTTAAATTAAAAAAAATATTCATAAGAAAAAATATAACTTTTATATAAATAAATCACAATCCCCCTATTATACTAAGGGAGAGACGCTGTGAATGTCCTTCTGACAAGTGTCGGCTTCTGAGTGATTCGCCTCCTTCTGACAAGTGTCGGCTTCTGAGTGAGTCGCTATAAAAACACGTGTCTACAGTACATTTATTTGGTTATCTTTTTAAAAAAATAATAATAATATTTATTCTTATGATATTCGTATGATTCTTATGATATATGCAATATTCAATTTTGTAATTTTTTTTTTTTTACAAAAACAGGAAAGGCTAAAGTGTTTAGTTCATGTACGTATTTTTAGTATAATTCATATAAGCATAATTGTAAAATTTGTTCACACATTTAAATAATTATAATAATGGTTTATATTTTTACCTATGAAAACTAATTTATTACAAATTACTTAAAAACATGCGAACAAAATTAAAATTTTCAAATAACAATTTCAATTCTGGCACAAATTTCACATTGAATTATTTAAAAAAAAAAACAATATCAATACAGATTAAAAAAATATTAAATTGCAATAACAATAATATTTAAACTATAAATATGAACATACACACTAAGAGAATATTTTTCGATTATTCAAATTTTTACAGATCCCAAATACGGTAGACACGTAATAAAGGAGAGGCAGTTTTATTATAGGGGGATTTACTTATTTTTTGGTCAGATATAGGTATATAGGTATGATGATTATCTCTCCCACTAAATTCAGTTATTTCTCCACGTCAGGCTAGGGTTTGAGACTATGTGAGTGCTACCAAAAATTGCTTAGTCCATGATCTCTAGACAGCAGTTTTTTTTACTTACACGATCTTTCCCAACATCTATATAATGCATCTTACTATGCCATAGAATTACTCACTTCCATCATAATATGATATAGCCTGCAAAATATATTACATTTACGAACAGAACACTACGAAGCTTTCATCATGGCTCCATTCTTCAGTTTAGTAAAGGATATTAATCCTTCAACAACATTGTGGATGATGCGTCTAAGGTTGGTTCGGGTTTACAATGTGCCTGTATTCGGGAGTAACAATCAGATTGCAAGTATGGAGTTGGTGTTTCATGACAAAGAAGTAAGAATTTACAAATTTAACCTATATCTCAGTCATACTACAGCAATTTTTTCTCAAACTAATTGAGTTTTTTGTGTCACAGGGTGATCGAATTCATGCATCTGTGAAAGGAGTAGCAATCAGAAATTTGAAGGCCGACCCTGTGGAGGGAAATGTGTATGCGCTGAAGGAGTTCATCGTGGTAGAAAATCGAATGAAGTTCAGGACAACTCAGAACGAGTACAAGATCATCTTTTTTAGGAAAACCAAGATGGAGGAAATTTTTGACGAAAAGTTTCCAGTTTCAATGTATAATTTCAGAAACTTCGCAGATTTACAGAACAAAGAGGAAATTGAAGAAGACCAGCTTTATGGTAATAAATTTATCCATACACCATATATTTGAAAGCCATTGTTTTCATTTTTTTGCAAACATATCTAATCTCACTAATACATTTTGTAAACAGATGTAATTGGTCGCGTTGCATCTTATAACATTCCACCACTTCAGACGGGAAGAAGCCAGTGAATTGAATTTAAATTGGAGGATCTGGAGTATAAACATTAATTTACCAACTCAATTTTCATATAATTCTTAACCTATGATTATTCTTATGTTTTATTATAGCCTAATTAAGTTGTTGCTAATTTATGAGTGCTAAAACTATTTAAACAATGATTCACCTAGGAAACAAATGATGACATGTACCTTGTGGGATCGCTATATGGAGGATCTGCTTCCATTCATCCAGGGCGAAAGTAGGAACAATTTGGTTGTAATTGTTCAATTTGGCCATGTGTCTTTATTTGGAGGTTCCTGCAATGTTAATATGATGAAATTTATTTTCAAAACATGAAATCTTTTCTACATACTTATGATATGTTTTAATTCATTATTTCAGATAATATCTCTTTTTCAAACACATATAATGTTACAAAGCTGATTGTGAATGGTGACTGTGATGAGGTCAAAGAGTTTCGTGAAAGGTGAATTGATAACAATTTTGTGACCTACTGTTTGCTTATGTGAAGTTTCTTTGCTAATATTTTGTATCTGTATTTGTAAAGAATGAACGACACTGGTGTAAAAAGTTCAATACTAACTACATATAAGAGCAGAACTGTTTATGCAATAGCAGATGAGTTCAAACATAAGCTTGCTGATGTAAGGACTCTGGCACAAATTTCTGATATCCAACAGGTTATATATTAATTTAATTTCATATGCATTTCTAATCTACATTATTAAAATCATTTGTTTCTATTATCTAACTGTATTAACTTCAGAAAAATATGCATGTTCCAATTTCAGGATGGCGTTTTTTGGGTAGAAGCCACGATTGCAGATGTAGCTGACTTTGGTGATTGGTACTATTTGGCATGTGCCAAATGTTCCAAAAAGTTGGTAGCCGACGAGGATCGTTTTAGCTGTGGAAAATGTGGAACTAATACAAGGACTGGTCTTTACAAGTACAAGGTTGAGGTTTCTGTAATTGATAAAACTAGACATGCAAGGTTTTTACTATGGGATAAGGAATGTACTCAGTTGATTGGGAAAACAGCTTCTGAGATGCGATGTTCAAACGTAAGCCTATATTTACTAATTTACACTAACAAAAGCTTATTTCATGTAAAATGTATATGATGTGATGTACTGTTAATGTGATACCCCGAATCTTTGAAACGCAATACATTGATATTATTACCAATTTTATTTTAAATTGCAAAGTTATTTGATGATTTTATTTTGGCAAATAAGTGTGACCGCAATGTACCAGGTCGACTGCACTCCTAGCACCGAAAATATAAGAATTAAAAATACATGATATAAGAACCCAAAACTAGTATCGGGCTTAGAAAATATATAAATATAGAATATATATATATATATATATATATATATATATATATATATATATATATATAAACAATAAAGTATACATATACACATATATATAATATGTACCTATAATAATAATATAGTAATAGATAACTATCTAGGAGTATTAAAATTACTATATATGGTAAATAAGCTAATGATGATGTTGCATGCATAAAAAAAAACTAATTCTGACAAATTGGACGAAGTGGGTATATCCCACATTGATAAAAGTAAATTTCTGCATCCCACATCAAAAAAAGAAGGAAAAAGGGGCTGATGGAATTTCTATAAATATGGTAATTACCTTCTATACAAACATAAGAAAAATATATAGTAATATTTACTATTTATATAATATGGGATTCCTTTAATTAGGAGGTCCTTATAAGTTATTTTTCGACTACGTTCGAACTGGTGTTTCCGGAGATTGTCGTCCAGTGTCTAAAACTTTGGAGGTATGTCTTCTTTAATAGTTTTACTTTTCCATTATTTTATAGTTTATTTAAATTTAGGAATTTAATTGTTTTAAATAGATTAATATATTTAGTTGTTTTCTTTTAGGTCGTATTAGGTAGTTGTTATTTTGCATGTTAGTTAATTTTAAGTATGTCTTAATTAATGTTGTCTGTAATTTAAATTTAGTAGATAATTATGCTTCTTAGTTTAAAATTGTAATTTATAATAACTTGGCTTATATATTAAATATTGTAAAAATAGATATAATCCAAAGAAAAGGATACCACATTAATTATTTTTAAAATATAACCGAACCCGATAAGTAATGCTAATTAAACAAACAACATGTGCTTGGTGTAGTGCGGATCGGGCCTTGGGACATTTGCGACCTACCTTTAGTTTTTAAAGCAAGCAAACAAGGTGGGTGACTGGGCTATTTGTAAGTATATTATGCTACTGAACTTGTACTTGATAAATATGTTTGCCTTCGGGCTAATGATATGATACCTCTTAAGTCGTAAGATTGGCTTTTGAGTGGGACTTGGGAGTCGTAAGATTGGCTCCCTAGTCCAGCAATATGGCTTTTGAGTCATAAGATAGGCTCCTAAGTCAAGGATATGTTTATTATTGTGCACCTTCGCTAGTATAACTGCTTACAAAGTTTCCGCTGAGTTTATACTCATGCCCATAATTACAAATCTTCAGGTTAATTGAGCAAGGTGGCGGGCCTGTTGCGGCAAAGGTCACCGGGTTCCTCCTTTTACCCGCAACTCAAAGATGTTTTTGCCACTTCTGAGTATATTAATAAGTTTGTGTGTATGCAAATCCGGGATTTGCATTTTCTTAGAAACTTTGGCACCACTAGTGTAAATATGTTTTGGCAGTATCTTATTGTCAATGAAATTTCTACTTTTATCCAATAAGTATTTTATGTCACGCTTTCGCACATTTTCTGATTTATTATTTAATCAAAAGAAAAGAAAATTTAGTAGCACTTTAATCCCGAGCTAATGGGATTGGGGCGCTACAGTTAATCTAATTACACATATATTTTTGTTTAATTACAGTTGGACAATGAAAGCAATGTACCAGAAGATATGATCGTGGCACTGTCGGAGAGGATTGCACTATTTCAGATACAAGTGAAGGCTTCCATGCAAACACGTTATTCAGTGGTCTATAATGTCATGAAAATGACCAATGATGTGCATGTGTTGGACATTTACTATGAGAAATATGTTGGAAAACCAGTAAGTTTCTAATAATTCATGTATATTGGATGTTTCATGAGTATATTGTTTAATTCATTTATCTAATGTACATTTCACTTCTTAAAAGGTTAATGAGAATAGCAACGAGATTACAGAATTTGGGGGATGTGATGAAGCTAATCCAGAATCAAGTTTAAAATCTATAACAAGCTGTGCTACAGTTGACAATAGTGAAGAGAAGGAATGCAATGATGAGGACTCTGACAGCATGAACAAGAGGGGTTACAAAGAGGATGCATTGGCTGCAATTGCAGCAAGCAAGAAAAAGAAGTCCATCAAAAAAGAGAAATAGTTTGCTGAAATATTATGTTTTATAATTCAGTCTTTATGTTTACAATTTCAATGTTTGTTCAAGTTTAAGGTAGTCGTTTGTATTTGAATTCCAATTTAAGTCTTTCTATTTAGTGTGATGTCACAATGTCACAATAGTGGCAATAGTTTCAATGTATTTCTTCTACTTCTATATAGTATTGTTTATCTAAAATTTCGTTTTTTGTCTTCTATATTTACTCACTCTTAATGTCAATCTTCCACGTATCAAATCATGCAGCATGGTCTATCTAAATCAAATAATCAATAAATTTGAACAATATATACACTTACATTTTAGGTTTAAGAAAAATAAATGGGGTGAATCAACATTTGAGTTTAAAATAGCAGAAATTGTAATATGTTAAGAAAAAATAAATGAATTTCAGAATTACTCTTGGTAATTTAATCAACAGTTGAGTTTAAAATAGCAGAAATTTGTAATAGGTTAAGAAAATACAAATGAATATTTAAACTTTTAACTATCCCATTTAAATTTAAACTAAGTTATCTAAATTTTTAAACATTCAAGTGTCCCATCAAAATTAAAGTCATCAAATGGCTCAGTATGATATCTACCTTAAAAAAATTCAAAGTAAATAACATACAGGTAGATTATACTTATCTTTTCGAGTATGCGCTGTCTTCATTTAAGATGGAGTTTCATAATAATTTGTACATAATTCATATTTCACCTATCCACAATTGTTGTTCAATCTGCATACAAATAGCAACTAAAACGTTAATTATAATTAAATTAAAATAATTTATTTTAATTAATCCGTAGACACAACAACAATTTCTATACACTGTTAAAAATATTTTTTCAATAAGGTATTACTCATATCTTCAAATTAAATACTAATTATATAATAAAAAATAATCGACTTTAAATGAGAAGGTAATAAACATGTCAGCAGTAATTATAAACGGTTTATCAATTTTTTTGAAATTTATAACTCCCTCACGTTCGAAGTGGTTATGAAAACAAATTTGAAAAACAATTAATAGATTGTAAGAGCGATAGACATATCTTCAATCAAAAAAACATGTGTTCTTCAGATTTTACAAATGCAATAACTGGTATGGATACAATCAATCTCTGAAAGCAGCTTCATCCAAGAACCAAATCATACAAAGGTTGGTGTATAAGTTCAATTGATTTTATTTTGTTGTGTAAATTACATGATTACATGATTCAATTATAAAATAGAGCAACTTAGTTTACGAATAATGTAATTTTAAATAATCTCAGTCATAAAACATATACATTATCGAATACATTATTGTTTGGTATATATCTACTTAATTTTTTTACTGTGTTAGAGAGCATGATTTTGTACGTATCTTCATCTTTATACACAGTAGATAGTAATAATAAACATCAGGAATGTATGTGAACTTTACACAGTAATTATTGATTGTAGATATAAAAAAGACAGGTTTTAGGCATTACCATGGTGTAATAACAGATATGAGTTCATTGCAAGAGATTGATCGATCGGAGTTAGAATTGTCAAAGGACGATCTCCTTCTAATCTATTGGAAAAAAATATTCAAAATAAATGGAAATCTCAAATAATCTGTTTGTACCCGAGGCCCACTTTTTTACTTGCTCTTCAATATTCCACTGCAGTAACAATAGATCTACACTATATTGACCAATTTATGAAGATTGTTAGTTCTCTCCACCGATTAGCTCAACGGTGAGAAGAAAATTAACCTTCAGATTTTTGTAGAACATGAGTTCATTGCATGAGATAGATCGATCGGAGTTAAGATCAATCAAATGATGATCTTCCTCTAATCTATTGAAAAAAAACAAATTTAGTCAAATTTTATGGAAATCTCAGATTAACTATTGAATCTGAGCCCCCATTTTATGACATGCTCTTCAATATTCCACTGCAATCACAATAGATCTACACTATATGAATCAATTTATGAAGATTGTTAATTTTCTCTACACCGATTAGCTAAATAGTGACAAGAAAATTAACATTTAGGTATTTTTTCCTCTATTAAAAAATCCATGCACAGTAGATTAAACTAGCACACTAGAGAAATCATCTACTCATTAATATTAGAATAAGCAGATCTACATATATGTGAAATATGGAGTGGATTAGTGTAGAATCAGCTCAAAATGAGAAGATACAAGTCTCCAGAAATTATGTAGATAGAGAGAGAAAGAAGCAGCTGAAATGGAGTAGCGAAGTAGATGTATGAAGTGATTGAGGGCTCACTATTCCACTGCAATCACAATAGATCTACACTATGTTAAGCAATTTATGAAGATTGTTAGTTCTCTCCACCGATTAGCTCAACGGTGAGAAGAAAATTAACCTTCAGATTTCTTTAGCATATGAGTTCATGCATGAGATAGATCGATCGGAGTTAAGATCAATCAAATGATGATCTTCCTCTAATCTATTGAAAAAAAAAAAAAACAAATTTAGTCAAATTTTATGAAAATCTCAGATTAACTATTGAATCTGAGTCCCCATTTTATGACATGCTTTTCAATATTCCACTTCAATCACAATAGATCTACACTATATGAATCAATTTATGAATATTTTTAATTTTCTCTTCACCGATTAGCTAAACAGTGACAAGAAAATTAACCTTCACAGTTTTTTTCCTCGATTAAAAGATCCATGCACAGTAGCTTAAACTAGCACATAAGAGAAATCATATACTCATAAATACTAGAATGAGCAGATGAACTAGCACATAAGAGAAATCATCTACTCATTAATATTAGAATGAGCAGATCTAAATATATGTGAAATATGAAGTGGATTAGTGTAGAATCAGCTGAAACTGAGAAGACTGTACAAGTCTCCGGAAATTAAGTAGATAGAGAGAGAAAGAAGCAGCTGAAATGGAGTGGCCGAGTTGAGGTATGAAATGAGGGAGGGCTCACTATTTATAGGGTAATGGACTAGGGTTTTATGTGGTTTGTAAGCTTGCGCCGCTATATCAGCGAGAGAGTTGATTATGGGCCAACAGCCCAACAACATGCCAACAGCCCAAGAATAATAATAAAAAAAAAAATACTCTTAAGCATGTTGATTTTAACATAAGCCCACATGTTACCTTCAGCCCAACCCAAAAATTAATGAATATAGAATTTGATAATACTCCCTCCATTTCATATTAATTGTCATTTTAGAAAAAAAAATGAAAGAATTAAGTATGGAATATTTTTACAAATATACCATCAACTAATATTAGGGGATAATATTTTGATCAAATAAAATATCTGTGATATGTCGAAAAATAGAGATATTATAGGATTGAATAGGGAGAAAATTGGTTGAATTGGTGAAAAATATCTACAACGTCAATTAATTGGAAAAAGGAAGAAGTAGCTAACTAGAATGAAAATTAATATAGAAAGGAGGAAGTATTAGTAACTACATAAACATAATTGTAATTATATAACATAACTGTAATTATATGTATTCTTGCATATGGTATGGTATGGTATTATGGAAACGAAATGATAAAATATATAGTTTTTATAATATTAATAAGTTTAAAAAAATATGTTAAACAAATTAACATATTAACTTAAAATAAATATTATACTTTTATAGTGAATTTTTTTACATACAAATATTTGAAACTGAATATGTGTGTTTTGTATCATTTTATTATTTTATTACTTAGTTTAATGTAACAATATATATATATATATATATATATATATATATATATATATATATATATATATATGTAAAATTTTGTATAATGTTCAAAAAAATTGTGTACTATTTTGTTTAGTTATTATTATTTTTTTAGATGATGTAACTAAATTATTTCAAATTTATGTGTTTTTTATTTATATTGGTAGGTACATTATATTTACAAATATGGATGAAAGTGAAACTAGAGAGGCAAGAATCTCGCGCAAGAATCAGATGAGTCTAAAGCGTCACCGCACTTTACTGGGTATGATGTTTTAATTTTGCTTCAATATATGATGAGTTTTAATTTTTCATTTTAGATAATTTTTATATTTAAATAATCAAATTTAAATATGTGTTGTTCATCCTTTTTTTATTTATTACAGGTGGTGTATGTAGCTCCCAAAATGAATTTCGGGCGACGAATGCCCATAACAAACACCAGTCAACGTGTTCTGCATCTTCATCCTCGAGGCCACTCTCAATTGATACAAGTAATTCAGCATATATTTACAAAATTTAGTTTAGTTTAGTTTAGTTTAGTTACCCTTAAAAAAAACAAAACAAAAAAATAAAATAAAAAATAAAATAAAAAAAATATAAAAAAAACCAAAAAAAAAAAAAAAACAAAATTTAATTCTTTTTACATTAATTTTTCAACGTAGTAGTATAATTTAATTGTTGCAGGTAAATTTCACTTAGCTAGGAAGAATAGAGCTGAAGTTCAGTCAAAGACTTCATCTGTTGTAAAGCCAATTTGTACTCCAAATAGAAAAGGTAATTAAATATATATTTTAAGTACATATTATATTTAACTTAAAATTTAAAATATTTGTTGTGAAGCTTCATACTTTTAATAATTATTTAAATTTAACTATAGTTTTTTGTGTGTTAGGTTGTGGACCATTTCAAGTTCCTGACTCAAATTTATCATCATTTTATAAAGAAAATGAAAACGTAGAAAATATCAATCACTCAAGCAGTACAACAGAGGCAAGGAATTTACGCAAGAATTGTTTAAGTAGAAAGAGAGATCGCATGTTGATGGGTAAGATAGATAATCTTTGTTTTGTAAATAAATAATTTTTTTTTTTTTTTTTTTTTTATATTATGTTACCACATTTATATTTAAATTCAATAATTTTTTATAGGTGATTTCTCTAACTTGAGAAATAAAAGTATACGGATAAATGATGATACTTCAAGTCAGTCAACATCGATTGAATCGGTCCGACGTACATCATTTCCTATCGATAGCCGTAAGTTCGTGTATATTTTAATTATTCTACATTAGATTGTTATGGTACACATGATTTCCTTCATATTATTTTAATTCAGTTTATTTTAGCTCGAAAATGTTTATTCTATGGATAATTAAGAAAATTAGGTTGCCTTTACATAATTAAAAAAAAAATTGAAATAATTAATTTTTTTGAATTTGATTAAATTGTCATTTGCTTTTAAGTTTATGATGGTGGTGGTAGTTAGTAGTGGTAGTAGTAATAAAGCATCACACAATGATATAAACATTAATCTGTTTTTGCTGCATATATCTTACAATATTTTTTAATTGCTTTATGAATTGTTGTATTTATTAATTTTTTACTCTACAAAAATCACTATGTCTTATGTAATTTTTTTATTATGCTGATTTTTTTTTTAGTGATTCCACTGACTCCATGTATGAGTACAAGTACTAAAAATGATCGGTTTGCTGCCTCTTCATCCAATATAAACAAAGGTAACTGTAATATTAAATATTTAATTATCGCACAATGATATAAACATTTATCTGTTTTTGCCGCATATATCTTACAATGTTTTTTAACTGCTTTATGAATTGTTGTATTTCTTAGGTTTTTACACTACAAAAATCACTATGTCTTATTTAATTTTTTTATTATGCTGATTTTTTTAGTGATTTCATGACTCCATGTATGAGTACAAATACTAAAAATGATCGGTTTGCTGCCTCTTCATCCAATATAAACAAAGATAATTGTAATATTAAATGTTTAATTATTATTCTGTTTATTTATATCTATAATGGTTAATTATTTCCACTTATAATTTACAAGTTGTTATGTTAATAATCCAGATGGAGAAAGTTCTTATGTGCATACTGGTGATACTTCAAGGTATTTATGATTTTTCAAGTATTTAATTTTTTTGTATATTAATTTATTTTTATAACATCATCTAATAAATATTTTTATAGGTTGAATGAAGGGTGTAATAGAATTTCACGTTCTTCCACAAACAACGAAACTAACGACGATGATATCAACCACAGGAACACTGTTTCATCTACAGGTCTTACTATCCATATATATATACATATATATATATATATATATATATATATATATATATATATATATATATATATCACACACATATATGTGTTTATAGACATATGTATATATATGCATTAATAAGATTTAGTAATATGTGTTTCATTATATTTGTTTTAATGTCTTATATTTATGTTATTAACACATTGATCTTTTGAATATAATATAGAGTATTGGGATCTTGGTGATGCAAATTTCAAGTGTCAGTATTGTGGTGCTTTTTTCTGGTATGAAGAGAGACTACGATCAAATTACCAGTCCAATAGACCCAAATATTCAAATTGTTGCTTGCAAGGAAAAATTAAACTACCATTGATGAAGAAGCCACCTCAACTTTTTATGGATCTTTTGAGTGGTTCAAATCCTAAAAGCAAGGAATACATAAAAAATATCAGGTCGTATAATAGCATGTTTGCATTCACGTCGATGGGAGGAAAGATAGATAATTCTATAAACACTGGAAACAGTCCACCAATATTCAAGCTACATGGTCAAAACTACCACTTGCTTGGGAGTTTGATGCCACGTGGGAATGCCACACCGAAGTTTGCACAACTCTATATCTATGATACAGAAAATGAAGTTGCAAACAGAATTAACTCTGTTAGGTATGATTTATTTGCAACTTATTTAAATTTTAAAATTAATTAAGTTATTGGTGTCATGTGTTTATACTTTTTTTTATATAATATATCCTTTGAACAAAAAAAAAAAATTATATTTTTATTACTGGAGTATATTACTTTTGTTGAATAAATATTTATATAGTATTTTATGTATACAATATATTTATACTCATTCACTTACATATTGCACAAACAGATCAAGGAGCAACACTGATAGCCTTCACACTGATGTTGTTGAAGAACTAAAGGAAGTGCTTGATGAAAATAACACATTGGTTCAATCGTTTCGAATGGCAAGGGACAAAATTCAACAAGGTGAAGACTCCAATGTTAGATTGAAGCTTATGGGGAGAAGAGAAAAGGATGCTAGGACATATAATCTTCCATCTGTTTCGGAAGTTGCTGCACTTATTGTTGGAGATTTTGATGAAGCCCTTGGTGACAGAGATATCATAGTTGAGACAAGAACAGGTACCTTGAAACGTATTACAGAATTGCATGCTTCATATCTCGGACTACAATATCCGCTCATATTCCCTTATGGGGAAGATGGATATAGAGAAGATATTTCGTTGTCGGACAGAGAAGGACAAGTGGGAAGAAAGAGAACACATGTCAGTGTAAGAGAATTTTTTTCCTTCAGATTTCATGATAGGGAAGGTGAAGAATGTCTTATTTTATGCTCTAGGAGATTAACACAACAATTAGTCGTAGATGCATATACCATTGTTGAGTCAGGGAGACTAACATGGATCAAAAGGAACCAAAAAACTTTGAGATGTGAGGTGTACAAAGGACTAGCTGATGCTTTCTCACGTGGTGAACTTGATTTGTCTGCTCAAGGTTTACCGGTTATCTTACCATCATCATATACCGGCGGTCCTCGATACATGATTCAGAACTACCAAGATGCAATGACTATATGTGGTTGGGCTGGTTACCCTGATCTCTTTATTACATTAACATGTAATGCAAAATGGCCAGAAATTACAAGGTACTTGGATAGAAGGGGACTAAATCCCGAGGATCGCCCAGATATTGTATGTCGAGTATTCAAGATGAAGTTGGATGGCTTGATTAGAGATCTCAGAAGAAATAAAGTTTTTGGACGAGTAAAAGCAGGTACATCACTAAAAAAACCAGTTTTGATTTTTTATTTGTAATATTAGAAATACTTAAAGCTAATATTACATATTTATATGTTATTATTGTTCAATTATTGTTGATGACATTCAATTGTGTTGCAACAGTTGTGTACACTGTGGAGTTTCAGAAACGTGGTTTGCCACACGCACATATTTTGTTATTTTTAGCTGCAGAGGATAGATACCCAACAACAGCTGATATAGATCGAATCATTTCAGCTGAAATTCCTGATGTAGATGTCGATCCAGAGTACTACGCTGCTGTTGAGAATTTCATGATACATGGGCCATGTGGTGTTGCGAACACAAGATCACCTTGCATGTCAGATAAAGGCTGCACAAAATACTTTCCTAAGGATTTTGTTGATGACACAACATTTACAGATGAAGGATATCCAGTATACAAAAGAACAAATAATGGAAGAACAATTTTGAAGAATGGGATTCATGTTGACAGCAGATTTGTTGTACCACATAATCGTTATTTGTTGCTTAGGTATGGTGCACACATGAACATGGAATGGTGTAATCAATCAAGATCAATCAAATATCTGTTCAAGTACATTAATAAAGGATGCGATCGTGCTACCGCTCAATTTCTGAAGAGTAAAAAAGATGAGCATACTGGAAAGGTTATTGATGAAGTACAGATGTATTATGATTGTAGGTACGTCTCACCATGCGAGGCAATGTGGAGGATATTTGGCTATGAGATAACCTATCGCGATCCACCTGTTGAGAGATTGAGCTTTCATTTACCAGATCAACAGAATGTCATTTTTTCAGAAACAGATAACTTGGAAACAGTTGTTGATCAGCAATATTTCAACATGAGCAAGTTTGAGGCGTGGTTCAAGGCTAATATCGAATACCCACATGGAAATAATCTAACATACTCTGAGTATCCTCAACATTTTGTGTGGAAAAAGAAGACAAAGAAATGGAGCCCAAGAACAAAAGGAATTGCATTGGGAAGACCTTACTATGTACCCCCAGGAGCAGGTGATTCTTACTATTTAAGGCTGCTAATCAATGTTGTTCGTGGTGCAAAATGTCACAATGACATGAAGGTAGCACATGAAGTTCAATATGATTCATATCGAGATGCATGTTACGCATTTGGTCTTTTGGAGGACGATAGTGAATATGTTGATGGAATCGCAGAGGCAAGTATTTGTGCTTCAGCACATTCTTTGCGGGCTATGTTTGCAACTTTGTTAACAGAAAATTGCATGGGTCGACCAGAATATGTTTGGGATAAGTGTTGGGAGTTTATGTCAGATGACATATTATATAGACAACGCAAGTTTTACCATCATCAAGGTACATGTTATATGTTTTCATGTTCCATACATTTTATTTCTATACTTAATTTGCTTCTTATTAAATATTGTATTAACTTACGTAATTAAAATATTTGAATAGATTTGAGTTTGACTGAAGCGGAGATAAAGAATCTTGCTCTTATTGAGATTGAGAATATTTTACGAAGATGTGGACGTAGTTTGAGGAACTTTGAATATATGCCTACTCCAGATTACAGTGACATATCAACGTGTCAGAATAGACTCATCCATGAAGAACTTCAGTATGACAAGAGTTTGTTGAAAACTGAGCTTGAACAACTACTTCCAAAGTTGACTAATGAACAAAGGGAAGTATATGAGAAAGTCATTGATTCAACTGAGCAAAATGAAGGTAAAACTTTCTTTGTTTATGGTTATGGAGGCACTGGGAAGACTTTTATTTGGAAGACATTATCTGCAGCTATTAGATCGAAAGGGAATATTGTATTGAATGTGGCTTCATGTGGAATAGCATCTTTGCTCTTACCTGGTGGAAGAACAGCTCATTCTAGATTTAAGATTCCCTTAAATCTTCATCAAGATTCATTGTGTGGCATCAAACTAGGAAGTGATCTTGATCAGCTTATTGTTATGGCAAAGTTGATTATATGGGATGAAGCTCCAATGATGCACAAACATTGTTTTGAAGCACTTGATAGAAGTTTGAAAGATGTAATGAAACGTGTTGACAACGTAAATTTGAGTAAACCTTTTGGTGGTAAAACAGTGGTGTTTGGTGGAGATTTTCGTCAAATTCTGCCAGTTATACCTAAAGGTCGAAGACAGGACATTGTTAATGCTACGATGAATTCATCTTACATATGGAGTAACTGTGAAGTGCTTCGTCTAACAAAGAACATGCGGTTGCAAAGTGCTGCGTTTGAAAGTGAAGGATCACAACTTCATGAATTTTCAGAATGGTTGCAAAGTGTAGGAGATGGAACAATTGGGTCTGAAGGAGAACATTTTTCCACAATTCAAATTCCTGACGATATGCTTCTTCAAAGTGGCGAAAATCCAATTGCCACTATTGTTCACAGCACATATCCCAATCTTTCTGAAAGAATTCATGATCCAGAATATCTTCAACAAAGAGCTGTATTGGCACCCACTCTCGATGCTGTTGACTCCATAAATCAATACATGATTTCGAAAAATATCGGTGAGGGTCGTTCTTACTTTAGCTCAGACTGTGCAGCTAAATCCGACTTAACAGCTAATGTGATAACAAATGTTCACACTCCCGAGTTCTTAAATTCAATAAAGTGCTCTGGAGTTCCGAATCATGAGTTGAATCTGAAAGTAGGAACTCCCATTATGCTGCTAAGAAACATAGATCCAAGTCGTGGACTATGTAATGGAACAAGGTTGATTCTTAGTAGACTTGGAAATCATATATTGGAAGCAAAAATCATGACTGGATCAAGTGCTGGTGAAATGGTATTGATTCCAAGACTGTCGATGACTCCATCAGATGCAAAGATACCATTTAAATTTCAGCGTCGTCAATTTCCAATCACAATTTCTTATGCGATGACTATCAACAAGAGTTAAGGCCAATCTCTTACAAATGTTGGATTATTCCTGAAGAAGCCAGTTTTCAGTCACGGACAATTATATGTTGCATTCTCCAGAGTCACAAATCGAAGAGGTTTGAAAGTTTTAATTTGTGATGAAGAGAAAAAACATGTAAACACAACCGTGAATGTTGTGTATAGAGAAGTATTTAGAAATTTGTAATATGTTACCTCATACATTGATTGCACCTTTTTTTTTAGTTTGTGAATGTTAATTAACATAACTACATTATTTAAACGTACATTTTATTGATCCTAAATTTAGTTATACACATCATATTCAAAATTTTCGTGCACTTTATTTTAAATTCATATACAAATTTAGTCTTACCCGTGCATTGCACGGGTGGACAACTAGTACCAAATAAAATATTCAAATATTTTGAAGAACTCACAGAATTTAATTTATCAGTCAAACATGAACATAAAGAGAAAGAATAAACTTTACATTACATCTAATATCCAAATAAAATATTAGTGTTTCTTTTATTATATAATTCATGATTATTTATGGGTAGAATTCAAAAATTATTTTCATAAGTTAAAATACATATATAAGCTACAGTAGGGACAATTTTGTAACTAACATTTTCCAGCCTAAAATTTCGGACTATAATGGATAAGGTGTTGTCACATTGATAGTAATCAAAGTTTATTTTACTTTTAAAAGTTAAACATAGTTTTTTTCTATTTCTAATAAATATATTATGTATAACACGTCAATCATCTTTTAACGATGTTTGATTTGACATCCATATCACAAATATTATAAAAAAAAAAATCTTATTAAAATATTATATAATTTGTTCGTTGATTAATTGAGTTAGATTTTAGTGTTTATTGTGGGTTGTGTTATATAGTATTGGTTCGGAATACAACTAAATCAGTCAAATAATTATCTTATAAAAATTATTTTGCTTCACTACTTCATTAAAATCACATCTAATAAATTTATTTTATCCGACAAGAATTTTTCTAAGTTTTCTTTATTTATTACGTTGAGAGAAAAACATATATATATATATATATATATATATATATATAATTGAACACATACTTTCATAAATTAAATGCAAAATTTAATATTTTATTTATAATCAACTTATGAAATTTGATAATATTTATTTGTTGTAATAACAATTTTTATTTGATTTATCACATGCCCATGACTTTTCTGCACATATATAACTTTACATGTGATAATTAATAATTAATTTGAAATTTATTTTTAATTACTTATACATATTTTTTATATTTACATTTATTAATATTATTTTTTATAAAGAATTATGCTTTCCACCTAAACTATGAGTTTGAATGCGTTGCAACCTAAACAATAATTTGTCACACTAACCAATCTCAACTATGTCTTTTTTCACATTTTGCAAGCTAAGCAATTTTTACATTAATCAATATGTATATATCTTTAAACAATATTATTTACAATATAAATATATAATTTATTTGGAAAATTTCAACAGATATATGAAAATATTAAGAAATATTAAAAAAACGCATACATTTTACATTGTTATTCCAACTATTGAATAAATTTTGGATTTTGTTTATTATTTTATTAATTTAGTACAATTGAAATCACCAAATAATTGAAACTTGCAAATGAGAATTTTTTTAAAGTTAAAATTAAATATTTAAAATAAAATAAAATAAATAAAATAAAAACTAATTTCATATAATATTATTCAATTTATTTATTTAATATATGAGTTGATATTTAGATATTTCCGTTTGCGTGAACATTCATAGCCAATTAAGCTATTTATGTATTCATATTGGTCAAGAATACTACAAACACACTAAATGTGTGTTTGGGTTTCAAAAAATAAGAAATTATCATTTTGAAAATAGATATACTTTATTTTTTATATTTAATATTTTATTTTAACGTTAATTATATATATATATATATATATATATATATATATATATATATATATAAAGAGCAAGTTATTTTAAATTCATATATAACGTGAGATAATTTTATATTTACATTACCATTAATTTTATTTATATTTAATCCTAAATTTATAAATTTTTATTTTATTAGGATATCACGGTCGCATTATTATATAATATTAGATCAAATCATATTCAGTTTTTAAAATTATTACTTTTTATTAATCTTCCGTGCATCGCACTGGAGTATTACTAGTATATATAAAAGTAAAATGAGGATTATTATTGTAAATCACCTTTCCCGCCTAAAATATATCTTTAATGTATCCTTAATTTCTTCTAAGACATTAATTATATTTTTTCTTCAAATTAATATAATATTAAGTATTACCTTCCTTAATAAATGAATATATACTTTATTAAATTAAAAATAAAAGTTAATGTATAATTTAATGATTGACTAATTAAATTATTATATTTACAAATATTAATTTATTATAATTAATCATGAGACTACGACTTTCACATATATTTATATATGATAATTAATCTTGAAATTATTTTTTATTACATATTCATATTTTCTATTTATTAATATTCGTTATAAATAATAATTACACTTTGCAATCTAAACTATGAGTACATGTGCTACAATCTATATTTCTATTTAAAGAATAAAATTAATATGCTTGAGCTAACTAGGTTTTTTAGAGTTCTCAATATAAACAATACTTTGTCGCATTTTTTATATTTTGCAACCTGAGCAAAATATACAGACATATATATATATATATATATATATATATATATATTAGTTGTATCTTTAAATAAATTTCAACATATACATATATTATTAAGATGTATTGAAGAATTCATATGCTTTATTTTGTTAGTCCAACTATAGAATAATCATTGAATTTTATTTTATTATATAATATCAAGATTTATTTCAAATCTAAAAAGTATTTGAGTATATTAAACCACCATGTAAAATATTAAAACCTGAAAAGTAATATTTCTTAAAATAAAGTAAATAGTTATAGTTAAAATTTGCAAAATTATTTGGATAAATCAAAATATTTAAAAAAATTGAAAAAAAAAAAAGAAAACACTAATTTTCTTATAATGAATTCAATTTATTTTATTTGATATATTTTGGTGTATCATGTGATATTTATGTATTTGTGTTTGTTTTAATATTCATTTTCAATTAAGCTATTGTGGGTTCGCATAGGTTAAGGTGGATACCCCCCCCCCCCCGACACTAATATATGTTTGGGTTTCAATATTAGAAGATATTCATTCTTAAAGTAGATATAATTTATTTTTTACACTGAATATTTTATCTTAATGTAAATTTATAAAATAATATATTTATAAAATGTAAGTTATATTAAATCCATATATCACTTAGGAGAAATTGATATTTACATTATTTATATTTTGAGTTTATATCATTTTACAACATGGAGTATGCGCGTTTTTCAATTTTTTTTTCAATCACAACCTGAACTATACGTTTTTTACGTTTGCAATGTCTGCTAGCAATTTAAGGGCGAAAACTAAAAGAATATTAGAAAATATTTAAATAACATAAAATTTTTAAAAAATCTAAAAAATATTTTTTTAATTCTAAACCTCATTTAAAATACTAGAAAATTAACTTAAACATGTTGAAAATATATTAAAAAATTGAGTATTTTTTATAAAAAAATTCAAATCAAATCATTTCAAGCAAGAAAATAAAAAAGTTATTATTTTTTTAAAATCATAAAACTGTTATAAATTTCTGAAAATTATCGTTAAACTCTAAAAAATTATTTAAACTATTTGAAAGTTATCTTGAAAAATTATTTTAAAATCTATAAAATTTCGTTTAAGACATGTGGAAGTATCTATGAAAAGTAAAATTTTATGATATAAGTATCTTTTTAATTTGTTTTTGAAAAAATAAATCTTTTTAAAAATATTTAAAGTTATTTGAAGTAATATAAAAATTATTCAATCTTTTTTTATGAAAATTAATTTTTTTTTATTAAAATAATTTCTACATTTTTTCCAGTTAAGTTTATGATATTTTAAATAATTTTTTAGAATTTAAAAATAAATATTGTATTTTATAAACATTTTTATTATTTTTAAATAGTTTCTTTTTTCTCCTAAGATTGCTACCAAAGGTTGCAAAAGTAGGAAAGCGCAATGTTCAGGTTGATCGTAAAAAAAGAAAAAATAATTATTCAAATATTCGTTTAGTTAGAATATAATAATTCTAATTTTTATATTAAATAATATTATATTTAATTTAATAAGATAGTTACTTTTTAATTTAATTTTCGTGCATCGCACGGGAGCGATACTAGTAACATATAAAAGCAAAAAATAAAAAGATCAAATAACGAAGGTGGGTTTCTAACCCTACCCAAACATTACAAGCTAATTCCTATCCACAAGGTTATAGTGACTATTTTAGTAAACATATTTCTAGAAAAATATATATTAAAAAAATTTAGGGCCTTAAAAATCGAGATTTTTTTAGAGGCCCTGTACTGTTGCCCTTCTTGCCATACTCGTAGGCTCACAATCCCTGTAATAACGGTTATAGCTCCCACGATACTGGAAAAAGACAAAAAAAAATTTCTTTTCTCCACATAGTTTACAAGATGGATAAAAACAATTATTAAAGATAACATTCAACTAGGGGAGTGGAATAGTCAGGTCCAGTTTAAAAGGTTTAGTTGATAGCTAATTTTAACATAATTTATGAGAACTCAACCCGACTGATTTAGCTACTTAGGTGAAGACTCGTGACCCGAGCAGGTTCCCTTTGGTTACCTGTCAACCTTTTCTGGAGTAGAAAAAAAAAAAAAATAAGAAATTGAATTCTGTAAAACCTAAAATTCTAGCTAGAAAGACTAAAATTATAAATTGATTAGCATAATATTTGATAACAGAACTCTAAATTTTATTAAAGACTAGAGGTGGAAAAAGGGGCCAAGCCCGATGGAACGATCAAACTCATTCAACAATGTAAACAGAATGGGCTAAATGAATGGCCCAACATGTCTGGTTCGATGGGTTGATGGCCTAATAGACCACGAGCCGGTTTAATTTTTAATGAGTAGGTCTTGGGTGCATCCAACACACAATAAGCTTATTGTGCACTCCCCAATTTAATTTGGGAATTAGATATATATTAAGGGCTGCGTTTGGATAAACATAAAAGGCTGGTGGCCCAACGGTTAAAGCATCACGCCCGCGCGCTGAGACTCGAGTTCGAGCCTCAGGTAGCACGCACAATTTTTTTTTCTTTTAATTCAAATTAATAATATATGTGTATACCTGTAACATAACATATACTATTAGCCTAGGTGGTAAAATTTTTATTAATTTGAATTAAAAGAAATATCATAAAATTTTTATTAACTTAACACCACCTAGGCTGAGACTCTAAATTTTTATCACATGAGACACTAGCCTAGGTGGTAAAATTTTAAATTGTTAGATATTAGGGCATGGGTTCGAATCCCATCTTCTTCAGTTTTTTATATATGTGCACTTTTTATATTATTTTAGACAATGTAATATATTATTTAAAAAAATTATATATTATTATTCAAAAAAATGTGTATACCTGTAACATAACATATACTATTACACAATATAACATATACTATTACGCAAGATAACATATACTATTAAACAACAGAATATTTAAAAAAATTATATATTATTTAAAAAAAAATGTGTATACCTGTAACATAACATATACTATTACACAATATACCATATACTATTACGCAATATAACATATACTATTAAACAACAGAATATATTATTAAAAAATTGTACGTGTAACTATAACATATACTATTACGCGATATAACATATACTATTGCGCAATATAACATATACTATTGAACAACATAAAAAGAGGTAAAAACAAAGCAAAATCAGGGTTCGAACCCGCACACCTGAACAACACCTACGCGTGTCTTACCGCTGCACCTACATGTTGTTATTGTAAATTCATCCAAACAAGACCCTTATATATATTCTTAATTTCAAATTAAATAGGAGAGTGCACAATAGTGCAATTGTGTGTTGGGTGCACACAAGTTTTTGCCATTTTTTATTGAGTAGGTCTTGGGTGCACTCAACACACAATAAGCTTATTGTGCACTCCCCAATTTAATTTGGAAATTAGATATATATTAAGGGCTGCGTTTGGATAAACAAAAAGGTTGGTGGCCCAGCGGTTTAACCTTCAGGCACGCGCGTTGAGGTCTCGAGTTCGAGTCTCAGCTAGCGCGCGATTTTTATTTTTTTCTTTTAATTCAAATTAATAATATATGTGTTTATATATATATTAAGGCATGTTTGTTATCACATAAGAGACTCTAGCCTAGATGGTAAAGTCTAACAATCTAAATTGTTAGATATTAGGGCACGGGTTTGAATCCCAACTTTACCAATATTTTATATATGTGCACTTTTTATATTATTTTATACAATGCAATATATTATTTAAAAAAATTATATATTATTCAAAAAAAATGTGTATACCTGTAACATAACATATACTATTACACAATATAACATATACTATTACGCAATATAACATATACTATTACGCAATATATATATTATTCAAAAAAAAATGTGTATACCTGTAACATAACATATACTATTACACAATATAATGTTACATATACTATATACTATTTCACAATATAACATATACTATTACGCAATATAACATATACTATTAAACAACAGAATATATTATTAAAAAATTGTACATGTAACTATAACATATACTATTACACGATATAACATATACTATTGCGCAATATAACATATACTATTGAACAATATAAAAAGAGGTAAAAACAGAGCAAAATCAAGGTTCAAACCTGCGCGTCCCGCGCGCCTGGACTCCGCGCGCGCATGTCTCACCGCTGCACCACATGTTATTGTTGTGAATTCATCCAAATAAGACCCTTATATATATTCTTAATTTCAAATTAAATAGGAGAGTGCACAATAATGCAATTGTGTGTTGGGTGCACACAAGTTTTTGCCTTTTTAATTATATTTTAGAGGGATGAACGATATTGGGTTCACTAATTTTTTGTTTGAATTTTTTTTTACCGATCCTAACTTAAAATATCGCGTTTGTCCGAAAGAATTGAAACATTTTCCGATTTTCTCAATATGAAAGCTTAGCTTTCTAAAAATTCAAGAATTACATGATTTTAACTTGTAAATGGAATGCAATAGGAAGAAGGCGAATCCTGGATCGAAGTGTGAGCCTGCAAAAACAACATTATTGCGATTATACCAAATTAAGTAAGCAACAGTTTGTTCAAGATCGCCCATTATGATTAAATCAGGAAACCACAACTCCAACAAAGGCGGCTGAAAGTCAAGAATAGGTCTTAAAACCCAGCAGGCAGAAACCCTAAACCCAAGAGATGTCGATCATGAAGATATACCAGCAATATGTCACTCTATTTGCTTGCTATATTAGGGCCCGTTTAGTTGGGGGATTTAGAGGTAGGGATTGAGAATGAATGATAACTCATTCCTATTTATGGTGTTTGGTATATAATGAATAAGTTAATCAATACCCATTTGATTAACAACTCCTTCCATCTTATTCCATAATATGATTGACTCCTCATCCATACTCATTATCATTGTTATTGATGATTTGTAATCAAGTGGACCCTTACTATTTATTATTATGTAAGTAATGGAGATTGATTTTCTAAGTTTCATACCAAATATTCTGTTACAAGTAACAACAAAAGTGGTTCAAATAATTAATCAGTATTATTATAATTTTATTATTAGATATAATATTTTGTTATTAATTAGTTGTCTCATTAACTTCATTGCATATAATATTATTTGAGATGATTTTTTATGTGTATAAATATTTTTTGCAACACATAGTTGTCTCTTAAAAAAATTTAAAAATGACACTAAATTAGTTGTATAACATTTTGTGATATAATTATTATTAGAGAAAACGTTTATCGTTTCGAAAATGGTATTTTTTGTCGTTGAGCATACTGTCCGCGTTGGCTGCGTGTTATATGTTTATAAAATTGTGTTTTTAAGGTCAAATCCTTTATTAATTTGAATTATTGCAAATAATTATCGAAGAAGTTAAAATAAGAATGTAGAATCGTAGTTGCAGGTATAAAGAAGTGAAAGGACAAAAATGTCAACCAATCGTGAGATGGCGTGTAGATAAAATGTATTGAATGACCAATAATACACATAAATAATGTTTTTTCAACCCGTAAGCACGGTAATTCAATGCTCTCTGGAATCGACAGATAAAATACTATATTACATATTTGGAAATTAAAATAATCGAAAGCCGAGGTTTGACTTGGATACCTGAAGCCTATTAAAGCCCACCACCAAAACCTTAATTAGGCCGTACTACTACTATCATGGCGGAGGAGACACCCAACGTCGCAGCAGAGATGCCGGAGGAAACCACCAATGCCGCCGAACGGAAAGTTTCATGGGCCAAGCTCCGCCGCATCGACTCCCTCAACATGGAGGCCGGAGAACTTTCTTTCAAGCCCACTCATCATGCTAACCGACAGGTACTCTCATAATAGATTTATACAGATTATTAGTTTCTGCAAAACCCAACTATTTCGACTTAATTGTTTCAAAACTTGATTTAATTGCAGTTATGTCAACATTCTATTTATTTGTGTATTTTCATTAATTATTTTAAGAACTTGTATTTTATCTATTTTCTTAACAATTTGTTTCATTTATCTAATCCTCCTACTATTATAAAAGTGTGAATAGTTTCTTACAAATGTTTATTTGTCTAGCATGTTCTTAATAAGTTCTATTTTTTAGGTTAATTTAGAAGTCTTATTTTATGTGTTATATTTGTTTCTTAAGATTCCTTTTATAGTTTAATTTCATCTACTATTTCATGAAAGTTTCTTTTCCATTTTATAAGATATTTAATTCACCTAATAATATAACTTAAACCTAGTTATTTGTAAGACATTATGTTTTTCTTATTCTTATTTTATTAAAATACATTATACTTTTCTTTTTGTTATGTTCTATTTTTTATTATGTTTCATATATTTTTTCTCTTTTTTATGATCAAATTATTTTATAATTTTAGAAAACGGAGAAAGATTAACCGATTATTATATTCTCCATTTATTCTATTTTATTTTTTATGATATCTCAAATACTTCTTTTCTCGATTATTGTTTAGGGATAGAATGTCAGAAAACTGATTAAGTCAGGCATTTTTGGGGTGAATAAAAAGTATGATTTTTTTAGTATTAGTAAATTAAACATAAAAATCAAAAGAATGTATATTAAAGCTCATAGCTCTTACTGATTTTATTTCTCATCTCATTCTCGAGAAAGAAAAAAGATTTGTTTGTTGTCTTAAGTTTTTTAATTATAATATCTATATACTTATTTCATTAACTATATACAATAAAAAAATATTGACAAGTCAACTATAACCTATCATCTATGAAATTCAATTTACTACTTTATATGGCATTCTTATAATATATGAAAGACTAACATTAATAATAAGATGTTTTATTAAATTTATAATAAATCAAACCTATAATAGTTTAATAGGACTTTGGTATTCTAAAATTAAACTTCTTTGGTATAATAGTGGATATAAGACTCTTGTTGAGTTAGACATACTTTAATTATAACTAGATATAATTATAACATGATTTTCGAATTTATACTTTTATATTCTTACTTGAAGGTTGTGTTCCTTGTAAGAATAATGTATTTTATCTATACATAATATTACTATACCTAATTTTCATTTACAAGAGAGTTATTTAGGTATGGATTTTGTTTCAAAAAAATTAAGTTTAGTTGTTCTGATGGTGAATAAAAGTGTATTATTTTATTTTAGGATTAGCAAAATAAAGCCTATAATTAATCAAGATAATGTCTATTGGTGTTCAAAGCCCTTATCAATTTTATTTCTCATCTCATTCTTGAGAAAATAAAAATGTAATGTTTCATTTAAGTTATGCAACTATAATATCTATATACGCATTCTACATACTACAACAAGAGATATTGACAAGAAAGCTATAGTACCACATACAAGATTTTTTAGTTGAACACTTTATGTAAAATTCTTATAAAATACAAATGACTCAACATAAAGTAAATATTTAATCGAAATTTATAGTAAATTAAACTTCTTTGAAGTTTGACTTCTTTGTTATAATAACATATTCAAGACTCTTATTTTGGGATGAAAGAAGTAATAAACTTTATTTATTATTGAAGATAAACTATACGAGTATGTTTTTTTACGGATTTTTCCGTCCGAATGGAGGGCGGGGCAATCCAGACTTGCGTTTGCGCTAGGACTTAAAATTAAGATTTTCCTTAAATTCAAGTTTATTCTACCATCTCTCTCCTTTACACTCTATCTCTCTCTCCATGCACTCACTACAAAAATAACTTTTGAATAATTTTTCAGCATAATGACTGTAATTTTTACAAATCCTACCATATTCTATCCTAGAACAAACATATGATTTACACCATCATTTGAATTCACAAGTTGTAGCATTTTCGTCGGATTTGTCACACCACCTCAATCCATAAACAAACACAACCTATATAATTTAGAAATCAATAATTTTATATTCTCTATATTTATATTTTTATGTCAAGACCAGCTTCTTTATTATAATAGATTTTATCAGTGTATAATATTACAAACTCTTATCACTAGATCTAAATTTCAATAAAAAGATTCAAAATAGTAAGAGAAAAATGACAAAATTATTTTATTTAAATTACTATAATATCTTCAAATTCAAATTTGAGAAGAAAGATGTTGTAAATTACCACCATTTTTCATAAATGTTCTACATCATAATTATTTTGGCTAAAGTTAAATAAGTGTTAAGAATAGTAAGCAATAAATAATAATAACTAATAAATTTCCATATAATAGAAAGTAATTATAAATTAACAATATCATAGTGTTGTGTTTTATTTTGTCGGTGTAACAATCTAGAGATGTTCGAGGCATGTCTTATTAACGATATATGACTTACTTCTCTTAAAAACAAACCTTTGTGATATACTGCACTTTTAGCATGTGTATCATGTTATATTTCGATATAACTCATCAAAATCATCTGGCAAATATTTTAGGTAACATTTCATAAGCATTGAATTATTAGTTTTACTAAAAAAATAAATATAATATTATCAATTTACATAATTGCTTTAATAAAACATATTAATCATGACATGCATATTACTTAAAGTATAGTGAATGATTAGTTTGTTAAATTGCATAAAAAAACTAATAGATAAATTTGTATGATGATGTTAACTTATCTTCGTGTAAAAATAAATAATATAATTCATAACAAAGGCAACTTTCATATATTATTGTAGCTCATGTTTATAAGATCATTTGGTAAAACTTAATGTTCATTTCTTCCTACGAAAAATATTTTAAAAACTTGAAATTTAAATTCAGTTCTATACCATAATTTTTTAACTTCAAATATCTAGAAATAGAATAAGTAATATTATTAGTTGTTAAAATATATTAAGATAACAGGACTAAAACACAAGCATATTGTAATAAATCTATTATACATAAACTCTAAGTGGGAAAATAACATGCAATAATTGGATGTTTCTATTTTTAATTTTTAATTTTATTCCTACTACTCTATATATATTTGCAACAGACACGAGATAATATGTAATAATACTGAAAATACATAAAAAATGATAAAATACTGGTTTTAGTTAATTTATTACGATATTCTCCACACATCAAAGATTTACAGAATAATTCTATATTGATATCAAACAAGAGAAAAACCTTAAAATCGTCTTTCCTATGTTTTTTTCCTATAAATGTATTATCACTCTGATTTTAACTATCTGGTGTTTCTTTTAAGATTTAAATTTGATTAATTCTTGCATTTTGAAAATATATCTACTTGATTGATTGGGGTTAAATAGGTATCGATAAATATATACGACCAAATATGGTTACATTATATCATTATTCGATTCTCAAAGTGTTACTTCGTTCTAATTTGTGTTTTGCAATAATTATAATAAAAAATATCGACCACGTGCATCCCATGTGCTTGTTTCTAGTGCTTATAAATATATGGACAGTTGGAAATATTAAGAGCAATTATCTATTGAAACCTTGAAACAAATAACACTTATTTAAATTATGATAAGGGAGCAGTAACAATTAATACTTAGTAATTTCGAATATTAGGCTTGTTTATTTGTTCATAGAAAATAAAAATGATTTGGATATGACAAATATGTATAAAAATTTCCAAGTTTACTGTTTGTTAACCACATAGACATGATTAAAGATACATATTAAATAGTATTCCCATCTTATGTTTTGACTTAATCAATACATGTCATGCATGCAAAATGATATTATAATGATATTACAAATAAACATGTGGTGAGTAATATAAAATTGGAATAAGAGATGGAACATCGTTCATAATAGGTGATCAAATTTGATTCATGGGAGGAAGCAGGCGGGAATACCAAAAGTTAGTTTAGACTTTATGTTATATTTTAAAAGGACACACCACGCAAAAAAGAATATTAAAATTATTAAGACGTGTACTATTTACTATTGAATTTCCCATAAGTAATTTTAAGGATAAGAAAATGAACAGGCAAGTTGGGGGAGGACCTTAAGCTTGGCGTTCCAAAGCATAGGAATAATATATGGAGACATCGGAACGTCGCCGTTGTACGTGTTTGACAGCAGCTTCCCGGATGGCCACATTAAACACAAGAACGACATCCTGGGTGTCCTCTCCCTTATCATCTACACTTTAATTTTGGTCCCTATGATCAAATACGTCTTCCTTGTTTTGTGGGCTAACGACAACGGAGATGGAGGAACATTTGCTCTCTACTCCCTCATCTGCCGTTATGCAAACGTTGGCCTCATTCCCAAAGATCAACCCGAGGATAGACAACTTTCAAATTACAGACTCGACACGCCTTCAAACCAGCTACGTCGTGCACAGAAGATCAAACGTACGCTGGAGACCAGCAAAACCGCCAAGATTATACTATTCCTTACAACCATTCTCGGAACTTCAATGGTCATCGGTGATGGTGTTCTTACTCCATGCATCTCAGGTTACCAATCAAAACATTATTAAAAATTTCATCTTCGCTCCTCTATTTAACTAACACTTGATTTATTAATGCATGTAGTACTTTCTGCCGTCAGTGGAATCAAGGCTCTTAACCAAGGTAATTAATATAATATAATATAATATAATATAATATAATTTCTCTTCTTTCTTTCTTTTTGGTGGATATATACCATTTAATTCGTTTCATTTTAATTGCAGATGCTACTGTCTTTATCTCAATAGCCATACTCATCATTATCTTTAGTGTCCAACGATTTGGCACGGATAAAGTTGGATACTCATTTGCTCCAGCCGTGTGCTTGTGGTTTCTGTTCATAAGCGGAATTGGATTATACAACTTATTTAAGCATGATGTCACCGTCTTACGTGCATTCAACCCCAAGTACATAGTCGATTACTTCAGAAGAAACGGCAAGAAAGGATGGGTATCTTTAGGCGGGGTAGTTCTCTGTATCACAGGTCTAGATCTGGCTGAGCCTGGGTGTTTATATATTTGTTGATGTATAATTGACATTAATTGTTCTACTTGATCAGGAGCTGAAGCCATGTTTGCCGATCTAGGCCACTTCAATGTACCAGCAGTCCAAGTAAGATTTATATAATAGATTTCATCTGGTCTTATGTTATGTATGTGTTGAACTTCAATTAATTTATCTACATATTTTAATTTCTATCAGATTAGTTTCTCGGGTCTTGTTTTGCCTTCTCTAATGGCAGCGTACTGTGGACAAGCTGCATATCTCACCAAGTTCCCGGATCATATAGGTCGTACTTTCTATGATTCGGTACCGGGTAAGTTTATGATTGTAAAGCGTCCGAGTGTTGAAAATGAATAGCTATTAATTAATTGTTGTTACAGATGCACTTTACTGGCCACAATTTGTGGTGGCTAACGCTGCAGCTATTATCGCGAGTCAAGCAATGATATCCGGAGCATTTGCAATAATCTCACAGTCACTAAGTCTGGGTTGTTTTCCAAGAGTCAAAGTTGTTCACACTTCTGCTAAGTACGAGGGTCAAGTTTATATCCCTGAGGTCAACTACCTTCTCATGATTGCATGTGTCTTGGTAACATATGGCTTCAAAACCACTGAAAGTATTGGCCATGCTTATGGTATTGCTGTTGTTGCTGTCATGTTGATAACTACATCTCTCGTTACCTTAATTATGCTAATGATATGGAAGACCAAAATTTACTGGATCTCCTTGTTCTTCATCGTCTTTATGTCGCTAGAGATGGTATACTTCTCTGCGGTTCTCTATAAATTCACACAAGGCGGCTATCTTCCATTAGCCTTCTCTCTCGTCCTCATGATAATCATGGGTATATGGCATTACGCCATCCAACAACGCTACATGTTTGAGTTGAAAAACAAGGTCCCCGGCGCATACGTAACAGACCTGGTCAAGAACAAGGACATTAACAGACTCCCTGGAATAGGGCTTCTCTATTCTGAACTTGTTCAGGGGATTCCACCTATCTTCCCTCACTTCATTTCCAACATTCCTTCTGTTCATTCAGTCGTTGTTTTTGTCTCCATAAAGTCCATCCCTATCAGCAAAGTTGTTCTACAAGAGCGCTTTCTTTTTCGACAGGTTGAGCCCAAAGAATACAAAATATTCCGGTGTGTTGTTAGGTATGGTTACAAGGATATAATTGAAGAACCAAAGGAGTTTGAACGGCAGCTGGTTGAAAACCTAAAAGATTTCATCAGGCATGAGCAATTCATGCTTGAGACAGGGTCGGGGCCTGTGGAGACATCGCAGCCCGAGATTCATCAATCTGGTTTGCTGACTAGTGAACATGGGAAGTCCCGAAAGTCAAGTTCTTCGGCTGTTCATATTGAGGAAGAAGTGTCGCGTGCTTCCTCGGGCTTGATCCATTCGTTTAATGCGGCAAGATCGGGGAACTCGTCGAATAGGATAAGCCTACCGGGAATTGAAGAGGAGATAGGGGCTGTGGAGAAAGCAATGGAGCAAGGCGTGTTTTATTTGATCGGAGAAGCAGAAGTGGTGGCGAAGCAAGAGTCATCATTGCTGAAGAAGATTGTCATAAACTATGCTTATAGTTTTCTGAGGAAGAATTTCAGAGAAGGGGAGAAATTGTTGGCCATACCTCGAAATAGGCTGCTTAGAGTTGGAATGACATATGAAGTTTGATTACTTCCACGGTTCCACCTTCAAAAAAATAAAATATATATATGAGTCTGTATGTAATAATTTGAGGTGTGCATAAAAGTTTGAATTTTCGAACTGATGGTTCGGAAAACAATGGGTAGACGATCTAAAATGTATAAAAAAGGGTTTCTGTCACAATTTGTAGCCAACTTGTTTTCGTATATATAACTTCAAATTAATGCATAACTTATTAAAGAAAAAAGTGTAACTTTTTCAATGGATGTTTATAATATTAAATTATTAATACTGTTGTAAACTTGAAGTCTTGAGGAGTTCATTTGAATTGAATTATTGGAGTGATTAAAATATACAATTACACTTACAAAATTAGAATGAAATATTGAAAATATAGTATATATAAATATGAATACAAAAAAGGCGACCACTAATCGCAACCCAAAAAATTTCTTAACACATCCCACTCATTTAATAAATTAAAATACTATTATAAAATGACTTAAATGCCCTTAAGAAGCATAACTATTAAAGGCATGGACACAATATTATCACTTTAAATCGAAATAGAAACAAAATAAAATAAAATAAAATAATTTACACGCAATTATACAATCCATTCATCTTCTTCAACGAAATTACACAAGGTTCTTGACAAACTAACCAAGAAAAGTTAAAACCAAGAATCATGATAAACTAACACGGAAAACTTAATGCCTTGTGTTGGTTAAAATCGTTGAAGAAATTTCTTCAGAAGCAAACTGTTTCTCTTCTCCTTTATACATGACCTAAATCATAGCTTGTTACTGGGGATGGAAGCAATTAGAACGGCCAGGGCTTCATCTCACTCTAGACAAAGGGATCGGAGAATCATTGGCCAATGAGGTGCTTGGAGTGGAAAGTTAATTTCAAAAAATATCGGTGTCTTTCATGTCAAATTCCTGTTCGAAAGTTCGATTGCTTCGTATACTACTTCATATTGGACCGCTATTGGGAGTTTTACCCGGCGTTTCATCGTCGGGCTTTCCCACCTCCCGTCGCACTTGTCGTCTCCGTTCTTTTCTATTTTGAGGCCTTTCCACATTTTCTCGGCCTAACGTCTTCACCGATTTTGTTCACGACAGTGAGGACTTGTGTTAAAACGGATAACTTGAGCTCCCGGATGTTTCTGACCTTCAAAATACAACTCAAAACACCCAAAAGTGCATCAAATCATATAAAAAGGGAAAGCTAACCTGAAAATACATTTTCACTAAAAAAATGCACTTCAATGTATCAAACAATCACAATTCTCAAACAAATATGAATGTAGAACATGTGAAAAAATTGATCATTTCAAAGTTCATCAACAATCCTTGTTGATCATGATCGTTCCCGAATTTTTCAGGATGCTTCATTACCACGTGGTTGTGCAATGTTCCATACCCTCTACCATACTTGAATTGGTACACCTTCCCACAGCAGTTTCAAATAAAGTGTAGTAATATCTTCCAGGATTTTGCTTCTTTGTGAAATGAAACGAAAAATAAAATATAAGGTATGTTGAGGGAGATTGAGTATTGAGAGAAATTGGTAAAATCAAAATTACAAACCCTAAACTATTAAGTATAGAAATTTGAGAGAACCAAAGATAGATTCACTAAATTAAAAATATAAAGAACATAAATTTGAGAGATTAATAAACATAGAGATCAATACTTAGAGAGATTAATACTTAAACATGCTGCTATAATCATCAATGAAAATCAATAGGATCTTGTCCAAGTTGATATCATCTTCATCGTCCATACCTGGTAGTTGACACATCCGCAGAATTGCCGTCCAACATTATCTTCCTTCCACGAGGTTGCTATAGGCGAGTCTACACCACAACGACACAACACCTGCAGCTGACCACTACTGCTAGATTTGGACAATTTTTTTGTAGGTTCTTGGGGTTGTGGGTGGACGTGGATTTTTTAGTGTTTTGGCGAGCAGGGGTGCAATCCCAGAAAAGAAGGACCTAGTCTAAGCAGTATTAACTGCTAGGCGGTCAAAGATATTATTAATTGACCTTCGTTAAAGTGTGTAATGTTTGATTGGTTTAGCCATAACGTGCCTCTTCTAATCGCATCTGCTCATGCTAGAGATTGATCTAGCTTCGCCTTTTCCAGGTTCTGTTGTAATGCAGGATGTCTACATGTTCACGTGCTACATAAGTCATATCTGAGATAGTGTGGCTGACATTGTTGTCAGACTGAAGCACAAACACTGTAGAATCACATAAAGAACAGTGTGTGCACACATCCACTACGTGACTGTGCAGTTAGTGCACACGCACTCCCAAGTGACCTTAGCTCTGTGCACGCCAACACTTTTGTTGCTTTGCTGTCGTCTAACATCACACCAATACGTCCATGAACCAAACTCCTTCAAAAGCGAGTGCTCCCATCTCTAATATCATACTAGAACCTCTGATATATCTTTGCTGAAAGTATGCCTCATTCACCCGTGCCATCCAGCTTAAGTATCTGGATAATCTGGAATGCGACGTGGCCACTGAAATCGTTCTAGCATCGTGGGATGAACTAGAGGACAAAGTCGTGATAAAAAAAAATGTCCCTTCTCGTGGTGTTAATCGGGGAGCTCTGCGAAGCCTTGTGCGAGCTCTAGCTTCGGCCTAGGTGGGAAACTGGCTTTGTGGAAGAAAACGATGGCTCTTGCCTTCGAACAAACGCGGCTCCTCACCACGTTCGATTTAAGAACTAGAGTGGTACAAAGGGTCTGGCTGGACAAAAGAAATGAACAATTACCTTCTGATATTGTTGTAGGGTCAAAGGATGCAAGCAATTGGATCCCAGGGGACTGGGCATACAATGACACAACTCTGTTATACGTCCGATCATGCCTACACCAGCGTTTTGGCTTCATACCTTGGTTTTTATATATGCGCGTTTACGATCGAGTGAAGTGGTTGAAGGAGAGGTACAAAGTGTGGAACGAAATCTTGAAGTCCCGGGTGTTTTTTACGATTCGATGGAAAATCAAGTGTGTATGGTTCGCGAGTTGTGGCTAGAATTATTTGAAAAAGCACGACAACCTTGTTCTTTCATAAGGAGACTACGACGAGCATCGACAGGACCAACTATACTATATTTTCAAGCCGGATTAGGAGTCTAATGGTCATGCTAGAACTCCTAGTGTCTCTCCGGCAACGACAAGCCATTCAAGCTCTCCTAGTTCCTCCCCATCCGATGCCGCTCCCGCCATGTGAATGTCCAGTCAATTAAGGGTTTAGTATGGTGAATCGACCTTTTTGTGAGTCTTATGTAGTCGTCGTTGGGCGCTTGAAATGTTTTAATTTATTGTCTGTTGTGTTAGGGTTTGATTTTTGGTACACGTGATCATGCATGCATTTTAGGTCGCCTTAAGTGTCATTTTAATGACAATTGCATGCATATTCGACCGTGTATCATTCGTATTTATATTATTGGGTATTTAATATGTTTAAGCTCGGTTTAGGATAATATAGGTAAATTGAGACTAAAATTTGACTCTTGAAGAAGTCCGAAATGAAGAACGAGCCAAGGATAAAACAAAAAGAGAGGAGATTCGATCAAGTGTAAAGTCGCGCCCCCGACCAACCCCACGAGCTAAATGAACCAAAAAGTGCAACGATGGTTCGCGGCCGCTAACTTTGCCGAGCCAACAACCCCCACAATGGTTCGCGACCGCGACTCACCTTCGCGGCCGTGATCCGGTACCTGTTTTCATCCTGAAACACGTTTTTAGCCCATTTTTCAGCCCACACTTTCTCCTCTACATATATAAGGTCCAATTCGAATTTGACCTAACCTAACACCCACTTTTTACATACCTTCAGCCACATTTGACCATTGAAAGCGAGGAATTGGAAGAGAGTTGAAGATCAAGATCATCAACTCAATCTTTTGGTTCATTCTATCTATTTTGAATCTTTTGGTTCATTCTATCTATTTTAATGTCTTCTTTGATTATCACTTATTTTATCTTTGTATTAGTTGATATGAGTGGCTAGCACTCTTTTATTCAACCCTTGATCATTAGTGGAACCTTGAATTTAGGATGTTTATGTAAGTTTTACGATTATTAACCGATTAAATTTCATTTTGGAATGTTCTATGTTATTTGGTATTGTTGATTCACACTTGTGAGTTGAATTGTGGTTTGATCACCCATTTGGATATTTGTTTGTGTGTTTTTAGAATTGGGTTTGTAATTCGTAATTTTATGAATCCGATTCCCATGTAGTAAATAATGGATTTATTCTATTGGGAGTTTGATGTCAAATCTACTCCGTTGTCTTAATTCTTAATGCATTTGACTATTGATTCTTAGAGAGATTGTTTTAGGAATTGATAAGTTGAGTAGGATTAATTAAAAAAACTTGTTTCGATTAATTATACTTAAGAGACGACAAGGTTAATAGATCTTGTTATTAATCTTGGAGTAGGAGTTCTAAGGCTAATCAATCGGGTAGTAACATCAATTACATAGATTATCCGTACCAATGGGATACTCGATTAAGGGTTGAATCATTTTATCATTTATAAAACTAAAAATCATTCTATTGTCTTTGTTTACTTGAATTGTTAATTTGTTAAGTGCTTTTAGAGTAATTGTGATTTGGTTTGCTTAATGGTAATTAGGTTTTAGTTGTGATTACATCAAAACTCCCCTCCCACATCTTTATTGTTTTCTAGCTTGTTTATATTATATTGCTTAATCATAATTGTTTCATACATAAAACAAAACTATTCGACCGTTCATCGTGGGATCGACCCTTATTTACCACTCTACTAGTTAGAATAGTGGATCAAGGATAAGTGTATATTATACTATACAATATTAATTTGGTGGTCGTTTGACGAAAAAAACCCCTATCAATGTCCTTTACGTGTGGTTTAAGGTTTCAATGTGCTCCCATCGTTGATTATTTTAGCATAATTTTATTTTTTCGTACATTATCTTTACAACTCCAGTTATATACATGCTCTTTGTGGCGTGTTTTGGTATTTGTTTTCCTCGAAAACGCATATTAAAAATGACTTTCATATCCATATAAGATGAAACAAACAAGTGAATTAAAACAACTAAACAATATGAATGATATATCAATAGAAATAGTCATCTCCATCTAAGTCATTGAAGACATCATCGTCATCACCATCCGTCAAGCCTGAATCTCTCTATTCACCTTCTGAATCCACGTAGTCATCTCCGAACTCTGACGTGGTCGGGGTTTCATCGATTCTCCTAAATATAGGTTGTAGCTGATCCCAATTGGGGTCTCCCCTATAGTAGTAGGCTTTTGCGAATGGGCATATTTGCATTATGTACCCCCACGTGAGATATAGTAGTAGAATTGGTTGAATCATCAAACTTTAAAGAGTCAAATTATAGTGCTTGCCTCAATTAGACCAAGCCATGTTTCTTAGGCTATGAAGCTTGACTATTCCCTGGGATTGTGTTTGGGTTGAAACCAGTTTGTTGGGTCGGGGATAATACCTAACGGATTGGTGGTCTTTAATCCATTTGAAGACATCGTACCTCTGCTTGAGTCTTGTGACTTCATCGGCCAGTCTGGACATGGACCATTTGTGGCCGGTTTCAACGGAGACATCAAACATTGCGTACTCCATAACCTCCTCGCTGCAATCTTTTAGATTACACACCAGTCTCATTCATATTCCAGATATGGAGTCAACAAGCAACACGTTCATGGAGCTGGTCCATCTATCTGTGAAGAAGTATTCAGACTGCGGCTTCCAGGACCTAGCTAGAACTGGTGGTATGTTGAGATATGTTGTGCATGATTGGATTAGGATATGATATCATTCCATGATTAGAACCCTAATCTGAATCCTCGCCTCTATATATATTTTGAATTTTAGGACGCAGTATCGTCGAATGGTTTGGTCAATTTGTTGGGTTTCGTAGGTAACATGGTAGTGTGCTTTATGGAAATTGGTATAATCACTATTTACTCACATGCATGTTGGGTTTCATAGGTAACGATCACTCTTTATGTCAATAGTGACGATCACTATTTATGGAAATATGCACAATTGGCACGATCACTGTTTACTCACATGTAGGGGTGTGCATGGAACTCAAATTTTACCGAACTGAGGCGGCCGTCGTTTTAACTTTCATCCTTAGAGAAAATAGGAATCACCGCTTCTATGATTCAACGCACGGTAAAATATGCTTATTTTCTTTTATTTTTATCTTTCTTTTTCTAGTTTTGACTTTTTTATTGCACTAATGTAACATTTTGGAGGAGCCGATGGAAATGTATATTACTAATTTTGATGTATTGGATTGGTGAATACGTCATGCTGCTCGATATCCAAAATTAAGTTGTGTTGTGTTGAAGTACTTATTTGTTGCCAAGATTGGTTGAGAAGTTCTAAAAAGCCTCTCATAGTTGAAAAACTATTAGAAAATCTTGAAAAATGGGAATCAGGTTGTCAATTTTCGCATTATATAAAATTATATTTCTTATAGATTTTATATAAAGCTTGTGTCTTATTTTCTTTTCACAGAGTTAACTTAAGACCCCAAATCAGAGACATTATTTTACCAAGGATTTCATTGGATTGTTGATATCAAGATTGCCATTTTTATAGCTTCTACTTTCAAATTTTTCTAGAAGAAGTATGATTTTTCTAGTTTTCGATTCTTAGTTGAATAACACATTGTGCCAAAGTTTACTTATGCTTTTATGCCAACATTAGTTTTAATCAGTTGCAACTTTGATATGAGCATATTGATAGTTTTTTTAAAATTTTATATTTGATACTAAAGATCTAAAAAAATCTGTGAATAACCGAGTATCTCGTAATGAACCAAATCCTCTCACTAAATCTGTTAGATCTGAAAAATTATACTGAACTGTCCCGAACTTTGGGATGGTTCGATTTGGATCTCTATATATTTTGGATCGGTTCCGGACCTTAGATTTTGGAAGAACCGGACTTTGGGACGGTACTGGATTTTTTAAATCCCCGAACCGTACTGTCTCGTGCATACCCCTACTCACATGCACGTTGGGCATACGTAGTTAACTGCTTACTCAATTTGTTGGGTTTCATAGGTAACATGCCTTGACTGATGTATACACGTTGGCACGATCACTGTTTACTCACATGCACACTGGACGCTCACTTAGCAGTCAACATGACTTTATTTGACCAACAATTTTTAGTTTTTAAAACAAAGGTCCGCATGTTTCTTCACCCACACTGACAAACAATGCAAACACATATTTCTAGTAATTTACTAGGCACGCATGCATTTGGGTAGATAAAAAGCGATAAAGCGAAGTGACACTACTAATGTTATACAACAATTCACCTTAATCGCGGTAAAAATTTCTTAATACGAACATAATATTAGAAGATAACGAAACCTACATAATAACATTGAAACCCGTAACCACATGTAGTCGATGCGAGCTATCAATTATAACTATTCCCCCGACTCTTGACTTCAACGAGTAGTTGAGGCACGCAGCAGCCTGTTGGCTGTTGTGACAATGTCATGGCGGAAAACCTTGTCCATTACACGGTAGTGGGGCTCACCTTCATCTTGATAGGCATAAATAATGTCCCCATACATGACTATCCATTGTTGCCATTGCGATTCAGATACTAGAAGACGGTTTCCATACCCATCCCACAGGGTGTGTGTTGTGCTCTTCAACTTCGTGAATAGTTCGTACCTGCTGCGTAGAGTCGCCACTCTGTCGTTAACATCTTCGGTTGAGAAACTTCATAGGTGGTGAAATTTCTCATGTGGATGCGAATGAACTTGGACAATGCTTTGGTGGTTGGTGGAGTCTCGGTTTGGAACCCAATAACCAAGCACCCTCTCGCACTGTGGAACTAGTAGTATACACTAATCCATCTCCTTGGTCCAGCCATTACCATGATAGAAATATATTGTCTTGATGGAAAATAGTCCTTGTCCTCCAGAGTATCGGTCAGAAATGCCAAAATTGTGAACTAATGAAAAGACCCTATAAGAGCAAGCTGCATGAGGAATTTGTGAATTCCTATATGAGGGACACAAGTGTATATGCATTGTGTCATTTATGGAAATGTCAGCTAATCTCTTGAGATGGGCATAGCCTTACTCGGTGCGGCATACCACATCATAATACAATGCTTACTTCTTGCCTCAATCGAATTTGTTGTTCGTCTAAAGTACCTATTTTTAAAAACTTTCGAACGATTTAACCCCCGGTGTCGTTCCTAGATTTTCCCCCGACCACATTACTACAGTATATCTGCTACTGTTGGGATGAATGGGAAGGGTGGTTAGGTGAGTAGGGGGGTTCCTAATATACTATAAATTGAGTCTTCTTCATATATTACTACGTTTAAGGCTACAGTTTATAATTATGGTACAACCCACTTATTTCGTATTTCTTTCATTGATGAGTCTCCGTAGTCATTGCAGTACCTGTGCCTCGGTCTCTCGTCCCAAAAGTTATCAGGATCAATTATTGTACCCGTTGGGATGGTCGAAACTTGTTGATCAGACCTTCATCGGATAATTGGCTGATGAAGCATGAAAGGGAAACTTCTCTGTCAACAGCAATAACACTGCAATTCTAGAAGGGGCCAAGGAATACTTATACAACAAACATGAGAAGACCGTCACTACAGATTATCTAGCCAAACAATTTGCAAAGCTGCAACGCCGCTAGACACTATTTATATCTATTCTCTGCACGGAGGGTGTGGTTTACGACATTTGGACTAACTCAATAAAAATTCCACCAAATATATGGTTGGATATCTTCGAGGCAACAAAAGTTACCATGAATCGATTTTTTTTTTGCCCACATACGTGCACCTTTCATTTCAACTGATAAAATAGATCCATATTTTCCATTGTTTACATTATTCGTTTGATCTGTAGCGCAATCCGCACGCTCCAGCGTATCAGGTAGAAGGGGATCTAATGTGGGATGCATTACAAATGATTTTTGAGCCAATGGCCTCGTGTCGTTATCTTCAGTCACCGCCCCCATCGACCAGCGTAAAGGACTCTTAATTTCATTTATTGTATTATGGTTAATCCGTTTGTGTCAGTCGTGCCGAGGAGGCCCAGTGCACAAACAATCTACTTATTCTTGCCAAAAATGTCTCGCTCGAACTATAGTTATTAACCTCTTTTTGTAATAGTACGCACTTTCATTGCAGCCTTTGCTCATTTATTTATTTATTTATTTATTTATTTATTTCTGAATTTAGTTTTTTAGTCTAGGTTATTTTGTGTATAGCATTACACATTCGCATGAAATCAGCTTAGTATGACGAGTGTCTGCTCTCGTAACAACACTTTGAGATATCAAGTAGTCGACGTCGTATTTAATCACTCATACCCAACGACCCACACTAACTGATTAAATAAAGTAGACCATAATAAAATGGAAAACAATTGATGTCGTGATGGGCTTCTCTAGTACACTCAAGCGTCCCTCGGCATCATCTCATATGTTCGACCACTTTGAACCTCCGGTCAAGGCTGGATTGTCCTCGGATTATCCACCACGCCAAATATACAAAATCGACTCCACTTAGGCTCTCCATTGTGCCTATATGCGGCGGCGAATACGTCTGCCTACATGCATTTACGTTTCCAATCGTATTATCTAAAGCTGAAAAAAAGAGCGTCGTGCCAGCTTACTTTTTTACCTATGTAATAATGTTTTGTTTTAATTTTATTCTATTGTATATTTTATTCATTTATTTATTCTTTTTGTTCTTCTATAACCTTGTGTTCACCCCGAACTGTATATATCTTGTGCACCCTTAAAATCACAAACCACGATTTATTAATCAAATATTACCTCATGGATTATCCTCCAAACATGTTTGTCAGCGTGAATTTTTTTTTGTTGGTGATCACATCGGACTCCATCTAAGTTTATAAACCATTTGAACACATCGTACCTCTGTCTCAATTTTTCTTTCTCTGCCGTTATCTTATACAACAGCCACCAGCGTTGTGCTCTAGATGAAACATTTAGGCATCCATTCTGCACTACTTTACCCCAACAGTGATCCAGGCGGCACTCTTTGCTATGCAGGTGTCCTCTAAAGCATCAACCTTCGCTTGGTCCATTTTCTTTGTCCATCCCTCTGTGTGAAAAAAATCTTTTTGAGGTCTCCAGTCCCATGTAGTCATTTTGTAGTCTAATTCAAATAGTTGGTGTTGTTAACTTTTGCAGATTAGTGCCCATAACTTATAAAATTTGCCTACGCCGCCCATGTTCTCAAGTTTATTGCTCTCTAGAGTTGCAAGGTACATGCGCATGATAGGGTTACTGCTGGCACGAACTAAATTTTTTACACTTCTGATTGACTGTTCAACCTTTAAAACGTGTGTCAGTGGAGAACACTGTAATCGTATTGTAATAATGTGTCTGTACAGCGGTGGCGTGTCTGGTTTATTTAAAGTTACCTGGCACACTGCCCTATCTAATCAGTCTGTGAACCACTGGGATGCCTTGGCAATCCATGAACCACTAGGATGTCGTGATCTCAAATCCTTGACATGACTACAGCGCGTTACAATTTATCTGGTGCATGTTGGTTTTTTTTCCCAGCTTACTTAATGGATAATCGCCGAGTGGCATGCAATATCTACAGAACACGTAGTAACTCATGGAGCATAAGTAAGTTGAAACAAAAGAATGAAGTTCGATTAGGGTAAGCATAAAAAGGAATTCTTCATGACTTCTGATACAATTTTTCCTTAGACTCAAACAAGAGATTGTCTGCCTAATAAACTTAGTCAATTTGCTAGCTCCGGTATTCGCTCTACCATCACTCGAATTACTACAAATAATTTACACCTAGTTACTCGTGTCACTCTGGTTCTTCGCGGACGATGATGTAGTCTTCGAAGTAGTCTTCAGTCTCACTAGGATACTCTAATGTAAATGGTGGGTCAACTCGGTTAAATATTTCTTGTAGCCTCTTCCAGCCCCGTTCAGCCTCATGGTAGTACACCACTGTAAAGATGTCAATCTGTTCGAAGCATTTAAGATTTTAGTGTACATATTTAGTGAATCCGATTATAAAATACATCGGGAATTATAAATGAACTTCCTGCAATACCTCAAACATGCGCTCCCACGTATCCTCGGTAGCAAGGATAAGGTGCGACCGGGGGAAGTACTCAACCCCAGTGTACACTTTCACACACCTGAACACCTTGTACCTCTGGTTAAGCTTTCTAACCTCCGCATGTATCTTACTCGGGGCCATAACTGCCTAGTGTCTGCCACCAAATCGTACATGTCGGCCTCAAGCGCTTCCTCGTAGTATTCCCTTAGAACGCAGTGTCCCTTCCGGCATGTGGCTGCTAGTGAGTCGACTAACAACCTGTTCATACCCCTAGTCCGATGTATAGAAATACTCGTATTGTAGTCTCTATCGGTCGAAGCGACCTAGAAACATGACAACTATAATAGTCGTGTAATAATTTTCTCTAAGGGTATCATACCTATATCCGACTTCCTATGTTTGGCATCAGTGTTTTAGTATATGGTCTGCTTTATATTATACTATACCATAGGGCACCACACACTCTACATGCATTCTGTTCTTATCAGTATTTCAGTCAACGATTAAGAGGACGTCCAGTTGCTTGTTTATTACTTTGTGGGGTTGCTATGATCCGATAACTGTTCGTGCCTCTATGACTCGGAATATTTGTGCACGAAGATTTACATTATTGCACTCAATTTCATTTTTCCCAATTTTTTTTGTTCGTCACTTTAATTTCTTGATACATAACATGAAGCTTGTTCGACATATCAAAACGAAATAAATCCATCAACACAGGTGAGAAACATTGTCTCTGAAATTCATGCGGTACATCGTGCACTGTGTTAATGATACTAGACAGGAAGAGATACAAAATAAAGGATGGCCAATCACAAATCAGACATATAAATACAACAATCAATAAACTGCATGTCATCACTAGAGCCTATACATTTCATCGACTTCAGCGTCAGGCGAATCGGGTGACGATGGGGGGTTAACACGACCAAACATTTGTTGATGTTTCATCCAGTCCGGATCAGCCCCATGGTAGTAAGCAGCTACCAGGAGGTCAAGGTGCAGCATTTGTTCAGTTAGTTACTTAAAGATATATGTACATAAACTGGTCTATTGATGTATTAATAGACAAAACATGCATACCTCGCACATCCCTTCCCATGTTTCATCGTCTACGATAATAACCTTCGAAGGTGGAAAATACTGAACTCCAGGATAATCTTTAACCCATGAAAAGACCCTTTGTTTTTCTCTCAACTTGTTCACCTCTGCATATATCTTAATGAAGGACCAATCCTTACCGGTTTCCACTACCACGTCGAACTGTGCTCGCTCCAATGCTTCTTCGTAGTAGTCCTGGAGGATGCATTTCTCCCTATGCATGTTCCCGCTATAGAGTCGATGAAAACACAGTTCATCGATTCGGTTCACCCTGTTGTGAATAGGTACTCGTGATGGGGCTTCTATATGTCGGAGGGGCTGCGAGGCATTTGCTAATGCGTTGATGTGCAAGCGGTAGTTGGTAGACCATATTTTTTCACCTTAGTATTGTTATATGATGTGCCTTAAACCCCTTCCCTTTATGTGGGGAAGTTTGAATGCCTACACAATCTCGCCCATGCTTAGTTGTCAATATATAGACCCCAAGTCCGGGTTGGGGGGAGAGAGGTGGTGGTTTCGTGTGTTGTATACAATTTTGAAGTGAGATATTTAACATATTGTTCTCTTGGGCACGACGCTCTCATGATAGTTGTATTGTAACGTTTGAAACACTATAAAGCAGTCATTAAAGAACAAATCAACTAGACGTGTTGCTCAGGTCTGAGAATTCCACTCCGACCTTATCGTGCAAAGTTATATGGTTATATAAATCAGTCGCACTAGTGGCACAAAGTATATAATCTATTACACGGATCCGTTTGTATACATAGTATAATACAATGCATTATTGGCTCGACAACTTGTACTTAACTGAACTAGTATAAAATCTCGAATGTGCATAGTGTCTTTCCTGGTACACAAATCTGTACAAACTACGGTATTTAAAGAGTTTCCATGAAACATGAAGAAATTGGGAAAAAAAGTTAAGAGGTTGAACTAAACAATGGTAATAATGCTGAACTTAGTGAGGGTTTTAAGTGTGTGGTAAGTTGACGAACGATTTTGCTGCTACTTTTTTTTACCAGCGTGCTCAAGATCAATTTTATAGGCATATTACGAGGTCGTCCTCCCATATTACATTGTCTTCGTTGAACATTGACTCTAATATCTGTTCATTGTACATGCCAAGCAGGTCATTAATCTCTGGTTCTTCGTTTAGGTTGAATAAACCCCTATTGTGGCTTATCCAGTCTTCTGTGCTTTTGTCTAAACCTACTTCCACCTCATTGATCACATTAACTTCAGTCGTATGCATTTTGTTCTATGTATCCCCATTCAGTGGAATTTCATTTACCACGGGAAGCAATCAATGCCACCTCTGGTGGGGTTTCCGTTGACCGCAGTAATTCATCGTCAGCCCCAATATTTTGCAGTGTACTCCTTGCACCACCACCAGCCTGAGCAGCTCCAAGACTTCCCATTCCAGCACCTGTTCCCTCGCCGCCTTCCGCTACCCATCCATCTCCATCATCAACCAAAACATGCTTACCCTTGTCCTTGACACCAGCCTGGTCACTTTTGTCACTTGCAGTTGGCGTTAAGCCGGCTACTCCTCCCTGCTCGGCTTTCCGTTTAATATCATCAGTTATCGAGGTCCCACCGACCCCACCAAACCTAGCCATTCCTGATTGGGGCAGTCCTTCTGCGCCCTCGTCCTTCGGTACTCTTTATTAAGAAATTGGATGGCGTTACTAAAATAGTGACTCTGAATTAACATATTACAATACAGGAGATTGTTAATCATTTGAGAAGGATAAATGACAATGCACAACGACATATGATATGTGTTTTACTCGTTCCAGTAGATCCCTTAAAGTACCTAGCCAGACCGGCCCGAATAATTACGGGCCCTTCAGTTAGCAACACATTCGTCATCTCCGTGCGGATCAGCGTTGGGAGTGACACCTCAAGCATTGCAAGCACCTCATTCCTGATATATTCCACATCTTCGGTATAGCCGAAGTTCCCCGACTGCCCATCTTGTTCTCGACCGCCGAGATTACCCGATCCTTGGCCCTGTAATCCTCTGCCAAGACTGTCACTATCACCGTATTTAGAACTAGAGCTATCCGCGTTGGGCTCTGGTGATTCGGATAATTGAACTAGTTGAGCCCAACGCCGAGTTCTTGAAGTAGATGCCCCATCAGTGCACAGTCTCATGCTCCGCCTCAGCCCAATTGGTGTGCTATCCTGACATCTCTTCTCGAGGCTGAACCTGTACTACCACCAGCTTCGTCATCGTGGGGGGACACAGGCTCTTCGCCACCAGCGTTCGACACAACTTCCAGCTCTGGAGGTAGTATATGGGCCAATAGGGTGGGCATACGATCAAATTCTCTTCGGGCCCAAGGTTAAGACAGTAGATAGTTTGGCGTTCTTCAATCGTGGGGATGAGTGTGATAAGGCATGGATTCTATTGAAGGAGAAAATGCAAGGGTGAAAATAATAATCTAGTCGAACAAAAAAAAGCAACATAAAATCTGAAATGTTTATATTACCTCTTTCTAGAAAAACCTGTTGTGCTTGAAGTCAAACATCATTTTCTTTGGCCTCACTAAACAAATCGAGGGAGGACATCATCGGCGACTCGGTCCGCACATTCTGCCCCAATCTGGGGTATCGCCTCCAAAATCCAAATATGTTGCAGTGTAAGGGAACATGATGATTATGAACAAGATGATGTGAAACTGAATAAAGGATGTAATAATGTAACTCGAATATGTTTCTTAGACACAGTGATGTACCAGGAATGCAGTCGAGAATCCATGAAAGGGATATATGTTCGATTCGTGGGTAACTTGAAGTGTCAGTTCACTCATGTATCTCGTTAAGTTCTAGCACGTATATGTTCCCCAAGAAAAGTCATCCCATGCTCCATTGTCGTTCATAATCGCCTAAACCAATGGCTCGACAATCGCTTTACTGGGAACCAATCCTAACAGAATATAATACAAATACAGGACTTTGGCCACCTTCACAGTGTCACCAACACTATCTCGAAAGCGTTCATTGTCAAGCATTGTCCTCAGTAGGTTAACCTTAATTGTGTTAAGCCCGACCTCCGAGCAAATACCTCATCTACAGGGGGCATACCGCAGCGTTTAAGATCTACATCAACAAATTTTAACCCCGTGACAAGTGCATACTCGTGCACCGAACCTGATCGGTTGCGACCCCACCTGGAACCAGAGCTGGGATTTCGTGGCCACTGTCCTTCATAATTTCGTATGAGACAACCGCGCCTGTTGCAACACTTGGGGTGATTAAATCGTCTCCATTGAAATCTAAAATGGTTCCGAAAGTGGATGCCCTATAAGCTGCTAGAACTACTGCATTGGCATGGTGAAGCTCATTTTTTGTGATCGTGGTTACAGCATAATGGCAGTAACCGTTAATACGGTGTTGCATCCAATGCATGGTCGGGTGTTTCCACACCCAAACATCAACCTGTGAGACAAATCAATGGTGGTTGTATAAATTAGTGGAACCTTACGTACGATCAAGCAAAATCAAATGAATAGTTTGACGAGGGGTTCAAACCCTAACACGGAATGTCACTCACACAAATTTGTTCGCAAATTGTTAATTGTGCACTCTTTTAGCCAAATAGTTCAAGGGACAAACGACTTGAACTAATTATTACGACTATTGGAAAACAATCAAACCTAGTACGTGCAACACAATACCATTGAAATGATGCAACATAGAAAGCAGTTTCATGCATATACTCACACTTCGTGCCAGCTACAAAATAAGCAAAAATCGAAACTAAAATAGACAGTGCACGATGAAGAACTATAATGTTTTCAAATTAAAATACCAACACATACAGATCTGATATACATGCAGCATAGTACAAGTTAAAAGTAGCAACACAGGTAGCAGTTTTGTGCATAAACTCATAGTTCGTGCCGCTTGCAAAATGAGGTGAAAATTATACAAATCATAATGCAGGCCATAATGTGTTCAAATTAAAATAACAATATATATCTGATTCAATAAATGAATGCAAAAAAAAAAAAATGTGTATACATTCAATAGTTTCGATCCCTAGGAGCAGTAAACAGGCATGCACATATTACATAGGAAATTGAATTTAGTTGTAAGTGCACACTAACATAAACAACATGAACCCAGAGCCAAGCACCAACTACGATATATTTTCCATTGCAACATATAATGGAGAAAATCATAAACCTAGTAAACAGAATAACAAGGACAATGTTATAGTGCTCGGATGAAAAAAGTCATACTTATCCTTCGCCTTCATCTTCATCGGCACTGTGATTCAAACTGTCATCCTCGTCACCCCCCCCCCCCCCAACCCAACCACAGTTGCTAGGGCTAAAATCGTGGGCTCGCTCAAATGCATTTGAATATTAGGGTCGGATTCAGGTTCGGGGATGGACGACGAGCACTGGATGAGGCCCACACCATCGTCGATCTTGTATGGACACCGGAAGAGTTAGGGCCTTGGCGACCAACACGATAGTTGGCAGGAACAACAAATTCTTCGGCGGCACCTCCATCGCCAGCTTTGATGTCTTCGTGCCGATCAACAAAGAGGACCGCCTCGGGCTCCACATTGAAAATGATGCAGCATGCCGATCTCACCATTTTTAAATCGGAAGAAACTCGAAAAAATTGAAATATAACCACCAACGGGAACTCTCTTCAGACCTTCTCCAACGAGTTTGCTCTGCTCTGCTCTAAAAACCTTCTCAGGGTTGAAAGCAAAATGGCAGGGTATGGGAACAATAACTATTCGAAAAAATGAGGGAATTGGGTTAAATGAAAGGTTGTGAGGAGAGAGGGAATGAGGGGGGTTGTTGTTGAGTAAAGTGGTTGCACGATGGGGAACGTGCAGTGGTCAAATCAACGAGTGGGAAGGTGGGTGGGGTGGGGGGAGGGGTTGGGAGAGGTGGTTGGGGGGGAGGGGGATATTACCGGGGTCGGGGTGGGGGTGGAGGGGGGGGGGTTGAAAAAGGTAAAAGGTGCTAGATTTGATATATAGTGGAACTTGTGACAAAATTAATATATGCACTACTTAAAGTGCTAGTAATAAATTCCACCCTACTATCTATATATAATACTTTCAAAATTGCTATCTTCAATATATTGAATTAGAGAATCATAAGATTTGACATGCACGATAAGGATAATGAATCTTGCAGTCTTACCCGATTGATCGGGTTTGACCATTCTCAAAGTATGTAATAATATAGTATATCCTTGGCTACCAACTTACTCCATTGACCGGGTTTGACTATTCTCAAAGTATGTGATGATATAGTATATCCTAGGCTACCGCTGCTCTCACCGATTCACCATGATAAGAAGCATGCGTCATTGATAAATGTGTTTCGCAGAGTTTATGAATCCTGTAAAGTAATTTATTTGATATTTAAGAGCTTATAACCATTAAGAAGTTTGTCAGTATTTTTAGAATAAAATGTTGGCAATTTATAGAAACTATGAAGGATTCAACATATTTTTTAACTAGAATCTTATTTTTTATTAACTACTTCAAAATTTAGTATGTTAATTACAATATTATCATTAGTAACATCTTATAACCTCTACCATCTTATTATAACCACACATCATACTAATTCTCATGCACATCGAGTGGACGAATTTTAGATCCTTGCAATTTGAATTAAAGAGTAGTTTATTAGAAATGTATCACCGTTTATACTGAAATATATTAGAGTGTATATCAAAATGTAACATGTACTATACACATTTTTTCACTTAAGTACCTAAGCTTTATTTTATCTCCGTTTTTATCCTGTTCTTTGTGTGATTGGATTGCAACCCCATGACAACTTTTTCCAGCAAGAAAATTAAAAAAAATAAATAAAAACCATATTTTTTTTAAAAATAAGGAAATTATTTCTAAATTTTAAAAACCCATTCAAAATATTTGAAAAATGTTGGACTTATTTTAAAAAAAAAAAACAGTTTTATTAAAAAATATTTAAAAATCATTAAATTATTTAAAAATTTTGAAAATTATTTCTGAATTTAATATTTTATTTAAAGTATCCGAAATTTTTTGGAAATAATTTTATGATTCTTAAAAAACTTACTTGGTGCGTAATAAATTCATAACCTAAATGCTAACTATATTGATGGGACTATAGAAAAATTGAAGATCTGAATGAGAGAGTCGTGTATGTCTCATACAAGTTATTGTTTATCTCATGCATTTTAAAGATATGACTAAAATCAAATGAGGTTGAAAAAGAATATTCCCAGCATCTCAAAATAAGAGTCATGTTTCATAATACTAAAGCTTTTCCCTTTTCTTTTAAATATTTTTTGATTTTTTTAATAAAACTATTTTTTTTTAAATTATTCCAATATTTTAAAAATATTTTAAATGAATTATTAGTGATTTAAAAATTCTTTTTTAGATTCTTTTAAATAAATTTATGACTTTTAAATATATTTTTTAGTTTAACTAAAATATTTAAAAATAATTTCAACATTAATCAGATATTTTAAATGAATATTTAGAATTTTGAACAATTTTCCGATGTTTAAATAATTTATAAATATTTCTTCATCAAAATGAAAAATTTAAAAATAATCAAAACATTTTTCAGATATTTTAAATAAATTTTTAAAATTTTAGAAATCAATTTTAGATTTTTAAATTATTTTATGATTTTTAAATATTTTAAATTTTCTCGCCGGGAAAAGCTGATGTGAGGTTGCAAATAGATAATCATGCAAAATACACGTTAAAAATAAAGACGAAAAAAAGTTTATGTACTTAAGTGAAAACACGTACATGATATAGGTTGCATTTTGATATTAACCCAATATATTATATATTTTGAAGAAGGTGGTGGCTATTCGTTGCCCACAAAATTTCTTAATGTAGCCCATTTCTCAATGCAACCTATTTTTATTTCTAAAATAATAAAAAGTTCTTAATGTAGCCCGCTTACTACCAATTCTACCTTATTTACTTAATTAGAATATTCGAAATTATATATTTTTTAATAAATATATATCCAGCCTTAATAATCTCTAATTTTACATCACGTAAATAAATAGAAATATAAAAGACATTAATATCAAGTACTCCAATTTTAAGTTAATTCTCAGTTGGTTGTCGTCGTCATTCTAATTTTCCTGAAGCATAAATTTATTTTTATTCTGCATTTCCTTTTATCTTCTTCACACAGCCATAGACCCGCTGTACGGAGACAACGACCCCGCCTCCACCTTCAAATTTATCGCACGCATTTTGATCAACCCGGTAGCGAAGCTAGCCATGACGCCCTTCTCAGCCTGTTCTTCGTCAAAAAAAATTCCGGTATCATTTCCTTTAATTGATCATACGAAAATACAAGAAATACAGAAAAAGGGAAATAAGATAACAAGAAACAAGTACATAATGACCACATAAATCATGAAAATAAGTAAAATGAGATTTACATTGTTTATATTAACAAATTCTTTGTTAGTAATTAAGCCCTCCATTAATGAAATATTAAACTAGGGTTCCAGTTTTCAAGAAAGATATATGCGCTATAGTTGAAGATGACACGAAAGAAATGAAAATTTTATATATATATATATATATATATATATATATATTGTGAAAATTAGATTTTCTTTAATGTTATGCTTTATTATTTTAATTAATTTGTAGGTGTTAATGTCATTAAGGATGTTTTAGTTATTTTATAATAGTATTTTAATTTATTAAATTAGTGGGCTGCATTAGGAAATTTAGTGGGCTGTAAATAGTCGCCGCCTTTGAAGAAAGGTTTCTTCAGAAAAAGTAATATCTTTCCGCATAAACATTAATATATTTTCCACATGATATACTTTCTTCAAAAGTAAGATATTTCAATATAAACATTAAGACTTATTCATAAAACATGTTCATGATCCGAACTGTATGGATCTTAGGTGTACAAGACGACTACTCAGCACTTATACTTATTTCTGAAATAAAGTTTAACATCTTGTCATCTCTGAAAACATTAGAACATATAATTAAGGGTCCGCTTGGTTGCAACTCATCAATAGTAATGGTAATGGGTATGAATGAAGAGTTAATCATACTAAGGAATGAAATGGGGGGGGAATTGTTATCATACTAAGGAATGAAATGGGGGGAATTGTTAATAAAATAGGATAATGATTAACTTATTTATTATATACCAAGCACCATAAATGAGAATAAGTCTTCATTCATTCTCATTCCTTACCCCTAAACCCCCCCAACCAAGCGGGCCCTAAGATGTTTAAAAAAAACTTAGCCAAGCACCTTCTAAAATGGGTCTAGCTAAGCTTATCTAAACGATGTTAATAATGACAATAATGTAATTAAAGTAATAAAATACAAATAATGTTTTTTTTTTGTAATAATATCTGATTTAATAAATTAGTTAGATTTTCCTTAATTTTTTGAAGAAAAAAAAAAAAACGAGGCTTCTAACATTTTAAACATCTTATTTGGGTTGAAATAGTGTTTTATATTAAACTTTGTCAAACATCGTTAACGAACTTATAAGATACTTTAAAGAGTTTATAAACTTTGTCAACACCTCTAAGAATCATAATATTAAGATTTTAGAGATTTTATTAGTGAACAGTTCCACTTACTTTTTGTGTCATTATACTTTAGTGGGTATTGGATTCATTATCCGAGGTTCAAGGTTTGCGATTCACGCTCAATTGAGCTTGATTTTTTAGGATTAGCCAAGGTATATTTTTTTTTGGACGATTCATGAGTTCAAAATTTATGGTTCCACCCACATTATTTATGATATATTGATCACAGTTGAAGTTTGATACTGTAAGGCTTTATTTTAAAATGGGCAGTGATTAAAGGGAGAAAGGAGATCCGATTTACATGACTCGGTAATTACAACAGTTTTGCATGCATATATTGTTATCATCATCCACAATTCATTGATCTCCCATTTGAGGTTTGATGGTCAACTTTTTTGGAGATGGAGATTTAAGGATGGTTGATTGTAGTATTGCAGATAATACAAAGGGAAGTGTGATGTCGCAAGTCACGTATACATGATCCTGAGATGCCCATATAAATGGTGACAATAAGACAGAATTAATGGATGGTGAAGCAGGTAAGACTTGGCTTTAAGAAGGCTTCTCTTGTCTCTTTTTAAGGTTTCTTTTCTTTGTACTTCTCTTGCATGTCTTTTCTACATTGTCCCACTCTCTCTTTGCAGGCTCACTACCTGACAAATAACAGTTACCCATTATCCATTATTATTTATGGACACACAACAGAATTATGATATGATTATTGTATTGGTTTAGGTGGGGCCTAGCTAGCTAATTCTGATACAGTTTTTCGTAAGCATATATACTAGCTAGTATATGTTGTATGGCTCTCGATCCATAGAATCAAAGTTGTTAGAGTAGTATAAATGTCAAAATTCGTTGATGATCATGAACATGAGATGGAAGAAGGCGATAGCAGTGTAATTTTCGCAGGCAGTCCTGGACCCACCTCCAGGAAGAAGAAACGCAATCTCCCTGGAAATCCAGGCAAGTTTATTGTTTCAAATATTACTGCTTTTTTTGGGTTAATTCCTAAAAATTCATTAACTTTTGTTCAATTATCATTTATAACGTGATTTTTCAATCATAATATAGTAATACACTATCTTTATGATTTTTTCAATTCAATACACCCAAATAAATTTTTTGCTCCAATTACCGACGTAGAGGTCAAAATCTAGATTTTGGAAATCTCAGCTACAAACATGTAATCAGGGCATCCCCAATGATAGTTAATATGTTTATATGGCAAGGTAGAAAATATCCACCATTGGATATTTTGCCAATGAAGAGAGAGGGTTGGGGGTTGGGTATTTTATTTAGGTAGCAAAATTGATACCTGGGAAGTTTGGGAGAAGGGAGAGTGGGGAGGGAGAAAGGGTGAGGGAAACGCGGGCAAAAAATGGGGGCGCCCAGGCGCGTGGACCCCACGCGTGCATGGGCGGCGTGGGTCCCACGCCTGCAGGCTCCCCCTGCTCACACATTATATATATATATATATATATATATATTTTTTTTTTTTCATTTTTTCTTTATTATTATTTTTTTCCTCTCCCATTTGAAACAATATCCATTGCATTTATTAAAGGACTTTTGGACCAAAATAGTCGTTTGCAACGGCTTTCTCTTCCTTTTTTTCTATTTTTTAATTGCTATCTTTCAACAGCTATGTTCTATTTTCAAAGTTCTTTTTTTTTTTTTTTTTTAATTTTAATATTTAAATTTTCACTATAAATATATGTTCTTAATTCACCATTTTCTACATTCTCTACTACTCTAAAATTTCAATTTTCTAGCCAAGTTTCACATTTCTCATCTGAAAAAATGGATAATGATTCATGGATGCAATGGTTTAATTCTTCAAATTGTGGAGAAAATGCATCGCCTCCAGATATCAATTTTCCTCCATTGATTACCAACTTCCATCCTGAAAATCCTAATTTTCAACTCCATAAATTTTCAACCCATTTTTCGATTTTTTCGGAAGGTAGTAACACTCAATCCTATCCGCTTAATTCATCTGGAGCATCATTCTATATGTATCCAACTCAAATTGCCTACATGCCAGCTCCTCAATACGGATTTCGTCTGACAATGAGCACAAATTCACAAGAAGACCCACTACTGATGGTTCGGATACAGACAGAGACACTCCAACTCCAAATTCTCAGCGTTCGTCTCCTCTCTTATCTCAATTCTCTCCAATAGGACTTGAGCGGATAAATTTCGCCGCCAACTTTGAAACCGCCGATGATCCACCAAAGATTCCTGCTGTACAAAAGACTCTTCTTGCAAGTTGTTGGCTCGATATTAGCATAGACTCGGTGGTTGGCAACTCGCAAAAGTTGGATCAAATATGGGTCCAAATCGGTGAGGCGTACAATAGCAATCGTCCAAGCAACACATTGTTTAGGCATCATGATGTGTTGAAGACACATCACTATACACTCCAGAAACAAGTAAAATGGTTATGTTGTTGTTTTAATCAGGAGAAAAAGGCTTATAGAAGTGGTTGTAGTGATGCGGATAGTATAGAGAAGGCGAAGGCTCAATACAAAACAAAACACGAGGGCACTGCTTTTTAGCATATGGGTGCTAAGAATGTTTTGAAAGACAACCTAGAATTTGCCGATCCAGAAGATGATGTTCGCGGACCAGAAAAAAAAAAAAAAAATCTCTGCATCTGGAGAGTATGTAACATCTTCAAACACTGACTCAAGCGTTGGGGAGGAAGTTAGGGTAGAAAGCACCCGTCCAATTGGCCAGAAAGCGGCAAAGCGAATGGGTAAGGGTAAAGGAAAAGCAAGCACGTCTTCCGAAGATAACAGAGAGAAGGGATTGAGCAAAGGCTTCAGGTCTTAGAAGAACAGAACAAGAAAAACTTGAAGGACTACTGAGTCTTGCCGTCTCTCGTGAGTATAAAATACTCATAAAGGATACCTCGAAGATGACAGATGAACAACTTCGTATCCACCTCCATATGTGTGATAAACTCAAGAAAAATTGAGGGTTGTAGATTTGAAAACTAGCCGTTGTGAAATTAGTCATTGTTAAACTAGCCGTTATAAAACTAGCCGTTGTGTACTTTCGTTGTTAAACTAGCCGTTGTAAAACTAGCCGTTGTAAAACTAGCGGTTGTGAAACTAGCCGTTGTGTGCTTTCATTTTCTATTAAAGGACTCCAATCGGATTGTTGCATCTCTCATCTCAAAACATTACACATCTCTATTAGTTTACCCTTGAGTTTCTATCCATCTCTCAAACATGTCTTCGTCTTCTCACTCGTTATCCGGGGAAAGTGATAGTGAGAGTCTTCTTGAATTCTTAATTGATGACACGACTGAGAAAGAGATACAGTTGTTGCTTCAAATAAAAAAAGAGTTACTTGGCGGTGCTGGGAGTTCTGCTGGCTGAGTCAGAAAGTGAAGAACATATGTGGGATGAGATCGTGAGGCAGGACACACATGACTCTATCTTGATTACTTCATTGAAGATCCGACATACGGAAGTGATGTATTTCGCCGACGTTTCTGTATGTCCAGAGAGTTATTCTTTCGGATGGTGAATGCATTGGAGCCCCACGATGACTATTTTCGGTGGAGGATAGATGCAACTGGGAAAAAAAGGGCTCTCCCACTACAAAAGTGCATGGTGGCTATATGTCAATTGGCATATAGTGGACCTGCTGACCATTACGATGAGTATCTACGTGTTGTCGAAACAACCGCCATAGAATGTCTCTTTAATTTTTTCCACGGTGTGATTGAACTATTCGGCGGATACTACTTGAGGAAGCCCAATGCCCTGGATTGTCAACGGTTGTTACAAATGCATGGGAGCCTTGATTTCATGTAGATTGGAAGAAGTGTTCAGTTGCTTGGAAAGGTCAATTCACACATGGTGATCATGGCGTCCCAACAATCATGCTCGAAGCGGTTGCGTTTGTAGATTTGTGGATATGGCATGCCTACTTTGAAGTGGCAGGATCTAACAACGACATAAATGTGCTCAACCAGTCTCCATTATTCACGGATACTTTGCAAGGTCGCGCTTCATTCGTTAATTTTACAATCAATGGTAAGCAACATAATCAAGGATACTATCTTACATATGAAATCTATCCAGAGTGGGCTACTTTTGAAAAGTTTTCCATGTCTACAAGATCCGAAGAGAAAGCATTTCAAGGAACTGCAAGAGGCTGCTAGGAAGGATGTCGAACGGGCATTTGGAGTGCTTCAAGCTCGATGGAAAATGATTAAAGGTCCAAGTCTTTTCTGGTACAAGAATAACTTGAAGATTATAATGTTAGCTTGCATTATATTGCACAACATGATAATTAAAAATGAAGGAAATGCAGCCACCGATTGGTCCGATGATCCCAACCACGCCACACCCTCCACAAGTAAGTTAAGGATCAACCGGAGCATGCAATGACTACATCAGGAGAGGTGTTAAACTACGGGATAAGCAGAAACATCACTAACTTCGACATGATTTAATTGAGCATGTTTGGACCCGATCCGGCAATAGTTAGCTAAATATTAAGTTAGCCCTCAAAATTTACTTTGTTGCCTTCGCATATTTTAATGTACCATGTGTGCTTTTGTTTTGTATTTTTACGTTTTATATGAATAAAAAAATTAATAATATTTTTTTTGGGAATATAATAAAGTATAAAAAACTAAAACAATTGGAATCTTAATTATTTATTATTTATCCGAGAATTAAAATATTAATTTAGTTGATAGATTAATAAATAAAAAAGATAAATAAGATATTGAAGTAGCCCCTCCTCCCCCAATATATTCCTGCTTTTCGGGTATATTGTTGGTGAAGACTTTTGTTTTGAGGTATATGTATTTTTACTTTTGAGGTGGCGCTGATTTGTCAAAAGATATACATACTTTTGAGGTATACCATTGGAGATCTCTCATACAATATTTATAATTAAGCCTCTAACTAAATGTAAATGACAACGTTTATTGATTAGGTTTAGTGATAAAATATATTTTTGTAATTTCACTAGGGTTAAAAAATTCGCACAATTACACATATGTGATTGAGCGGGTTAAAATTCCAATTTCGGACTCCACATCAGCAATTGGAGCTAAATTTATTCGGATGCATTGAATTGGAAAAAAATATAAAGGTGGTGCATTTCTATTTTACAGTTATAAGCTATGTTGTAAATGGTAATTGATTAAAAGTTCATGATTTTTTACGTGATTAAGAATATGATGACCATAAGTTTAATCTTCACGCTACAACTGTAGCAATAGAAAACGGAATATTTTATAGATATTGGACGGTCCCATCATGACATATCTAATGACAGTGGATCTCATTAACAAAAACAGAAGTTCGATATTATATCTTCAAATATTCTTAGCTTATAACAAGCATTGATAAGATGTAAAAGTATAACTAATAATAAGTTATTTGTGGCTACTAGTTGTCACAAATTCTCTAAAAGTTATTTGAGACCATTATAGACTATTTATAGGGACAAATTAGTTGTTGCAAAAGAAATTTGAGACGCATTTGAGACCACTTTTATCGTGATAAATATATTATTTATGTTTGAGTTATTAAAATGACAATAAAATTGTGACAAATATTTATAAGTTGTGACAAATACTCATTATTTTAGATCCCTTATTGTAATCTCAAAAGAACATTTCTTTTTTTTTGGTGTGGATCAATTTTTTTTCTAACAATTAACCTTTCTCTTAATACAAATATATTGTATGTCTTGCATATGTTATAAGTTGTAATGTCTTTGCATCTTGCGTTGTAATTAATGTCTTTGCATCTTGCGTATAGTACTGAGAATGTATGCCTTTTAAATCTGTATCATCAATATAATATTATAATTTAATTTAATATAATAAAACCAAAACAAAATGTTAAAACAAGCACTAAAAGTGGATTTGAAAAGGTTTAGAGGATATTTGAAACCTTATAAGCTATTAAAATGTGTTTGACATAATAAAATGTTTAACAACTTATAAGATGTAAAAGTAAGCTCTTGGAACTTATAAACTTCAAAAAGAATTATGAATTGTCCTTGATATCCAATCCAAAACATAGAATATGTCAATCATGTAGTTTAGATAAAAGAATACAGGTAGATTGTCCGGTGCGGATCCTTTGTCCTACGCTGTATCCACATGCATCTTACTCTAAACCTTACAATATAAACTCTAAACTGTGAACGTATAATCTTAAACTGTGAACGCATAAATCATTAACTCTAAATTAGAACCGCTTAATTATGAACATTTAACAATTAAATCATGAATAATTAACCATGAATCATGAGAACATGTATCTTGAATAAAAATGTACCGTAGTCCCAAAAAATAAAACTATGGACCCTAACCAATAAAACTGGACATAAATTATGTATAGTAACGAAATCCAGATACGAGTATTATTCGGCACTTCCATTATTCATAGTTCGAGTTTTATTCGTGAATAAAACAAATAAAATCGAGAAAATAGTGTCTAATCGACCAAATTCGACGAATTATTTGAGAATAAATCGGGTTTAATACGTTAAATTAATTTTTTTTGTAATCTTAAATCCATTTTTTAATTTTATTAATTTTCTTATGTTTAGATGTTAATTTTATTAATTCTTTCAGATTTATCAATTACTGCACAATTGCACATGTTATTTGTTATGATTTTGTGTTATTATTTTAAGTTCACTGAATGAAATAATTTCAAACATAATTAGTATAAAGAATCTTTTATAAGTATTGTAATTCATTCTTAGAATAGCTATGATTATATTCTTAGTATATCATGCTTATGTACTGCTTATTAATTTATACTATACTACTCATGTCCTCTTTATTTTATAAAATATATTTTGAGTCTAGAAATCGTGATTTTTCTTATGATCTACATATTTTAGATTATTCTAAACATAAGCCCAAATTTTATTGAAATTTTTATTATTTAATAAATTTATAATTCCAAGTTTTTATCCTTATTTCTATGATTTTTTAGAATATATTACTTCTAAATTAGAAATTTGAAAAAAAAAATTATATGAAAAATAAAAGAAAAGTACTAAAGAAAGTATCACATTTCTCGGGAATTATACGGGTATTATTCGCGATATATTCGTATATATGATTATATTTTGAAAATTTCGAGTATTTCGTATTTTTAACTTTTAATAAAAAATGCGGGATAAATATGAGATAAATTGAAAAATTCGGAGAATTTTATCACTATGAAATCAGAAACCCTAAATCTAAAACATGAATTATAAATTTATAAAATTACAAAAATAATACAAATTAATTAATTTTGTAGAATGGGACTTTTATTAAAAGTGGAACAAAAGATCCGCACAAACCCCGTTAAAAAAAGTCATGGCCATTATCCTTTATTTATCCCGTGCATTGGGGTATATCTAATCAAAATGTAACAGTTCATCGTACGAATACTCATGGGAATCTGCATTCCCTGCATTGGTTAATGGGTAGCTAATTTTTTCAATTTATTAAAGGCAAAAATTTCGGTGCATAAGATGCACCATAGTGTTATTGTACACTTTGTGGGTTCCACCGATTCAGTCCAAAAAATACGCGCGGTTCAGACCGTCAATTATTATTATATTATTATTGCGCGCGCGCATATGTTATATATTTAATGGTTTGTTTGTTGAACACTAAAAGCAAGTGGTCTGGTGGTATTTAATACAGTCTTAAATATCTCAACCTTGAGGTCAAGGGTTTAATTCTGTTTGCATCTTTTTTCCTTCTTCCCTCATTTTGTCCTTTAATTTTTTCTTATACTGTCATACATCATAATATACACCTTATTCTTCTTCCTTCATTTTACCCTTCAATTTTTTCCTATACTGTCATACATCATAATATACATCGTATTGAAATATTAAATATATTTCCTATACTGTCATACATCATAATATACACCGTATCGAAATATTAAATATACTGTGAGTATTGTAAGTTGGAAAAAATAAATATTTCGCAGTATGAAACAAAAATTAACTAAAACAACATATACTGTTAGGCATCACAACGTACACTGTATCGAAATATTAAATATATTGTGAGTATTGTAAGTTGGAAAAAAAAAAATCGCAGTATAAAACAAAAATTAACTAAAACAACGTATACTGTCAGTCATCATAACGTATACTGTATCGAAATATTAAATATACTGTGAGTATTGTAAGTTGGAAAAAATAAATATTTCGCAGTATAAAACAAAACTTAACTAAAACAACGTATACTGTCATGCAACATAACGTATACTGCATCGAAATATTAAATATACTGTCGGGCTTTATAACATATACTATGCTCGAAATTTGAATATACTGTTGGTGAAAAATAAAAAAGTGGTGTTCATATACTCTCAGGCTTTATAATATATGCTCGAAATTTGAATATACTGTTGGTGAAAAATAAAAAGGTGGTGTTCATATACTCCCAGGCTTTATAACATATACTATGCTCGGAATTTGAATATACTGTTGGTGAAAATAACATATACTATGCTCGGAATTTGAATATACTGCTATGCTCGGAATTTGAATATACTGTTGGTGAAAATAACATATACTATGCTCGGAATTTAAATATACTGTTGGTGAAAAATAAAAAGGTGTTGTTAAAATTCGAACCCGCACACTAAAGGGTATAATGTCGCGCCTTTACCAACTAAGTCAGCGCCTGTTTTATGATTGCAAACACACCTTAATATATATATATCACGCGCGCAATAATCTTAAGTGGACTCCACAAGGTGTACAATAACACTAATGTGCATCTTATGCACATGAGTGTCACTCTTTATTAAATTTTACTATTTGTCATTTAAGGATATTGATTTTTATTATTTAGAATTTAATCATTTAACTTTTATAATACAATAAAATAATTGGACCTTTAACTTTTAAAATTTAATAATTTATTATATCTTTAAAAGTTAAATAATTAATTATATCACCGGTTACCTTAACTAAATTTTGTAATCAGACAGAAAACTAAGGCATATATATAAGCTGTGAAACAGAGGTTGGAGGAATCAGAGTTGTTTACTCTGAGGAAGAGTTCATTTAAATATAGAGCTGATTGACTAAGTTTATAAGCTCTCAAAAAATCTTATAAGATGTTGATAGTTTATAAGTTCTTCAAGTGTGTTTGTCAGAATAAGATGATAAGGAATTTATAAGATGTTAAAAAAAAACCTATTATAGTTTATAAGCTTGAAATAAATAAGTTCATCTAATTTTTAAGATCTTAACAATTACACTTAAATTTCACATGCTACAAACACATACACATTACACACATTAGATACACTTTACATATATTTTACATACTACACATACTTTACATATATTATGCACACTACACACTTCACACACCACACACAATATATATACTAGTCAAAATCTGTGTTTGATAGTAGTTTTCAAATTAACTCCCAAATTCATGCTAACCACTCGATTGATTGCAAGTTTATAAGTTCTTGAGAAATTACATCTTATAAGTTCTTGAAAGAACTTATAAGACGTTGGAGCTTATAAAATATTTAAAATAAGCTAGTAAAACACCCTCATAGTTTGGTGCATTAGCTGTTATTAGTGATTATAAATAAATTATTAACTGTTAGTTTGAAAAATATTTAGATCCTGATGCAGAAGTAGTAGCCTTATCACCGAGAAGCCTAGTGGCAACAAACAGATACATATGTGAAGTTTGCCACAAAGGATTCCAAAGAGATCAGAATCTGCAGCTCCACAGAAGAGGCCACAACCTGCCCTGGAAGCTGAAGCATAGAACAACCTCAGAGGCCGCTAAGAAGAGAGTATACGTATGCCCCGAACCTAACTGCGTGCACCACAACCCGAGCAGGGCCCTAGGGGACTTGACTGGAATCAAGAAACATTACTGCAGAAAGCACGGCGACAAGAAATGGAAGTGCGACAAATGCTCTAAGCGCTACGCTGTCCAGTCCGACTGGAAGGCTCATGCCAAGATCTGTGGGACCCGTGAATATCGTTGTGATTGTGGCACCATTTTTTCCCGGTCAATCTACTCTTTGCCATATTTCCTTTTCTTACAAGCTAATAGATTTCCCGTTTCAGACGACATTGTTTCACACAAAACATCTTATCTTCTTTGGGGAATGCAGGAAGGATAGTTTTGTGACACACAGGGCATTTTGTGATGCATTGAGTGAGGAGAACTACAGAGCGAACCAGAATGTAGCAGAATTGCAGACCCAACCTCAACAGCTGTTCTCTTCATCGCTGGCAATTCCTGATCACGGCCTCCTCAGCATCCCTCAAGACCATGCTTTTACCTCAATTCCCAACAATTTGGATCCATTTTACAGTGCAAGAACTCTCAGTGCAAATTCCAGAACCAATATTACTTCTGCTTATACATCAGCAACTGCATTATTGCAGAAAGCATCAGAAATTGGCTCAAAAACAAGTGACGATTCTATCACCCCCATTATCCTCAGAGGATTCACAGGCTATTTCACTGCAAACAAGAATGCTCAAAGCTCTTCACCCGCTGGCTTCAACACGGTCCAGTTACCACCCGCTACAACTGACAATCAACATATGGGATTATACGATATTTCTGGTTTTATGTATTCATCGGGTGGAAACATGAGCGCAGTATCTGAAACACAGGTAGTTGTGGGAGAGAATGATGAGAAAATGACTCTTGATTTCTTAGGGGTGGAGCCTCAAGGTGCTGATCGTTCCACTTTTTCCAGAATACCAAAATACGGGCAGAGCTTACAAGATCTGCATTCTGAGTGGTAATTTTTATGCTAACAAATGCCCATCGCTGTTCTTTTCTTCCAGTAATTGAAGAAAATTGTCAAGGAGCTGCTGCTAGAATCTGTAATTTGTTTCTACCGCCTATAAACATTGCTTCAAAGTTGAATAGAAAAAGATCAAAGACTATATAATTTTGTAAGCAAAAAACCTCAGCAACGTGATTGTTCCTTACATCATCGATACATCTTACAATGAATATAGAACCCTTGTAATGCATTTTCCTACAACGAATTCAAGAACAACAGAAGACATCCTGGTTCTAAGATTATATTTGACAAAAATAAGATCGTAAGACTACCAAAAACAGCATATTTTCGTCCCATCTCTATAGCAGCAAAATCACCGCCATTTCTTTTCTTTGCATACACAAGTGCAGGCTATCAAATTCGCTCCCAATTCATGTTACGATATTCTAAACTGCCGAAAACTGATCAAATCTCATTGATCAATATTGCCCTTCTCCTGGTCCAGTCTCTGGATTTGAGCTTGCAAATCGGGTGTGTACATGCTTTTATCAGGGCTTATCCCCCAATCGATTCTATGTTCCCAGTCATTACGTCTAGGTTCTGTGCTACATCTCTCCAGCCTGCCAAGACTTGTCGCTCGGTTTCTTATATCGTTAAGATCATCACAATCAACACCCTGCCTTCTCTCCATCTCTAAATCGAAGCTCCTTATTGGCTTATCCGGTCTTATTCGGCTCGAGTATGGTGAGGTGCTAAAGCCGAATGATGAATCGGCTTCTATCCTCGCCCTGAAGTTATTCCGGGAGCTGGGAATCTTAGAGCAGAACACTTGCTGACAGTTTCTTGAAAACCCAAGGTTGTATGGATTCATCTTCCGATCATACTGATACCGGAAATTCTCATAAGTTGTCTGTGCAGAGAACAAAACATATTCAAGGTTGGACCCACACACAAGAAAGCAAGAAGAAGAAGAAGAAGAAGAAGCAAATGGAAGAAATAATAGGAGAAACCTGGTTCGTGGCGATTAAGTATAAGTGAAATGTAGTGAGGCCTCCAACAAACCAACAAACCACGAATGTATACATGACGAGGATGCCTGAGGCAGGTGACTTTTGGATAGCCTTCCAGAAACTACAGTCATACTTATTCATAATCCTCGTGATGTTTATCAAGGAGCAAACTAGGACGTGCAAGCATAAGAGGGATGTCGACGAAACAAACATGAAGAAGTACCTGTAATTCCTCTGTACAACGCCACAAGGCCCACAAAGTTGTGTTCATGTATATTTTCCTAGAAATAATCATTTAACAGATCAATATAGAGAACCGAGAGAAGGAGACTAACCTTTCCGATGCATTGTCCAACCCAAGGGCAATGGTGATCAAAACGGTCAACACAGTTATTACATATGGAGCAATGAGAGCATCTTGGAGGGCGATATAACATGCATGTTTGACAATATTTAACTTTGACAATGATTCCATTGATGGTGACATTTTTAGTCATCGGTATGCCAGGATGACTACTACTTTGGCTGCCTGCCCAGTCAGTGGATAAGCTAGAGGTGTCACAATCATCGGGATCCGGAGGTTGAGAATTTCGCGGAATTATCCCAGGATCACTTCCAGAAGTCAACAACAGAAGAATGACTATCTGCGAGAGATGCATATGAGTATAAAACAAGAGTTCTTAAACTGTAATTTCCAGCTAGCATTTGTAGAGCGAAAGATGTTTAAGATCTATATGTTTGAAAGCAGAAAAGGAATCTAATTATTGTCACTTGCTTATAGATGAGATACATTTAGTAGGACTCATCTAAATGCTCGAGTTTTATAAATGCATCGAAATGAAATTATGTTACTAACACCACTTTGTTTAGTAGTGGAAGACGTAATATTCTCATAAACCAGAAGCGAAAAGATATCATGTTTCATCATGGAACAATAAAAAGCTAGAAACGACCATAGGGAGTAGGAGTTTCATGTAAGAGCAACGTTCATTTCTGTACAGATACAATATTATTTCACCCATCATTTCCTTACCAAATTTCAAGCAACCAATGAGGCTACTTACTAATTTAATTCTTTCCTTAATGTCTCCTAAAAGCAAATATTTCTAATTTGTCAAAGTAATATCCATTGGTATTTAATGAAAATGCATTTCTGTATCATTAGAGCAATATTTGGTAATTAAGCTATACAATAGAAGAACTCACATATACAGTCAATATGATGGAGATAACTAAGATAAGAATGCCCCATCCATGGAGAAGGGCATTGATGAGGTCTGTGGCAACAAATGTCCAAAACAGGATCACCGGAATCAGGATTAGCAACAATGTAATGAAGATTGACTTCACGTCTGGACCAAAGATGAGTCTTCCACCAAATACGAATCTCTGCAAGGTATAACATAGTAGACTCGGCTCAAGTCAACAAGTAGAGTCGATTGATACTTGATAGACAGTAAATCAGCATTGAATTTATTATTTTAGTACGGAAATGATTTTCTGTATGCTGAATAATATTGATACCAAGAATGACATCTTGGTACCCTTGTTCGCTTGAATGAAGTGTACATGTAAGAATATGACAGTACTGATGACAGTGATAGAAATTAAAAGCTGGTTTTTGATTGAGAACCTCTCATAATGCGTCATGTGTATTGGAGACAAAAACATACTAGAAGACACTTATCACATTCTTCTCTAATATGACATATGTATCTCACACAAGATGGCTGCCAGCTATATTGGGGATCCAGTCTCTCCTAAGGAAAAAAGAAAAGAAAAATATACATACATTACGCCCTTTCCAGACTTGATAAAGGCGCAATGGAGAGCCATCAGGATTGACGCTATGCTGCTTGTTGGATTGAGAGAATTTGTTGTGACGCAGCGGAGGCGGATACATATCTAGTTTTGCATAATCAACACAGAATCACCCCATGCAAAAAAGATTTTTCTCAGCCTTCCATCTGCCAACAATCACATACATCATTAAATCTGGAAGGATAATAAATCAAGAAATCAACAACGAAAGGGCATTATTGATGAAACTGAAAATGGAAGAAAAATTACCGAATTTGGAGCCCTGGAAGGCAAAGGCCAAAAAAGAGTGGAGGAAGAAGCAAACCCCTGATCAGAAAATAATGAGATGTATATATACGAAGGGTTAATTATTTTCTTTAATATAATGGATGAGGTTCTTCTCTCTTAATGGCTGGTGGTTGCAGAAACATGAAATGTTTTTATTTGATTATGTCTGAAAATTGTGAGCTAGGGGGAGAGGGAGAGAGAGAACAGACATGTGATTCTTTGTGGATATTAGACTCAAATGCTAAAATAATTTATCATATTACATTGCACCATATCAGATTTTGGCTACCCCCAAACCCCCTCCACGTTTTCCGCCATGCCAGCCAAAACGCCTGCTTTTCTTATAATACCGCTAACCCAAATTAAAAATAAAAATAGGAAACGGAATCATGACATTATCATAGTTCCCATGGACTAACTACGTACCTCGACTATGGACTGGAGAAATAGAGGACTGCTGGAGCTGCTGCCATATTGTACTACACAACACGTCTTTTTTTATTATTGCTAGTACGTAATTACAATTTTTTTATTATTATTTAATATAAAAATTAAATTTAAAATAATTGTACTTTATCTGATAGTATTAATCGATCGTTTTAATAAAACTCAATGTAATAATTTATCATTATACTATTGATACACTTCTTTGATTATTCATTGTAATAACAAAATTAAGTCGTTGAACAAACACAATTCTGAATCAGCTAAAAACTATAAGAATCATAAAAGAAAAACGAAAAAAGTTAAATAATCTTAGTCTTAACAAGACAAATTATAATAATTAACGTGAAAAGATTCATAAAAACGACATACCATGATATAATGTGGAAATATTTAACCTTACAAAATTTTCTATTGTATATAAAGTTTGATATATTCTAATTATAATTAGTGTTTATTTCTAATTATACATAGACTCGAACATCATTAATATATCATGAATAAAATTATACTATGATTAAAAAACTATGTAATAAGGTTGTATAGATTTTCATGTTTTACACCAAATTATTGACATTTGAAAAAAATATATGTTCATTTATCTCATTACATCATCAAGTCACACTCATAAGTTCATTATTTGTTATCTTCACACAAAATATTCAGTCTAACGTACTTTCTCTACAATTTATCTAATGAATAATTTCGATCTCAACATACATTTACGTATGGAATTCTTTGCATGGTTTAATGTGATGAACAACTTCCAGCAACTTAGTATCAACATCTAACATCCAACTTATGTTATGAAAACTTTATTCTAACCTTTTTTTTATTATTATTAGTAAGTATAACCCTTTTCAGTATAATTTACTTATTGATCTAAGATTGTTTATTTCAGTTTTCCTTAATTATCCCTCAATTTAACATCAAAATTTAAATATTATGTGTGACTTAAAATAAAAGTCCTACTATAGCATAATTGTAAAATAAATAATGTTTGTTTTTATGGAAGACCGGCTACACACAGAGTGTCTTACAATTTTCAATCGAAACACATGCTCCAATATTTATTAAATATAATAGATGACTTAACTATTTTTTTTACGTATTTACATATCTGTTTAGTTATAGTGAAGTATTCCCAAATTTTCGCACATTGCACACGCATTTAAAGTCTTATATATACATTTTTAACAAATGCATTCTGATTTTATTTCTCTCATTTTATTTTTTATTTAGACTATACAACATTTTATTCAAATATAATTATTTATTTTTATTTAATCTATACTCGTAAGCTAATATTAACATTAACTGTTTTTTTGTAATGTAACATCTATGTTTAGTTATAGTGAATACTCTCAATTTTTCACACATTGCACACACATTTAAAATCTTATATATACATTTTTAGCAAATGCATTCTGATTTTATTTCTCCCATTTTATTTTTTATTTAACCTATACAACACTTTATTTAAATATAATTATTTATTTTTATCTAATCTATACTCGTAAGCTAATATTAACATTAACATTTTACTGTCTTTATTTTTCTGCATGTTTTAATATAATTATGTGATACTCATTCACATGGTATATGTTTTTAATCATTCACATAGTACAACTTCGTTTGTTATTACTTTATAATTCATTTTTTCTTTATTGTACTCTATAATTTTATATATAATTGTGAATTCATTTATCAAGTCCGTACATATGCTTAAAATATCTGTATGATAATTTTACCGATTTAATAATTCCCTTTTGTTAGATTTTAAGTATTTAAAAAATAGGTACAATTATTAATATTCACTAATTTTAACGTTTGTCCTTTCAATATTTCTATTTTTAGCACAATAAAATTTCATGTCTCAGTCTAAACTCCAATCATTATGTTATTTTTATGTCTATTTCCAATTTTCTAACATAACATTTTTGTCTTTGGCCTACTAAAATTACATTACATGTTACAGTACTACATAAGTGAATAGATTTATGTAGGTTTGTAAGGTATGTGACTAAAAATGATGTTCAATGCAAAGATAGATTCGAAAAAATCGATCCATTGTATAGACCAATAGTATTTAAAAAATTACCCAATATCATTATTGATGCATTTATAGCTCTCTCTCTCTCTCTCTCTCTCTCTCTATATATATATATATATATATATATATATATATATATATATACATACATATCTTTTATTGCTTTTATATATATGCTACTTTTACCGCTTTCCCTCATCTTTTTCATCTTAAAAATATTCTGGCAATACTATAGTTTCTCAAGTTTTGATTAATTATTTGCACATCTTCTTCTTCTGATGAGCTGTCACTTGAGTGTTCACTTAAATCCCCAACTCTTTGAGAATTAAAATCCATTTGAGGCTCCACCTGAACTGATATCTTTTCTATTTCAATAGTTCCATCAAGTTCTTCTTGACTTCCAGTGGAGTGATATCCCATAACTGATTCATTGAACTGAACATCCCTGCTTATTATGAGCTTCTGATTCCCTGATTCCAAACACCATAGCATGTATCCTTTTATTCCTTCTGGATACCCCAAGAACACACATCTGTATGCTCTTGGATCAAGTTTGTCTTGCTTAATATGTGCATAAGCCAAACATCCAAACACCTTCAAACTTGTATAGCTCGGAATTCTGCCACTCCACACTTCTTCTGGTGTTTTGAACCCTAGAGATGATGAAGGTGATCTGTTGATAAATAACATGTTGTATTAATGGTTTCTCCACAAAAAACCTTTGGCAGTCCAGCATCAATCAACATACACCTCACTCTTTCAAGTATTTTTCTGTTGAATCTTTCTACAACACCATTCTGTTGAGGGTTCATTGGGACTGTTCTATGTCTTATAATTCCTCTTTCATTACAGAAGTCATTAAACTCAGTAGATAGGTATTCTAAGCCATTGTCTGTTCTAAAATGCTTGAGCTTCTTGCCCCTCAAATTTTCCATCTGAATCAGCCATGTTCTGAATTTGGTGAAGCATCAATTTTGTTTCTTAAAACAAACACCCATAATTTCCTACTGAAATCATCAATCACAGACATGAAGTATCTTCCTCCTCCATGAGTTTTAGTTCTGGATGGTCCCCAGATGTCTGAGTGGACATAATCTAAAGGTTCTTGAGTAATGTGAGCCCCCTTAGCATAAGGCAATTTCTGGGATTTGCCTAATGCACATTTATCACAAAATTCAAGTGTTTGATTTCCAACCTCTCCAATTATGCCTTTCTTGGATAATTCCTTTAATCCTCTTTCCCCAATGTGCCCTAACCTTTTATGCCACAGTATTAATTCATTCTTGCCTAAAATGTTGCCCACACAACCAACCACAGGCTTTCCCATCAAAATAAACAGACCATTATGTTGTTTTCCTTTGATCACCAGTTTGTTTCCTTTAGTTATGTGTAATTGACATCAACAGACTTGAATTCACATCCAGTAGCAATAAGAGATCCTAGGGAGAGTAAATTTCTCTTGAGACCAGGTACATACCTCACATTGGTGATAGTTCTGTAATTCCATCAAACATGTTAATGTTTACTAATCCAGTGCCTTGAACCCTGCAGGATTGATCATTTCCCAGCCAAACACACCCTCCATCTTCTTTCTTGAGGTTCTGAAACCATTCTTCATGAGGACACATATGGAAAGAGCATCTAGTGTCAAGAACCCATTCCTTCTCCATCTTTGACTCAGTAACATTCAGAACTTCTGGTGTGTCTTCTTCATGTTCAACCGCAGCAGCTTCAGCACCTTGGCCTTCCTTTTTCTTCATCTTTTGTGGGCAGTCCTTCTTCAGGTGTCCAATTTGTTTACATTTGAAACACTTACTATTTTCTAACCACTCTCCAGATTTCTTTTGAGCATTATTTCCATTCTTTAAAATTCTTGAAGTTTGGCACTTCTTCTTTTGATAGTTTCTTCTGAACTTAATGTTCAAACTTTCACCAGATTGAGTTACTTTATTATCTCCCTGATTATGCAAACATTTGGTCGTCAGGGCAGTAATAATTGAGTCATAACTCAACTTATCCTACCTCCCAAACATCAGAGTGTCCTTGAAACTCTCCATAGATCTTGGCAAGGCATTTAGTACCATCAAAGCTTTGTCATCATCTTCTATTTTTACCCCAAGATCTTCCAGTTCATCAAGAAGCTTTGTAAACTCATCTAGTTGATCAGAAATTTCCTTTTCATCCACCATTTTGAAAGCAAGTAATCTCTGCTTGAGGAACAACTTATTGGAAACTGACTTGGACTGGTAAAGCTCCTCCAGTCTAGTACAGGCCTCAATTGCATTCATACATCTGGATATTTCCCTCAAAGTCTTATCCCCAAGACACAGGATGACCAGGCTCAATGCCTTTTGATCCATATCACCATATTTTGGTTTCCCAACCTCCATCCGCTCATCTTCATGTTTGAGAGCATTTGCCAACCCATTCTGCACCAAGATAGCCTTCAACTTGATTTTCCACAGATAGAAATCATTTTTCCCTGAAAATTTATCCAGATCCATCTTCATTCCTGACATTCTCTTCTCCTTCTAGTGTGAGAGGTTTCCCACAGACGGCGCCACTTGTTATGAGAAAGACAAAGTCACACAAAAATAAAGAAAAACAATATTCGGACGAAACCAGGATGAAAACGGTCGAACAGTGTTCACACGCAAAAATAGATATAGAATCAAACACTCAGGGATTTACGTGGTTCGATCAAAGGTGATCTACATCCACGTAGGCTCTATGCACCTCAATTGCACTTCACTACACAATCAATTACAAGAATCTCTTAGAAACTAGTAAATCCCCAAATCACAAGTCGATTTAAAGTAAAAACCCTAGACTTCTAATTCTCTCAATTGTGTAATGTTTACAGAGGGAAAACTATATCATCTAGCTCGTATTTACAAGTGATAAAAATGTATGTAAGTACTGAAGCTCGAATCCGAAGACGAGAGAGCTGTAACTAACTTTAGCTCAACTGCTACAAGTTGCAGAAATAGGGCTTCCACAACGGTTTTTAAAGCAACAGACTAAAACCGTTGTATCCGGCAGTTATAACTAACCTAAGCCTGGTTCCCTCCTAACCTCTTCCACTGATTTGAGTTTAAACCCGGTTCTTCAAATCATAACTTCGGTTCTGAATTCTTCACAACTCATACTTCATACAACAAACCACTTGATGAAATTGAACTAATATTCACACTCCATGTCACCCAATGTTAGTAACTTTGGTCCTTCCACCGAGACCATTTCATCAAAGAGAATATCCGCAGCTGCAGTTATTTGCATAATTTGGCCCCTTATCGATATGTCGTCCCTTTGTTGAGTGACGACGCTCTCAAACTGGCTGACCAACTGGGCACCTATGTCAACTACGTGAATCGCGAGCATACACCATAGTAGGAATATTTCATCCTTCCCACAAGATTTTCATGTTCAGGTCGAGCAAAAATGCTGCGGAACATCATCTAGTGAATGTAGCGAAGAGTCGAATTTTGGAGCCAAGATGCCTTGTTTCGTTTCGGGATGTTAGCTCTAGGCGACACAAGACCGGGAGCTTCTAATAATTGTGCCCAAAATGTGGCCTCATTGTACAGTGTCGGATGATCAATGCTCCTTGTAGTTGGCAAATCATATATCCTGTTAGGTCCGCGATAGTCAATGTCTAGGGAGTGTTCTACAACTAAAAGGTGATAGACACTAGTGAAATGTGCATGCTTTGTGCACGGTGTTTGTATTTGCAATGTGCTCAGAAACTCCAATGTAATAAGCTTGTATATATCACATCGACATTGCATGAGCTTGATCCATCCCAGTTACCCGACAACCTTCCATACATCTTAATGGATTCCCAAACCCTTAGTAAGGGTATCATCAGAATACTAGGTGGGGATCAATTTCGATAATGAGCTTCTTTCAACGTTCTTTATTCCTCTCAGATTCAAGCACCACCCCGTATAATCTACTATCAAAAGCCCCATACATAGGCTGAGGAGGTGGCTCGTCCACCATTTGCTTCTTTTTATCATGACGAGGAGGCATGTTTGTACCTACAATCAGACTTGAATGAATAAGTTTGGACACAGCAACAATTTACTCTTTTTAGCTATCACCTATTAATCAACCAAGTATTGAGCAATAAAGAACTCTAACATCAACTAATCAAGTTACTACCCATATCAAGATTTCAAAAAATCAGTAATAAGTATTCCCCAATAGATTTTATCCTTCAATTTGCTCGACAACATGGTAAAGTAAATAAAACAACTAGTTTCGGCATGTATTTACCACTGCACACAAGGTGTTCTACAAAATATATTCAACTAAATTCTAACTTTTATTTCATTCAAGTGATCATATTTAAAATGTGTTATGTTGCAAAAGTTAATTAAAATATTGTATATCATTATCAATACTAGGAAAAAGGCGAAGAGGGGGAAATGCATGCTTCTGGCCCATCTCTACCACTAGGTAGCTAGCCTATTAGGGCTTAGGATAATCCGTCCGAGTATAAGAAGCTGAATTTCATGGAATTAATAAAACCAAACTATAAGCCTATAACTTTTTGGGCTAAGCATGGTCGTGCTATTATTGTCCTTTTAACATCTCTAGATAATAGACATAAATATCTTTGAATGCATTAAAAGTTAGAAATGATTTAGATTTAGTAAATGTTATATATTCGAAGATTTTGATTCTACAATATTAAGCAATTTCAAAGTTGAATACATCAATTAAATGTTTGAACAACGTTATAATTAAAATTTAAAAGCTATATATTTTTATTATGTAATTAAAAACTGTGTTTTAAATTGATAATTTTTACTAACAACACGCACAATTACGTTGAGGTCCGAGGATTGTCTGGACTGTGGTTAGATTCATAATATGATGCCAACTATATTTTATTTTCAATGATTTTAGAGCTGCAATATTCATTTCTGCTATAGTGATAAGAATGTATAAGTGATAAATTAATCAGTGATTGAATTGTATTGAATGTATGTGTATAATAAATATAAGATTACAACAGTGTGTACATCAAGAATAATCTAGAAATATAACATATCGACCATGTTCAATATTTTTCCTTATTACCCCCTCAAGCTACGCTTCGGATTTTGACCAACGTATAACTTGGAATGAAGAAGCTCAAAATTCAGCAAACTCTTGGTGAATTATCGACAAGCTGGAAATCATAAGGCACAAGTTTAGTAACAAGCGGCTGGCGGAAAGAAGCTCGCAAAGTCAATCTCAATATGTTAAGCCCGTTTGTGAGCGACGGGGTTTTAACTTAAAAATGCCATATTGCGATTACCACACAAAAGAAGGGGCGTGGCAGAGGAGGCAATATGCAACTCGTGAAGCAACTGAGTAGCCCAAACAACCTCTTCAGTAGCTTTGGCAAGGGCATGATATTCTGACTCACAACTTGAACTAGCAACAGTAGGCTGATTTTTCACACTCTAAGAGACAAGGTTCCCACTAAGGAAAATGGAGTAACAATAAGTAGACCGTCGAGTTTCTACACATCGAGCCCATTCGGCATCTGAGAACGCAATAAGAGAGGATGAAGACGAGCGGGTGAAATGCAGGCTGAAGTGTAACGTGCCCTTAACATAGCGAAGAATACACTTGACAACCAAGAAATGTTCTGCAGTTGGAGAATGAAAGAATTGGCTGACATGATTAACAACATCAACATATCTGGTGGGTAATTGTGAGATGCTGAAGACCTCCAACAAGGGACCAGTAAAGCGGCGGATTAGAGAAGGGCGAAGCAGTATAACAAGGGAAGTGGCAGCCATGAGTGGAGCAGAAATGTGCTTTGAATCAACAAGACTTGCTCGAGTTAATATGTCAAGCGCATATTTAGCTTGACTAAAAATAGACCATCTCCCGAATAAGAAATTTTGAGCCCAAAAAAATAGCCAAGAGGACCAAGATCCTTAATAGAAATTTTAAAATTTCACACGATATAATTTTGCAAATGAGGGATGGCACATTACCCGTGATAATAATATCATCTACATAGAGTAGAAGATAATAAATTGGACTGTCTATGGTAGAAGACGAAGAGATATGGCTCAACATGATAAGAGATGAACCTAAAGCTTAATGGAAAGTGTTGAATCGTTGAAATCACACAAGTGGTGCCTGACAAAGGCCATATAGAGCCTTGCAAAGACGACATGCATGATTAGGATGTTGAGGATCAATATATCCAGGCGGTTGGGAAATGTATGCCGGTTTTTGTGAAAGGGCATTGAGAAAAACATTTTTAACATCAAATTGATGAAGAGCCCACTGGTTTTGAAAAACTATAGCAATAACTATGTGAACTATAGCGGCTCTGACAAACGGGCTGAATATATGAGAGAAATGAAAACTAGGAATCTGAGTGAAGCCTTGAGCGACCAAACAAGCTTTATATCGCTTGATCGAATCATTAGAACAAAATTTGGTTCAAAACGCCCACTTGGAACCAACAATGTTAGCACCTGGATGCTTGGGCACAAGATCTCAAGTGTGATTCACACGAAGAGCATCCATTTCTTCACGCATGGAATCTAGCTAATGAGAGTGCTTGACAGCCGATTAAAACCCTTCGGCTCAGACGAAGAAATGAGCGTGGAAAATAAGGTAGTGTTGAAAGATCGACATGATGATGTGGCTTGAAAATGCCCGACTTAGCTTGAGTTTGCATAGGATGAAAGGAAGCAGACGGTTGTGGCGAAGACAGAGCAATGGGCTCAGCCGGTGGTAAAGTGGTAGCCTCGGTAGGCTGCTAAAACGAGGAGAGACCTGCGATAATGGGAGGTTGTTGTGGCAGGACAACATATGCGGCGAGCTGGGCAGCAGGTTTTGCAATTGCAAGGAGTGGAGCACCGAAACAGAGATGACAAGCTTCCGAATCGGATGGAGTGGCAGGTAGCTGATCCGAAAGAGCTGCTGAATTTTAGGGAAGTCAGGCGGTGAAGCACACATGGCTCTATGAATGAGGACATAATAGCAATCAACTACGAATATGTGAAACAAACCCATCAAATGGAAACACAGGTTCGTCGAACTGAGCATGTCGTATGACATGGATACAGGAAGAATCCGGATCATAACATTGAAAGCCCTTGTAGCTACTGCATTACCCCAAGAAGATGCACAGATGATTGTGAGGAGCATGTGAGAAGCATATGAACGGAGATAAGGATACACACAATAATCAAAGGTATTAAAATTTGCATAATTCGGCACAACACCAAAGAATAATTCAAAAGAGATTTATTATCAAATAGGGGAGTGGGCAGTCGATTGATGAACAAAACACATCAACCAAAAATGCACCAAGAGCACGAGCATGAAATAACATGGACAAACCAGTTTCATTTATATGACGGTACTTTCGTTTTGCTCGCCCACTTTTCTGAGGCGTGTAAGGACATGAAAGGCAATGAAGGATACCATGAGAGGAGAAAAATCTTGAACATGTGCATTAAGAAGTTCAGTGCTGCCATCACTTTGAAAAACTTTCACAGATTTTGTAAATTGAATGCAAATGAACAAGAACTCATATTTTGTATGCAACGAGTATATCCACATAAATCTCAAGGAATCATAAATAAAAATCACATAATAATGTTATCCATCTACTGAAGGTATGGGAGCAGGACCAATCATAATTTATTAAATCCAAACAGTAGATGCACGTTTTCATTCAAATTGAAAGACAGACGCTTGTTCTTGGCCAAGTAGCACGAAGATCACACATGCGGCGTAGTTAACAGAGATGTAACCAAAAACTAACCTAGTATTTAATAACTGAATAATAGAAAACTTTACATGCCTAAGGGGGGAATGTCGTACTTCAAAAGAGGCTTTAGAAGCCATCGACCGCAAAGAAGCAACCAAAGCCGAATTTGCATGTTCCAAAATATAAATAACCCCATTACATCTGCCCCGAGCCAGTGTTTCTCTTCTGTCCTGCCTCTGAATTGCAAAAGAGTTATTAGAGAATACAATATCAATCAGATAATTAGAAATGCACAAAATTTGTAATATTAAAGGAGCCAATATGCAAGATAGAAAGAGTTTATCCATTACCTACAACCACTTGGTCATTACTAGTATATAACTCAATTGAATCGAGGGATGACATGCTAGTAGACATTTATGTGGAAGCACCAACATCCAGGAACCAATCTGAAGACAAGCCGGAGGAGACATTACACTGAGAATTGAAAGCATGTGCAACCGAATGCTCATACTATTGCGATCATTTATCCGCATAATTTTCGTCCCTACAAATTAGGCAATGAGGCACATGATATTTCTTGCTAGAGGCGCCACGACTGCAGCCGCAATCATCGCCAGACGAGCCACAGTCGTGGCTGTACTTGGAGCGAGAGCCAGTACCGCGACCACCAGGAAAAGACAGTGGAATCACGACCATGAGAGTGAGAGGTGAAAATAATCGGGGTTGGAGCAGTATTAAGCAATTGATCAAGAAGCTCATAATTCTAAGCTTGATGAGCTAGATTGCAAAACGAGGGCATGGGAAAGATGGTCATCCAAACGCCCGAAAACTGCTAAACTGAGGGCCCAGACCATGAAGAAACCAGTGACTCTTTTCAGAATTAGACACTAGTCGACCAATTGCCGCTAAGTGATCAGATAGAGATTTAAACTTCTTGGTATGATCGGCAACAGACGAGGACCCTTTCTTCAACAACTGAAGTTCATCGCGCAATTGATGAATGCGCAAATCAGAGGAGTGGCTAAATGTAGATTCAAAAGCCATCCAGACAGGACGAGTCGTAGGCTACCCGAATACCTCGACAATCATCTCTTCGGTAAGGAAATATTAGAGAAGAATAAGAACACACTGATCTGTGGCCTTTCGAGTCACATATCCAGAGTTGGGATAATCAGCACCCTTGTCCTCCTTGGTATGGATTAGTGGAGCCATCCACAAATGATAACAGATCAGGACAATTAAGAATTGGGAGCACTTGATTCCACCACAACAGATAGTTGGTAGAAGATAACTTAATCGTCAAGAGATGAATGAGAGTGTAAAAAGGTACTTGATCAACCATGATTGAGGAGATCGAAGAAGGACTGTAGAGATAGAAATGAGGAATGGAAGTAGAATTACGGTATTGGTGAAATCCCGACTTATGCCATATACGTGATAAATTAATCATCGAATAAATTGTATTGAATTTACACGTACAATATATCTAAGATTACAACAATGTGCACAAGATGACTTAGAAAGATATCATATTGAACTATTCAGTAATTTCCTTATTAGCATGCAACAAAGAAAAAAGGTTGCAGATTACATTTCAAAATAGATTCTAAAATATAATCAAATAGCAGAAAACCATACTTACAAGTTTGGTTTGGATAATCAGTTTAGTTTATGACCACCTTGGAAATAATACGACACCTTTTCTAGGAGCATCATTGCATGCTTTCATGGGATACATTTAGTTATCAAGATTCAAATGACCCCGTATAAGTAGCTACAAGAATCACAATACAAGTATATTAATTAGTTCTATGATTATGTAATATTATATTGTGTACATATCTTTTCTATGTAAAAAGACAAGCCACTTGAAACAACCAAGAACTGTATATTCTTTTCTAATCTCTAGTAATTTAAGAACTAATTGTTTTAAGTGAGATCTCGTTTCTTCACTCATAGATTCAACATCTCACCCCATGAGTTCTTGTATCTTTTCCCAAGTCGTTTTCTCGGGGATCTCTATTAATTCCTCTTCAACGACATTAAATCAACCCTATAACATTGCTCATTTTGGGAAGGATGATTAATAAAGTTATTAAGATAAATTTTGACTCGTTGATCAATGAGCTCAATTGAGATGGTACCATGTTTGACATTGATTATGGCACCCGAGGTGGTCCTAAATGGTTGCCCAAGAATTATAAAATTTTTTAGATCCTCACCCATATCTAGGACACTAAAACCTACCATAATGTCAATTTCCTTGATTCAAACGGGGATGTCATCAAGAATTCCTATATGTCTTTTGATCAAAATGTCGGCTAATTGAAGCAAGATGGAAGCCTTCTTAAGCTCATAATAATTAAATCGACGACAAAATGTTACTTGCCCATAAATCGAGTCAGACCCTATCTATTGAGACATCATAAATGTAATACGTGATAGTGAAATCAAACTACCTGGATCTTTAATCTTATCATAGACCTTATTTTGGATTACAACACTCACATATACTGCTAAGAAAATTCTCTCGATTTGTCTTGGATCTTTAAGCATAGAATTTCTCAAATTGAGATAGTAAATTGTTAATATGTGGGCCTAGGGGTGGGCAAAAATACCAAAATGTTAAATTACTTCATGTACTGCACCAAAAATTATCGAAAATGTCAAATTTTTTGGTATACCAAATTTTTGAAATGACATGATACCATACCGAAAATTTTCGGTACGATAACAGTATGAGAATTAATTATTTTGGTATTTCGTATATCTTAAAATACTAAAAAAAAAGTTTTTTATTTCGATATATACCGATAAACAAAAAAAAAAAACAAAATTTTGGTAGTTCGATATTTCGATATATACCAGTATACTATTTCTTTTTTAATTTTTTGTTAGTTCAGCATTTTGCTATACTATTTTTTAACGGTATATCAAAAAAATTTGGTATATACCGATACCTACACAAAATTTGGTATACTAAAACTTTTGATACGGAAATAATATAAATTTTCCACATACCGAATTTTTTGGTACGATAACGATATTGATACCATATAGAACCACCCCATGTGGGCCAGAGTCGGTCCAATATTTTAAAGGGTACGGTGCGAAAAAGAAAATGGGGCCTTTAAAATATTGGTATTTTCATTCACATTATTTTCACATGATACACCTTTATTTGGTTCATCACTAATATTTTCGTCACCATCATTTAAATCTTATACGAATCTATTTTAAGAAATTTTCATAAATTTATCTAATGCTCCCTTTGAAACTCGATAAGTTCTTCTTTTCTTTGTCTCATATGTTATTCGTTACCACATTCATATTTACGAGTAGGCATTCTCAACTATCTATCAAAACAATAAATAAACAAAGTTTACAAAAATTGATTGAATGAAATTGAAAATTTAAGTACATAAATTTCATCGTATATACACAAATTTTCTAATAAAAATAAATGAGATTATTAATTTATTTAAATAACTTGTAACTAGAAAAAAATTACCTTTATATTGTATATGTGTAATCTCCCTCCCTCTATATTTTAGGTTGTGACTTTCTGGTTTTTCATGTTGAATCTAAGTGAATTCATGGTTGAATCTGAACTTTTTGAGTTGTTGTATTGAGTGATGAAATAGGGCATAACCATATGAAAAAAAATATTATGAGTTAGAGAAGATTCAAACAAACAACCTATTCACGCACATAAACTTACTTGTGCGCACGCGACCAACTTGGCCACACAACCAATTATCATATTTTACCATCTATAATCTATCTATCTATCTATCTATCTATCTATCTATCTATCTATCTATATATATATATATATATATATATATATAACCCTAGGTAATATATAAAAAAAAAATTAGAGGCCCTTGGCTGCCGGGGCCCCAATGCGGCGGCAACGCCTCGACCGCTCTAGGGCCACCCCTAATGTGGGCCAAGTGGACCGCAAGGAAACATAAAAGAGATGAACTTTAATTATTAAAGAGTCAAATTTTATATAGTTTAGCTCCCATTAAAACTCTCTTTTATTTTTAAAAAAACACTTGTTTGTTTGTAGAGTTAAGATTTGGTAGAATTATGAGGATCAGAAGTAGCATGACTTTTAGGGAGAGAAGACAAAAATTTGTAGTGCGCGCTCTATGTCCTCCCCATTTATTCTCAATGCAAATTTTCACTATTTTTCCCCTTGTCTTCCATTTTAATTTCTCCTTTAGCCACATCAAAGATTAATTTTATTTTCTTTAGTTTATTTAGGTTAAAACTATTTTAACTGCTATTTTGTGTTTAATTTAAATATTTGTTGACTCCTGCATATTTTCATGGAAATTATATTACCACTACAACAAAAAACGTTTAACACTACGGTAAAAAACCGTAGTTAAAGGCATACAACGACCGTAGTAGTACATACCATAGTCGTAGACCCTCTACCAATAACTACGGTTCAAAACCGTAGTGGTTAATTATAAAGACTACGGTTGTGAACCGTTGTTGTACTAGTAGCATCTACGACTACGGTATGTATGACCACGGTTGGGAACTTCCATTGACTACGGTCTGAACCGTAGTAATATATACTAACGACTACGGTTGATAACCGTTGTTGTAATATTAGCATCTACGACTACGGTATGTATCACCACGGTTGGTAATTTTCTTCGACTATGGTCAAAGACCGGTGTCGTTTCTTTTTCATAAACCGTTGTTGTAGATGATGCTCTTTTATAGTTTTTTTTTTATATATAGTTTTTAAATTTATATATAAATGTGTATATATATATAACATAAATTAATATTTATGTGCAATAAAATATCACATAAGAAAGAGTAAATTTTAGATTAAAAAAAAAATTATTTATTTCTAAATATCAAAGTTACATTATGTTTCAAAGCTAGAAAAGAAAAAAAAATACAAATTAATTTCTCTATACTTAAATCTATTACAGAGGCACAACTTTTCTTTTGAATCATCTTTCGTTATCCTGCAAAAATAAAACACCAAAAAGGATAGAATTAAACACAAAAATTTATTTGTTAATCCAAATATCTACAACACAAAATAGTGAAAAATATTAAGTACAAGGTTAGGCCTGGGCAGGATTATGAGGAGCTCATATGAAAACAAGGCAGAGACAAGCAAGGGAAATTTAGCACCTAAGTAGGGATTTTAACAACACTGATTCCAATAAACAAAAAATATTGCAACAAATGAAATTAGTGAATGCCTTAAATTATGGGAATCCATGGTGTATGATCATAAAAATAAACAGCACCGCTAAGTATATACCGTCATAAGCTTGTTTGTACATATCAACCAAACGAGAGCCTATCCCCTTTTTGTAATACTCCCAGTCTATAGGTTCTGGTTAATGTAAATTATAACAAAGTGAATATTAGTTTCAGTTTACCATTTCATCATGGAGGTCACATTCTCATTGATTGGCAAGAGGCAACTAGGATATCTAGTTATTCAAAAGACAAGATTTAGTGTAGGATAGTGAGATAACTTTTAAAAGCAACAAAAAACTTAAATATATTAATCCTAGTAAAAGATGTACATAGCAAACCACTAATTGTTATGAGATCAAAGGATGTCCAGAAGCCGCATATTTTAAGACAAGCATCTCACTGTACTTTGCAAAGATATAAAGTAGATAAATGTGCTGCATTGCACAAAATTTTGGATCCTATTAGTGTTTTCTAACACCCAATTTCCATTTTCCACAAATTCAAATTTAAATATCTTGTGCGTCCACATTTCATCGAAAATGTGAACTTATTTTCATTGTCGCATGCAACCTCAGCACCTAACTTTGTGATATTTTCAGTGATTTGAGTTCAGCATTGATACAAATTTTAAAATCTTCTCCGAAAACTGCATCATACAATCAGTGACAAGACACGAGCAGAACCACAACCTGTTATTTGTAGATAACTAACCACATGACCTTTATTCTTTTAGTAATCAAGATCAATATATCAGAGAGTAGAGACTTTGATCTTCAGCAATTAATTACTAGTTTTTAGGATATTAATATTAATAATGAGGTCAAAGATTGTCCAACAAACATAAGATACGGACAAAACTCTCTATTGTTCAAGCACAAGAACAATGCACAAATTTATAGAGATCACATCCTAGACACAAATACTGGCCTAATAAGTAATTTCACTATCACAATCGAAGCATGTGTACATGAAATTGGGATAAAATCCTTAAATGAAATATAACACAGTTGCATCACATCAAACAAATTTAAGAAGAAAAATCCACAAGATGATACCTATCAGTTTGAGCCAAAACGTTCTTAGTTGACATAATCATCATCGGGATCTCCTGGACTTGGATAAGCCTTGGCCCACATACAAAATCCAGAAAAGAATGTTATGATCAATAAGAAAAATATAGATTAAAAGCAATAAAATTATAGTAAAAGCTGTGAAATTGAAAACCAATTTTATTCTAATATAAGCTAATAAGACAAACCTTGATTTTTTTGAGAAGTTCATATCCTGTCACTTCATATTAAAAAGTAATAAGTTATAGACCAACAATAAGAATACCAAACGAAATTCAGTGTGTAGCCCCATATCCAAACTAGCACCAAATAATTTTGAGTTGAAGTACTTCTTGGAGGAATTAAAGTAGAAGGAAGATAACAATATTATTTAAATAGTTTGATAATGAATAAGTGGATGCTTCTTGTAATCAAGAAACCAATTAGAAACAAAAGCCGAAGAAACTAATTACTATGAACATAATATTATAAGGATCTTATATATGAAAATGGTAAACATTATTGCTATACATTTCTAATACCTCGTATAGATTCCTCATAGCAGCAGCAACTTGATCATCTCCAGTCCCCTATCAACTTGTCTTCAGACTGGACAAGCCAAATGTTAGATAGACATCACTATACTCACTGACGGACCCATATGGGGGCCGGGGGGCCCAGTTAGATAGACATCACTATACTCACTGACGGACCCATATGGGGGCACTAGGCCCCCCTGGCCTCGGTCGAAATGTGCTATTATATAAGTGTGTTTTAGTCGATTTTAATACAACGTAATTAAATAAAATAAATAATTCTATTGTCTGACTTGAATATGATTTAATAATAATAATCAATCGATGTATTCTTAAGTGTACGCAATAGAGATAAAACTTCAAAAAATAGAATGAAATATTTCGAAACACTAAATTTTGATTATCTTTTTTTAATAACTGAATCATTTATTAATCTTATTAATATCATTAATACTTTTTAGTTTTATATATATAGTTGAATATTATTGAAGTTCATGGACAGATTTAGAGATTCCCCGACCCTTTTAGAATTTCTAAAATTTAGTTCAATTTAACCAAATATTAAATTTAGACTATAATGTATGAGAGTTTGTTTTCTAGTCTTCTCAAAATGAGCTACCTACTTGGTATAAAATTTGCCTTCGAATATGAGAGTATAATCAAAAGTACCCCGATAAAATGAGTACCTAGATTTGTGTATAGATAGGCCCCCCTTGATAAAATTTCTCGATTCGTCAGTGACTATACTAAATATTTCATTTAACTAATTCTATCTTTCACATAGTTTAAAGAACTACTTATACAGACCACGTAAATCAACTAAATTTGAAGGAGAAGAAATTGTCATCTTTCTGCTTCTCCACATTAAAGAATTATATCTATTCCACTAAGAGAGTACCTTGTTATTTGCATTTGTTGTATTGAAGAAAACATTAGCCACATGTGTAGCTATCTTTGATCTTGCAACCTGTACATTACCTAGGGAAAAAAAAATGAGGATAAACTTATGAGGTCTTGTAGAAATCGTATTATCTTATATATGTGTATAAAGCTACACAACACAAGCAAACTCAAATGCTTATATTCCCAGTGATTGTAGCATATTTTTAATTGAAAATCGACATTTATGAGATAACAAATAGAGAGAAAAATGCATTACCACATAATATTAGCAATGCTATAAAAATGCATTTCTCATGGTTGTAGACTTGTAGTATCATCCCTTCATTCAAGACATTATCCAAATTTTTCTCACATTAAGTCTGAAGTTCAATTGATGCTCAAATATTAATACAAACAAAGAAACAAACAAAATATTTATTTCTTAGTTTTTGGACTAAGACAGTAACAATAATGAGTTAACTCCTGCAAATTCAGAACTTCCAAATTCAAAACCCCAATTGTTTTAAAGTGCTTCATCAACCCTCCAACACCATCCTAAATCCAATTTCTTCAATTTTTTCAAAAAATACTACTAATTAAATAACCCTGATATTGCCAATTCCAATTCTTCTCCTCAATAAAAATGTTCCTAAATCACAACAAGCCCTAGCAATACAAGTTAGGCCTTCATCGTCTATATCATCTAATCCCAAATATTCACAACCATAATCAGCTTTTTCCTTGTAATTGAGATTAAGAACTTGAATTCTAGGGCAAGTATCGACCAAAAGTTGGATATGTAAATTACCTATCGTCATTGATGATTGAGAGTTGAGTAAATTAGGGAATCTCGGCAAAAAATTTGGGAGAAAATCTGGCCCGAAATTTAGAACCTCAAGCATAATACCTGCACTTTTTCAGCGGAAACAAAGGGAAAAGGGGCAGGAAAATAAGAAGAAAAGGGAAAAAAGAAATATCAAATTCACATGATTTTTGAAGCAAAAGTATGAAAAACAGTATTGAGAGCAGCAATAATTAACTAAAATGAAAAGGAGAAGAAGAGAAAAGTAGGCAGGGCGTTCATCCTCGGACACATCGGCCTTAAAACGACCATAGTTTCGTACTTGTGGTGGCCCGGGGGCATTGCAGCTCCTCCTTATCCTCCACATTGGGGAAGCCCGACCTGGGTATAGAGGGAGGCTTACTACATTGTAAATTTCAATATGAATTCTTCACAAACCTCAAGCATAATACCTACCTTATATACCTAGAAACAAAGAAGTCCAACGGAATTCCGTCAATTCTTCGTAGTCTTGCCCTTCCATTAAAGGGCGAGCAACGGAACACCCTTATCCGTAAACTTGATGAACTTTCCCTAGATCTCCATCCCTACGCCTCCATCCCTGCGCACATTAGCCATAACTACCGATTATAATTAATATTGCTAGTGGATTGTACCAGTTTGCTGATGGTAAAACTACTAATTTGACATAAATAAACTTAATTAACCTGCGACGACGAGGAATAAGGTCTTGCTGCAGCCCGGTAGCTTCACTGCGGGCGAAAATACTGAGGACGACTGGAATTTTGGTGATAGAAGGTCTTCTAGTGCAATTCGCTTCTGGTGTAATGGTAGAGGGCGGATCGAGGTAGATAGAGGCGAATTCTGATAAACCGAGACACAGACGTGTGGTGGTGGACTGCCGGAGAACGAGTTCCTCCGATTCGGGCTGAAAGACTGAAACTAATAGAACAGAAGTTATCTCTCTCTTCCTTTTAATTTTAATCCTTTTCATTTTCAATTTTTCAATCTTAAGTTATTAAGTAAAAAAGAGAGAATGGAGAAGAGCTAAGGAGAAAAGAATTAGCATTACTTTTGTATACTTACTACCCACTGAAATTCAATTAGTACCAAATTTTATTTTTTTTATTTTAATTTTCATTCAATTGTATAATAGATTATGCTAATAAATAATTGTATGATATCTTTCAATTAATCACATTTACAGAAATTTAAATATAAATAATAATAATAATTTTTTTCATCATTTTATGTAGTTCGACTGATTTAGGCCGAACATTCTTTCATAGTGTTCGATTTAGTTGGCCCGAACCATTGTCACATTGATCAGTTGTTATTCCGAAACAATCTCAATATTAAAAATAATTAATATTTGTTTATAAATTTTAAGATTTTAAAATATATTAAATTATACACAACTTAAATATATAGCTAGAAAGTAATATAAAACAATAATCTATTAACATTGTGTACACAAAAAAATATATATATACAACTAAATTCAAAGTAGATAGGCCAATAGTAGACATCAAGGAAAATACAGTTTAAAAAAAATATATAATAGACATTTTTTATTTGTACAACATTAAAAAGTATTTTAATCTTGTAAATAAGTATTTTAAAAAATTAAGGAAATTAACTTTATGTAACGACAACGCTCAAGTAACAACAATTAGGATAACCGTTGTCGTTGATCACACAAAAAAATCATTCTTTTATGTAATTTAATTAAAAATTACATTGACAACGGTCTTTTAACAACGGAAATACTGACCGTAGTCTTTTAGCGAAAATTAAGCATTCAACTACGGTTATACAACTACGGTCATTTAAAACCGTTGTGTTTTAGCGTTAAAATATTTATTTTCACTACGGTTTAGATAACAACAACGGTTGAACGCTAAAAGACAACGGTTTATGCGTACAACCGTTGTCGTTTGGGCGTTGTGATTAACAGTTTTTGTAGTAGTGTACTTGTTCTTTTAGACGCAGACCGTAATCTCATACCTTAAAATAAGTCTGTAAGCACAAAAGTCTGAATCCAATCCGGAAGATCATGCCCCATCCAAACATGTGAGGAGGCAAACACAAAACAAAAATGAGCTAAAGAGTGTGCAACACCATTACAAGAACGCTTCATGTGCTGAAGACTTAAATAATTATAATAAGCAAATAAATCTCGAGCCTCCACAGCAACCATAGCAGCATAATCCACACAGACTCCCGACGCCGTGACTGCTTGCACAACAAGAAGAGAATCCAAATAAACACGAACCTGAGTATACCCATGATCTAGGCAAAATCTCAGACCACTTTCAAGAGCCAACAATTCAGCAATTAAGACCGAACCCGGTCGATGACTGGGTATGGAAGATGCTGCCAAGACAACACCCATATCATCTCGCAGAATCCATCCGAGGCCGAACTTTCCTATATTATCAACAAAACCAGCATCTACATCCAACCTTACTTCCCCAAGCCCATGCCTCAACCACTTTTACTGATGTAAAACATGACCACGTGATCGAATATGCAATGGTGCATTAGCAGCAACGAATTCAGCCAAATAAGCCTCCAACTAGGCCCAATCCAGAGCAATCCAACAATTAACTCCATTATGTTTCCAACGACATATAGCTCCCCAAACCGCCATAAAAAAAAACTTAAATAGATCAGACCCAAAAAATTTACGAATTGCTAAACCACACTCCATAAACGAACACATATCCAATTTTTTTAAAGATACCCAACAACAACTATTTTTCCAAAACGGACGAACAGGGAAAAAGAACAAGCTCCACATGATAGTTACAAACACCACACCGAGAAGACACAGGTACATGATGATGAGATAAATTTTCCGAAACATCAATAAAATCATTAGACGCCTGCCACAAAAACACACGTACCCTTTGGGGGTACCGATAATGCCCAAATGAATTTTTACCAATTTGGATTAACAATAGATACCGATGATGGAGGAGCATAACCACCCAAGATGACAAGAACTCTTGACTGAATAATGACCATTAGATTCATATCGCTAGTATCGTCTGTCCGGCCTCTCCGTTATTGACAAAGGAATATCAAGAATTGATTCGACTTCAAATGAAAGAAAAGTTTGTCGAATCTTAACTTCATCCCGCTGTCCTCCCACCAAGATAAAATAATCGACCTTAACATTCAAAACAGCCACACACGAATATGCACAACCCAAGGCTAGTCCCCGAATCCACCTCTCCTTGAACGGTGCAATTTGCGTACCATTCCCAACTCGCCAGATAAGTCTCTTTGATAGCAGCTCTCATCTCCACATAAGTGATTTCCAAATATATGACGAATTTGTTCCAATGTCAGCCTCCATAACATCATAGTGACAAAAATATCTCCCTTTGGAAAAATGAGCAACCAAAGAGTTAGGATTGTCGATCATGTGCCATAAGTGTTTTGCCAATAAGGCTTTATTAAAACCTCACAAAATCCCAAAATCAAAGGCCACCCTCCTCCTTAGACTGACATAAACGAATCCAACTTGCCCAATGAAGGGACGAATCATTCGGTGTTGACCCCCACCAAAATCTCGCACACAATTGTTCAATCAGGCGACTAATCGAAACAAGCACCCTAAAGCATGACATAACATACGTAAGAATAGCCTGGGGTACTGATTTGATCATAAACTCTTTCCCACCATGGGAACTTAGAATCCCATGACTGAATTCTTCTTAAAATTCTTTCACGCAAAAAACGAAATTGAAGTTGATTATTTCTCAATGAGAAAGTCGGGAAGTTCCAAATACAGATCATGACCTTGAACAACAGGCACTCTGAGTATTAGGTTTATGAGCACTTACAACACACACACAACAAGAATTCAATCCAGAAATGAACGAAAGACGAACTGAAAATCAGCCACTCAAAATCGAACGCAAAAACCAGAAACAAAATGAAGAACACAAAGCTTTTACGTGGTTCGATCAATGTGATCTACATCCACGGAGGATCTATACACCTCAATTCACTCAACTAAACAATCAATTACAAGAAACAGCTCAGAAAACTAGAAGCCCCAATTCACAATCTGAATTGAGCTCAAGAACCCTAACTTTCAAATTCTAATGAATGTGTAGTGTTTACAGAGGGAAAACTACGTGTATCAACTCGTCTTTGCAAGTAGAACAAATGTATATAAAGAACTAAGCTTTTATCAAGAAACTCTGGAAGCTGGAATCAAATTCAGTTTCAACTGCTTTTAAAACTGGTACGCGTCTTCCACAACGGTTTTACATGCAACAGTTCAAAACCGTTCCACATTTCTGTTATAACCGTCACAAGCCCGGTTCCTCAATAACTTCCAAAACTGATCTGATATAAACCCGGCTCTCCGGTCCGGTTCTTCCCAACCCAAACCCGGTTCCTGATCCTACTCAACCTCTACTACAAGACATGCTCACTTGAAGATATTGAATTTACACCTACAAATCTCCACCTCAATGAATTCAAGTGCACTTCATCACCTCTCACTGTCTTCTTATCTCCAGGCTTAATCACATTGTTCAAGCCTTATCAGGCTTGAGCAATGTACCATCTTACTCCTAGGAACTGCCTTAGTCAAGAAATCTGCCGTATTGTCCAAAGTATGCACTTTCTTTACTTCAACAGTTCCAGCTTCAATTATATCCCTTGAAAAATGAAGTCTAACATCAATATGCTTAGACCTCTCATGAAAAGCTTGATGCTTCACCAAATGAAGAGCACTCTGATTATCACACTGAATAGTAACACAACCTTGTCTTATTCCCAAGTCCTTGAGAATTCCTTTGAGCCATAAAGCTTCTTTGATTGCCTCAGTTAATGCAATGAACTCTGCTTCAGTTGTTGACAATGCAACCACTGACTGGTGCACACTTTTCCAACTCACAGATGTACCATACAAAGTAAAGACATACCCTGTAATGGATTTTCTAGTATCCAAATTCCCAGCAAAGTCTGCATCAACATATCCAATCAATGGTATAGAATTTGCTTCTTGTTTCTGGAACCTTAATCCCATACTGAAAGACCCCTTCAGATATCTTAAAACCTGCTTCAAGGCTTCCCAATGTGATTCAACACACTATAGGCCAAGTCTGGCCTGCTACATATCATACCATACATTAGACTGCCAACACCACTGGCATATGGAACATTCTTCATGTGAACCTCCTCAGCTGTAGTCTTAGGGCACTGATCCTTGGACAGCTTAGTCTGTAGGTTAACTGGAATACTTACTGGTCTTGATTCATGCATGTGGAATCTCTCCACAACCTTCTGTAGATACTGCTTCTGTGAAAGCCATAATGTTCCAGTGTTTCTTCTCCTAATAATGTCCATTCCCAGAATCTTCCTTGCTTCCCCAAGATCCTTCATGTCAAATTATGAACTCAATTTTCTCTTTAGCTGTTGTATCTTATCTATGCTCTTACTGGCTATGAGCATATCATCCACATATAACAGCAGAAACACTTGTTCAGCTCTTGAACCTTTGGTAAAGTATACACAGCTGTCATATAAGCTTCTCATGAATCCTGCACTCATCATGAACTCATTGAACTTCTTATTCCATTGCCTTGGACTTTGTTTCAACCCATAAAGAGACTTCCTGAGAAAACAGACCTTCTCTTCATTTCCTGGAATTACAAAGCCCTCAGGTTGCTTCATGTATATCTTTTCAACCAGATCTCTATGCAGGAATGTTTTCTTGACATCTAACTGCTGTAGTTCCAAGTCTTCTTGAGTCAACTTTGATAGAAGTAACCTGATAGAGCAATGCTTCACTACTGGAGAAAATACTTCATTGTAATCAATGCCTTCTCTTTGTGTGAAACCCTTGGCCACCAACCTTGCCTTGTACTTGATCTTATCAGCTTTTCCAGCCTCCATCTTTTTCTTGAAAATCCATTTTGAACTAACTAGCTTCTGCCCTTTTGGTTTGTCTACAAGCTTCCAGGTTTGGTTTCTCTCTAAGGATTCCATTTCCTCCATCATAGCCCCTATCCAGTGTTCACTCTCACTGCAACTTACTGCTTCCTTGAAACTACTAGGCTCTTGAAACTCCAAGTCTTCTGCTACACTCAGTGCATAATATACACTTCCAGCTAGTCTATAGAAATCAGGCCTTTGGATTTTTCTTCTTGGCCTGTCTCTTCCTATGCTATAGGTTCTGAGATTTTCCATCTCAGTTTGACCCTCTTCCTCTTCTGATGAACTGTCACCTTCTTGCTGAGCTTGAGTATTCTCCTCTGGTGGTATCTGCTCCTTATTTAGCTCCACCTGAACAGAAATTCTTTTAGGTTCCACAGCTCCATCAGCTTCCTCTTGACTTCAGTAGAGTTGTATCCCATCACATCTTCATTGAACCTTACATCTCTACTTATCAGGAGCTTCTGGTTTCCCTGTTCCAAGCACCATAACCTGTAGCCTTTTATGCCCTCAGGATATCCCAGGAATACACATCTCTGTGCTCTTGCATCAAGTTTGTCTTGCCTAATGTGAGCATAGGCCAAACAACCAAACACTCTTAAGTCATGGTAGTTTGGTGTCTTTCCACTCCACACTTCTTGTGGAGTTTTAAATCCTGGAGTTGATGATGGTGACCTGTTGATCAAATAGCATGCAGTGTTTATTGTCTCCCCCCAGAAGGATTTAGGTAATCCAGCATCAATCAACATACATCTAACTCTTTCCAGCACAGTTTTGTTAAATCTCTCAGCAACCCCATTCTGTTGGGGGTTTAGAGGGACAGTTCTGTGCCTGGTGATACCCTTCTCTTCACAAAACCCTGTGAATTCAGTGGATAGATATTCCAAGCCATTATCTGTCCTAAGATGTTTTAGTTTCTTCCCTCTTAGGTTCTCCACCTGATTCAACCATGTTTTAAACTTGAGGAATGCATCACTCTTGTTTCTCAAAACATATATCCAGGTTTTTCTACTGTAATCATCAATGATGGACATGAAATACCTTCCCCCTCCATGTGTTTCTGTTCTTGAAGGCCCCCAAATATCAGAGTGTACATAATCCAGGGGTTCTTGGGTTGAATGTGTCCCTTTGGTGTAAGGCAGCTTCTTGTCTTTCCCCAGAGCACACTTATCACAGAAATCTAGTGTTCTATTTCCCATTTCACCAATGATACCCTTCTTGGATAACTCCTTCAACCCTTTCTCTCCAATATGACCCAGTCTTCTATGCCACTTCATAACTTCTTCTCTGCTTATCACAGATTCTGCACATCCTACCACAGGTGATCCAATCAAAATAAACAAGCCATTGTGTTGCCTTCCTTTGATTACCAGCTTATTGTGTTTAGTGATGTGAAGATGACCATCTAGGGAATTGAACTGACAGCCATTTGCCACAAGAGAACCAAGGGATAAGAGATTTCTTTTCAATCCAGGGACATACCTTACTTGAGAGATAGTTCTGATGACTCCATCATACATTCTAATTTGAACTGATCCTGTACCTTTGACTCTGCAGGAGTGATCATTTCCTAGTAATACACATCCACCATCTTCTTTCTGTAGATCCTTGAACCAGGATTCATTGGGACACTTGTGGAATGAACATCCAGTATCAAGTACCCATTCCTTCTCCATTCTTGTGTCTGTGATGTTTAAGACTTCTGGGATGTCTTCTTGATGCTCTGTCATTGCCACCTCTGCCCTCTGATTCTCCTGCTTCTTCTTCTTTTGTGGACAGTCCTTCTTTAAATGTCCAGCTTGTTTGCATTTGAAACACTTTCTGGTTTCAACCCAGTCTCCTTGTTTCTTTGCATTCTGGGTTCCAGATTTGTTATCTTTAACTCCCTGGAACTTCTTCTTCTGGAAATTCTTTTTGAACTTAATGTTCAAGCCTTCTCCAGCTTGTGCAGAACCCTTTTCTTCCTGATTCTGAAAACACTTGGTCTTCTATGCTGACAAGATGGATTCATAACTGATTTTTCCATCTCTTCCAAACATCAGTGCATCTTTAAAGCTTTCCATGGATTTTGGAAGAACATTTAACACCATCAGAGCCTTATCATCATCCTCCAAGTTCACCCCCAGATCTTCCAACTCTTCAATCATCTTGACAAACTCATCAAGTTGATCAGAAATGACTTTATCATCAGAGATTTTGAAAGACATTAATTTCTGTTTCAGAAATAGTTTGTTGGATATAGACTTTGATTGATAAAGTTCCTCCAGCTTACCCCATGCCTCCACTGCATTCTTGCACCTTGAAACCTCCCTCAAAGGTTTATCACCCAGACATAAGAATATCAAACTCAGAGCCTTCTTATCCAATTCTGGAAACTTGGATTTCTCAGCATCAGGCCATTGATCAACAGGAAGAAGTGCAGAGTCTAGGCCATTCTGAATCAGTACTGCATTCATTTTGATCTTCCAGAGTGAGAAGTCATTCTTACCTGAAAACTTCTCCACAACCATCTTTACTCCAGCCATTCCTTCTTCTTTGAGTGTGTGTATTGAATTCCCACAGACGGCGCCACTTGTTAGGTTTATGAACACTTACAACACACACACAACAAGAATTCAATCCAGAAACGAACGAAAAACGAACTGAAAATCAGCCACTCAAAACCGAACGCAAAAACTAGAAATAAAATAAAGAACACAAAGTTTTTACGTGGTTCGATCAATGTGATCTACATCCACGGAGGCTCTATACACCTCAATTTACTCAACTAAACAATCAATTACTAGAAACAGCTCAGAAAACTAGAAGCCCCAATTCACAATCCGAATTGAGCTCAAGAACCCTAGCTTTCAAATTCTAATGATTGTGTAGTGTTTACAGAGGGAAAACTACGTGTATCAACTCGTCTTTGCAAGTAGAACAAATGTATATAAAGAGCTAACTCGAATCAAGAAACTCTGGAAGCTGGAATCAAATTCAGTTTCAACTGCTTTTAAAACTGGTACGCGTCTTCCACAATGGTTTTACATGCAACAGTTCAAAACCGTTGCACATTTCTGTTATAACCGTCACAAGCCCGGTTCCTCAATAACTTCCAAAACTGATCTGATATAAACCCGGCTCTCCGGTCCGGTTCTTCCCAACCCAAACCCGGTTCCTGATCCTACTCAACCTCTACTACAAGACATGCTCACTTGAAGATATTGAATTTACACCTACACTAAGAATTAACTTAAGAAGCTCCACCATCTCAACCGAAACTTCAAGACTAAATAAGAGGGCCAGCTTCTCATAATTGATCAATTGTCCCGAAGCAACCTCGTATAATCAAAGACAACTCTTAACTTGAATAGTATCATTAGAAGAAGCCCAAAAAAGGAGCAAGTTATCATCTACAAAGAATAAATGTGACACGGGAGAGTTGTTTGCAATTCGAACACCTCTAAGTTCTCCTCGTGCCTGAGCATCTCTCGTGAATGCTGATAGACCTTGCAGACATAAAGCAAACAATAAAGGAGAAAGAGGATCACCCTGATGGAGATGTCTGCTTGGCGTAACATGATCTAGAATATTACCATTGAGGTTAAAGGAATACAAAACTGAAGGAATACACCTCATTATCAAATCCACAATGTGAGTAGGGAAACCAATCTTACGCATCAAAGCCAAAAGGGAGGACCATTCAACCCGATTTTACGCCTTACTCATATCTAGTTTCATAGCACAGAAACCCCGACAAGTCGTCTTATTAGACCGCAACCAATGCATGCATGGAAATATAATAAGAACGTTGTCGGTAATCAGTCTACCTGGTATGAATGCACTTTGTTGTGGGTCTATCACCTGTGCTAAAATCGGTCCCAATCTTGTGGACAAGACACATGAAACTACTTTGGCGAAAGTGTTGCAAAGACTGATTGGTCGATAATCCTTAAGCAATTGTGGATGAGATACTTTAGGGATCAATGTACAAAGGTATTATTCCAGTCATGAAGAGGTGCTCCATCATTAAGAATTGCCAACACAGTCGAAGTAACATCTTGACCAATAAAAAGCCAAGCTTTCTGGAAAAACACGGCAGCGAAACCATCAAGACCTGGAGCTTTAGAAGGATGCATGTCAAAAAGAGCTTTCTTAACCCCATCCGCAATGAAAGGAGTCTCAAGATGTTGACTCAAAGTAGGCGTGACAGTACGGTCAATACTCCGTGAACTCTCTCAATAACATCTGCAGACGGGGCAGAATTAGCAAACAAATCCTAAAAAAAAAATGAACAATAATATCAGTCATGGGTTGAATCCCCATGCGAGTTAATCAAACTAGGTATAAAGTTTTGTCCCTTCCGTTTTGTCGCTCAAGCATGAAATACTGAGTATTCATATCCCCATTTTTCATCCAATTCACCCGAGAACGTTGTAACCAATGCATTTCCTCTTAGCTTTTAAACATTCCAATTCCCGTTTTCACTGAATAATAGCATCTGAATCAATTCCAAGAGAGGTTGGGCACATGGAAGAATTCACCCTTGTCATGACAGTTTTATTATAATTTTTTAGATTGCCGAATCTATCACCAGCCCAATCAATTAGCCTGGCCTGAGTAAAACATAAATTTTGGCCCAAAGAGACCGTATCATCAAAACCACCCCAAATATCTTCAATAAAATCCAAACAATCAGTTTCAACAAGCCATTTATGTTCAAAAAAGAAATGCTTAGAATGACAGACAGGCGGGCTAGCCGCATTATGCCAACAACCATAAAGAGTAGTGATGATATGACCCATAGAAATCCAAAGTAGTCTGAACACTTTTCGGAAATCGCAATATCCATGCAGTGCTAGCTACAAACCTATCTAATCGTTCCGGAATAACCTGACCAGAATGCCGCCTACAAAATCAAGTAAAAAATTCGCCCCCACCATGCAAATCTTGCAACCCTACATCAGACAAAACATCAGCAAAATTATTCATCTGTGAAAAGGGACGAACCCCACCCATTTTTTTAGAATCATTCAACAACTCATTAAAATCTCCTGCTACAAACTAAGGAAGATTTTCGAGAGAATCAATAGAAACAAGTCATCTCAAAAGAGCCCACAACTGAGAACGTAAATGTATCGCAGGATGACCATAGAAATCCGTAAAATGCCACAATACTGAATCAAACAAAAACAGTGCAATCAATATGGCCCTTAGAATAAGATAAAATCGAGACATTAATATTATGTTTCCAAAATAACAACAGACCTCCACTACGGCCAATAGGATCAACAAACAACATTCCCCAGAAATTAAATAACGACACCATCTAGCATCAATAGAATTAACAACTTTAGACTCATAGATGAAAAACAAAGATGGGTCCTTATCCACAATAATTTGCTTAAGATCTCGGAATACCCGTTGGTTCCCAAGCTCCTGTGTGATCCAGGTTAGATAATTTATAAGACCAGGCGGGGCGAGCTACAACCGCCTCCACCTTTACACAATAACATCAATCTCCACTAGCTGCGCCAAGAGTCGCTTCTTCTTACTACCAATACCAGCATCAAACTCCGCTTGCCACTTCCCTTGCTGCATAGGAAGTACAAGAGTCCATGCAGTTGTATCCACTCGACCTCGATTAGAAACACCACGAGGCCTATCCCTCATTTTCTTAATTTTTCTCACCTTAGTTATGCCAAGGAAACCGTAATCACCACTCTTGAGTCCACAATCCACCTGGATGTGAATTCCATCCTTACGTCTACCAAGGTGGTTGCCCCTTTTATCCTCAACTCCTATACATCCACCATCATCAGTCGGAGCCATAGATGATTCAATCGCACTAGAAACAGATTGCTAACCCAAGGCTGATTTTGGGTATGAAGAAAACATATTCCCCATCGCACCCAATGTTGACACCTCTGCTCCATCAGCCCGCATCCAAACACCAAAATTTCGACCAGCAGCACGCCCCACTGCCCTTTCTTCTAAAGAAAGCACACACTCACCCTCAATATGATCTAGCATACAACATCCATAACAAAAGTCAGATAATTTTTCGTAACGACACAAGATAACATCACAAACACCCTCAACAGACAGTGTAGTGCCCCTACATAAAGGCTTTTGAACATCAATCAACACCCTCACTCTAAGATAGCTTCCCCATATACATCCACCACTTGGTGTGTCAACTTCCAGAACCTGGCCCACCCGTTGACCAAATGCACATCCAATCTCCTCAATCATGTGGCGAAATTGAAGACCATGGAATTGAACCCAAAAAGGAACCCATCGGATCAATAATTCTTTTGGTTTTTCATCCCTCTTCGGTTTTTCTAGAGCAAGGAGTGCACCATTGAAATTCCATGGTTGATTACGGAACACATGCTGACAGTCTGCCTTCTCACGAAACTAAAAAACATACAAACCCTTCCCTATCGTATTAACAGACAATGTCCCATCCAATCTCCATACTCGACGCAAGGCAATCGACAAATTCTTCTTTCCGATCGGATGTTTGAGAACAAATCGTCTATGTAAACAGGAACTCGTATTCAAATCAACTCCCACTGTAACAACAACCTCGCCACTTTCCTCTTTCGATAATAGAAGTGAAACCCACATTTGCAGGAGGGAAGGCATATCTTCTCTTGCCATAAGTAACCAAAGTAACAACAACCCAGGCAACAACGAAACCAAATAACAACGGTGGATTGGACCAGAATGACCGAAAAAGATATGTAAAAATATAACAGAAATGTCTCACACGTGACGGAACCTTAGAAACGGAAACCTACTGAGGAGAGGAAAATTATGAAAATTATATTACTTGTTGTTTTGCCAGTTAAATATAATTTATATTTATCTACTGCTACCATTGATTTTAGTCATTGTAATTGTAATGAATGATTGATCTTGAGTAGCATATGTTAAATTAGTTATGTTACCATAACTTGTTTAGCATACAATCAATATAACTAATAATAATAATAATAATAATAATAATAATAATAATAATAATAATAATAATTGTAATTATCTCAATTATTATTTTCTAGGTTTAATAATCTTCATAATGTTATATGCTATTATTAAATATATTGAACACTATCATAAACGCGATTAATAATAAGAGCTGATTGGACGCTATATTGATAAACTAAGAGAGACACTCATGTACATAAGATGCACATCAAGGCTTATTGTACATCTCCTTCTATTCTCGCCCGCGCGATCTATATATGTTCAGGTGTGGTTGGAATCATAAAATAAGCACTAGTTGGTAAAGGTGCGACATTTCACCCTTCAGGGCACGAGTTCGAATCCTAACAACAACCTTTTATTTTTTAGTTCATATATATATATGTATGTAATTGTATTATTATTATTATTATTATTATTATTATTATTATTATTATTATTATTATTATTATTATTATTATTATTATTATTATAATTATTATAATATTTTGTGTTATTATTTTTTTTTTCTTTTGATTTATAAATTTTTATGGAGGACATAATACTTGCAAACAGTATATTCAAATTCCGAGCACAGTATATGTCATAAAGCCTTTGAGTATATGTTTGTTTTGATTAATTTTTCTATTATGCCATGAAAAAAAATTCCAATTTACAATAAAATTATTGTTCCCTTATGGAATACATAACATTACTTAAAAAATAAGTTAAGTTATTAAGCTATTGTTCATATTTTACACATGAATTAGTTTTCAATACTCACAGTATATTTAATATTTCGATATAGTATATGTTATGATGTCTACTGCGGAATATTTATTTTTTCAACTTACAATACTCACGGTATATTTAATATTTCGATATAGTATGCGTTATGATGCTTGACAGTATATGTTGTTTTAGTTAATTTTTGTTTCATACTGCAGAATATTTATTTTTTTCAACTTAAAATACTCACAGTATATTTAATATTTCGATATACTATACGTTATGATGCCTGACATTATAGTTGTTTTAGTTAATTTTTGTTTCATACTGCGGAATATTTATTTTTTCCAACTTACAATACTCACAATATATTTAATATTTCGATATAGTATACGTTATGATGTCTAAAAGTATACGTTTTCTTTAAGTAACTTTCTTGTACACTGCGAAATATTTATGTTTTGCAAATTAGTTTTTAACCACACAATATATTTAAAATTTGGACATAGTATATATTATGATGTATGATAGTATAGGTTCCGTTAGATTAATTTTTCTTGTATATTGTACAACTTTTATGTTTCGAACTTAAAATACAATTATTGATGCATTATAAAATACATAATATTACTAAAAAAACAAAAAAAATTAATAATACAATTTATAATTTTTTCCAGACTCACAGGCTAAAAATAAAAAATTTAAAGGGCGAAAAAAAAAAGAAGAAGAAGGAAAATGAACAAAAATGAAGGAAGAATGAAAAAAGACGCAGAAAAAAGAAAAAAAATATAAAATATGGGCTAGAGACAGCATCTGGAATTAAACCTTGACCTCAAGGTTGAGATGTTTAAGGCTGCATTAAATACCACTAGGCCATTTGCTTTTAGTATTTAACAAACAGGCTATTATTTACATAAATCAGCATGCGCGAAATATTATTCTAAAAATAAGATGGTGCAATAAGTTATGATGCATCACATGCACCTAAGTTTTTGCCTAAACTAATTTAGTAAGATACGTGGAGTATAACTATCATATTACACCTAAGGTTTAAGGCTTGAATTGCAAGAAAATAATGTGTAATCGAGGATGAATGATGTAATTAAATGTATAAACCCTTCAATTAGAGTTGAGTGAGAGGGTAACTTGCTAAGCTTATAAGCTCTTGTAAAGTGTTTGGAAAAAAAAAAGATGTTTAGGAGCTTATAAGACACAAAAATAAGCTCTAAGAGCTTATAAGATCTAAAAAAAATAAGTTGTCATACTCCATCTTATTTCTATCTTATTTTTTAGATCTTACTTATTATACTCAAATTTCACACACAATTCACACACTTACACACACTACACACAATTCATACAGAAACCACACACATTTCACACTACACACACTACACACATTTCACACACTACACACATTACACATATTTCACACACTACACACACCACACACACTTCACACACTACACACACTTCACACACTATACACATTTCACAAACTAATCAAAATGTGTGTTTAATATTAACTTTAAATAGAGCCCAATTAATAGCTAAATCACTATATTCAATTGCAAATTATAAGTTCTTTTATCCAAACACTTTGTTAACTTATAAGCTCCTGAAAATTTACTCCCTCCGTCACGAATGAACTTGCACTGACCCCTGACACACATATTAAGAAAAAATATTTTTTGATAAATGTTGACTTAGTCAAATCTGTTTTTACCTTTATGTGATGACAGATTTGTAATTATGTGATTAATGTGGGGGTAGATATGTAAAGTTTTATTTTCTGAAATGGAAAGTGTGTAAAAGGGGTGTGATAACCCGATTAGGGAAGTATGCAAGTCATTCGGGACGGGGGGAGTACATCTTATAAGCTCTTGAAACAATTTATAAGATATTGGAGCTTAAAAGATGTTTAAAATAAACTTAGCCAAACACCCTTTAACTTTAGTTTATTTCTATATTTCAATTGTTTTATTTGCGTCTTTTTAGCAAGTTGTTCGGATTTCAGATTAAATAGAAAAATTTATAAAAAAAGTTGTATTTTTATTTGTTTTCTCTCAAAAGAATTAATCAATCGTTCCCCCTGAATTCGACAATTCTCACCATTTTACTGATATTTTTATAGTAAATATACTAATTTGATGATTTGTCACCCATGAAAGCTATACAAAATTTATATCCAATAATTTGTGTAAAATTCAATTTCATTCTAATATTAAAAGTGAGAGCAACATTTGAATATGCAATAGCATGTGACGTTTAATTATAATAAAGTATAGAACAGATCGGTGTTTATAATTTGTTTATATTTTTCATATTATCATATTATAGTCTGAGAGCTGATGAATGGTGCAAATGGATTTGTAAAGAAAATTACACATGCTTAAAAGTGAGTGTCTCGGAGGATTAGCTTTTTGCTTCTCACTTTTTTGGGATAGTGACAACAATAACTTCCACACTGTAAAACTGTTCCGCACTTTCACCATATTTACTTTTCTTACCCTTTAAGCAACTGTGCTCAATTAATTAAAAAAATAAAAAAACAAAAAAGAAAACCCACCAAAACCAAACTGTTTTCCGTTATCTACAACTAATTTGTATCATATAATTAAACACTTGTTATAAAAAATTATTGGTAAAGAGTTCCCGGCAGAATTTGCTCAGGCAGAAAAAAAATTCAAATTAATCTCCAAATTCATACATGAATCACTCAATTCAATTGCAAGTTTATAAGCTTTTTTCTATCTAACTATTTTATTAACTTATAAGTTCTTCAAACAACATATAAAATAATCGCTCCGTTTCAAACAGATTGTCGTTTTAGCTATTTTTTGAGAAATTAAGGATGAGTAAAAATGACAAATATATCTATACGAAATCCATTTAATTAGGAATATTTTGTGGAATAAGGAAATAGTCAATTAAATTAAGTAGGTTGTTTAGAGTAAAATTGGAAGAATTATAGTTTTTTGTTAAAATGACACTTATTTTGAAAAAAAATATTTTACTAAAACGACACTTATTTTGAAACGAATGGAATATTGAAGTTTATAAGACATTTCTTTAAATATAATATAAATAAAAAAAATTGCGTGTTGAGTCTTTTGGTTACAATTTATTTCAGATATATCTTCTAATTACGTTATAAATTCTCGTAAGTAAAAATATTTTAGTAAATGATCTATTAGAACGCTACGCTTAGGCGTGAATCTTCGTGCAACTATAAGTATCGGAACCCATTGAACCTGTTTGGATCTAAACTTCGTATAACTAGTAAATCATCTATGCGATGTACGATTATAAAATATTTTAATGATATAAGAATGTATATTTAAGTTTAAGTTCTTCATGTCATATCTGTTTATTGACATATACAAAAAGAAAGTGATTGAACAACATACAAAGATGTGTAAATATAAGGGTTATTTAACACCTCTTTGTACACAACATTCGACGCTTTGTTACAACTTTTATTTTCATCATCACAAATCAATATCTTCAATCCTTGCAACGTATAGTTGACTATGACTGAATATGGATTTTTTAGGAACAATTCATCATAAGACAAAGATTGTCCTTGAGACATGACAAAAAATATGATAAAATTGTAAAAAACTGTATATGCCATGCTCAATAAATCTTAATGTGTGTGGTGTTGGGAAATTACGATCAACGAACAAACAATAAACGAGAAGAACGACAATGCCAAAATAACACCGAGTTCAACGTGGTTCACTAACAACTTGTTAGCTACGTCCACGGCCAAATGAGATGAACCAAATTCAATATCAAAGAATGTTACAACATTGGACAAAGACAAATTTGACCCTAGGTCAACTATCAAACTCTTCATCCTAACAAATAGAGACAAATTGAGTACCAATTGATTGATATTCGACCAAAACAAATTCTCCACACTCTAATGACCAAACGATTCTAAAAACAAAAATAGAGGTCCAAACGCAGACTGAATATTCTAGACCAAACAAACAACATCTCTTGTCTATCTAATTCACAATACAAATTTCAAAGACAATAGGACTATTTATACCCAAGCCTAATCTTATACACAAAAGGAATCAAATCGGGCTCAAACAACTTAAACCCATCTTCTGCGCCGCCTAACCTGTCGTGACCGCGACCATCTGTCGCGCCCGAGGCCGCTTCGTGTCTGCCTCTCATCGCGGCCGCGATCAGCTGTCAGGGCCGCGCTAACTCCACTGCTCCAAACTCACTTTTTCAGGCACAATTTGTTGCAGCCGCGACCATCCGTCGGGGCCGCGTCCTCTGACACGCCTAATTCCAATGACCTTCAAATCCAAACCTTCATTTTGACACGAACGTCGACTCAAACAGAACTAAATTCAAGATACAATTCCTAACATGTGACATGTATGGAAAATGAGAATATTAAAAAGTCAATCATATCTTACTTAAAAAGGAGAATATTAAAAAATTTACTCCATCATACAAAAATATAATCTACTATTTCTTATATCAAATAAATAATTACTAATTAGTCTAACTTAAATTGTTGTTGAAAATTAAAGAAAAAATATATTAGGATTTATTTACCAAAATTAAGAAAACTTAGATTATATTTGTAGAAACAAATGTGCTGCTAGAGTTTTTTAATATATTAAATTCATTACAATTGTTAGCATTCCTATCATAAAACAGTCTACAACTCATTAAACTTAGATTACTGATCTTTGACACGTGTCCAATCACATTCCTACCATTTCTCGAGTGACCCAAAATCTCAACATTTCAACCAATATACAACTACAATGCCATCGCCACCATAGAATATTAGCAACCAACTCCCGCTTCAATTACGGGCACCGTCGCATAGTGGAGATGCAAGGATTTTTCCAAAATTTCTAAGACGTCTCAAATTATTACAACCAAAATCTTTGCTGATCTTACCTAGATTCAAAACCCTACACTCAATTCCTAAAATACGTCAATCATTACAAATAAAGACAAATGTGCATATATTTTAAACTATTTTAGAACTATTTTCTTTTTTAATAAAAATGTTTCTCAAACATTATATATAATTGTTTGTATCTAATTCACGTCTCAAATGTATTTAAAATTATAAATACATACAACACATTTTTTTTTTTTTTAATTTTACTACTTAAATACAAGAAGTACAAATTTAATAAAAACTGCATCTCCAAAATATACCCATTAACCTGATAAACGCAAAGTCACTACAGATTAAGGGTAACGCCCAAATCCTCTTCCCACTCCCAAACCGCGACCATAAAACCGACGCTGACGAAGTCAGAAAATTTTCAGCCCTCAACTTATTCCACATGCCACGTTGAGGATGGATTCCAGTGTTGTCGTGACGCCATATCCATTTCAGACGCACAACTAGAAACTGCTGACCCAGACGTGCATCGATCGGTTCTAGCACGATTCCTGCCAACGCCGCAGACCTTCACCGTAGCCTCAATTACTCAGCCCCCTCTTATAGGTGATATTCTCCTAAATTTTATTTTTTATTGAACAACCTGTATCACTGTCTTCTAACAGAGATATAATATAAAGTGTTATGTCTCTAAATGCAGGAAATTAGTTAAATCTAAACCCCATCTACGCTAATAGTGTGCGTCGAACAAAGTTGGTCATGAATCTGATACCATCGATTGTGGGTGACAATATTTAAAATCTCCAACGATACCGTCGGTTTCGAAAATTTATAGATTCTTATAAATATATGAAAAACTTACTTAATTTATGTTATTACCATATTAAAATGCAAATACTTCTATAATTTATGTTGATTAATTGTCATATGCAATTTTTTTCCATATTTTAGAAGTTATTGCTAAGCGGGAACTTTTGAATTCAGTTATATTAATATGCAAGTGATTGTATAAATTATGTTGATTGATTGCCATATCCAATTTTTCCATATTTATCTGTATTTTTTTGTTACAAATTTGATTCGAACGATTCATCACCATAAGCAAGTGATTGAATAATTTATGTTGATTGATTGCAGATTTAATTTAAATGATTCATTACCATATATTAATTGATTGGACCAAAAATAATTATACAAACCAAAAATATTTTTTTTTAGAAAATGGGATTAGGATTTGGGCGGGAAAATTTTAAAATTTCTATATTTAGACGGTGTTGTTTTTATATATAAGAAGATGCCTCATATTCTACTCAATTCTTTTAATACACATCACATACTTGTTTATGATGTTATATAATGTCATTTCATAACATAGCATGTATTAGTACAATTGGAATAAGAGATACAACATTATTACAAGTGTGACACTCATGTGCATAAGATGCACATTAGTGTTCATGTACACCATGTGGGCCCCACTTATAATTTGCGCGCGTGATCTATATATATTAAGGTGTGTTTGGAATCAAAAAATAGGCGCTAGCTTAGTTGGTAAAGGCGCGACATTTTACCCTTCAGTGCGCGGGTTCGAATCTTAACAACACCTTTTTATTTTTCACAAACAGTATATTCAAATTCCGAGCATAGTATATGTTATAAAGCCTGAGAGTATATGAACAACACCTTTTTATTATTTTTCACCAGCAGTATATTCAAATTTCGAGCATAGTATATGTTATGACGCCTGAGAGTATATGAACAACACCTTTTTATTATTTTTCACCAGCAGTATATTCAAATTTCGAGCATAGTATATGTTATGATGCCTAACTTGTATATTTAATATTTTGATGTAGTATACGTTATGTTGCATGACAGTATACGTTGTTCCTTTTATTTTTTCCAACTTACAATACTCACAGTATATTTAATATTTCGATACAGTATACGTTATGATTCCTGACAGTATACATTGTTTTTAGTTAATTTTTGTTTTATACTGTGATTTTTTTTTCCAACTTACAATACTCACAGTATATTTAATATTTCGACACAGTATACGTTGTGATGCCTGACAGTATATGTTGTTTTAGTTAATTTTTGTTTCATACTGCGAAATATTTATTTTTTCCAACTTACAACATAGTATATGTTATGATGCCTAACAGTATATTTAATATTTTGATGTAGTATACGTTATGTTGCATGACAATATACGTTGTTCCTTTTATTTTTTCCAACTTACAATACTCACAGTATATTTAATATTTCGATACAATATACGTTATAATTCCTGACAGTATACATTGTTTTTAGTTAATTTTTGTTTTATACTGCGAATTTTTTTTTCCAACTTACAATACTCACAGTATATTTAATATTTTGATACAGTATACGTTGTGATGCCTGACAGTACATGTTGTTTTAGTTAATTTTTGTTTCATACTGCGAAATATTTATTTTTTCCAACTTACAATACTCACAATATATTTAAAAAATGAAGGAAGAAGGGAAAAAGATGCAAACGGAATTGAACCCTTGACCTCAAGGTTGAGATATTTAAAACTACATTAAATACCACCAGACCACTTGCTTTTAGTGTTCAACAATCAGGCCATTAATTATATAACATGCGCGCGCAAAAAAAATTAATATAATAATAATTGACCGGTTCAGACCGGTCTGCCGTTTATTTGGACAGAACCAGCAGAGCCCACAAAGTGTACAATAACACTTATGGTGCATCTTATGCATCCAAGTTTTTGGCTTATTACAAATAGGAAACTCAATCCTTTAAATCCTACCCTAAAAAAAATCCTTGAAATCCTGCTCTGAACACACACCCACCTGTTGTGCGATGGCATTTTCCATCACACTTTTAGATCCATTTGTATGTCATATTCACGTAACTATTAAATAAAAAAATTTAGACAAGTGTGGCACAAAATAAATAGAAATTGAAAAGGAACGAAGTAGCCTAAATTAAGTTAATGGGAAGAAGGGTTGAAGTTTCTAGTTACCTAATTTTTATATTGAACTGGGAAAAGGCAACCGGCTGAGTATAGCATATTTGCTTTTTCACTTTTATAATAAAGTAGATCAAAGATACTATCCGTGAACACCAAAATGCATGTCCCTTACATATTTTAAGCTGCTAAAGCAAACCACAAATCTCATACTCCGTTGCCTCCATTGCTATAAATACATATACATGTATCTATATATGCACACCTAAAAATTATAAATACATATACATGTATCTATGTTAGAACCACGATTCTTATTCGATTCACAATATTAGATATTGATAATCGGACAATCGTTGTAGGATTGACCGTATTATTATATGTTCTATATATTAATTAATCTAGACAAGAAGGGGTTTATGGAATACTTTTGTAGCGTGTTTTTGTCAAAATTCGCTTCAAACCTCCAAGCCTTCTTTTCCGGTGTTCTAAAAAATTGTACTATAATACCCGGTGTGAGAACACCTTCTTGGATATGAATATAGCGTGTATTACTTGTGTGTAGGAGAACTGAATATGTATCGATATTATATATAATATACGACAATATCCTTTCTCCCCAAGTAACCTATCTAGATAAGTACAGAAGATATTGGATATATCCATCATCTATAATATCATAACCCAAATATTGTAGTAATAAATTATAACCCTTATAATTTATTCCAGTTCACCCTGTGCCACCGAAGGGACATGGTCGGACCTAATTAAATTAAGCTCCAACAAATTAAATATGACCCAGTCAACTCTTGACTTAACATATTAATTTATTAATTATATTCTATTTCACTAAAAGAATATAATTGCACTCTTAATTTAATTGGCATTATAGAAGCAATATATCAATAATTATTATCCTTTGATTGATCGATCCAACATTTACCCCCCTCGATCAACTAAAGTATTTGCAATGGGCTACCATGACCAATAAACCTATATTCAAACACTTGTTAATCTCAACGCTCGTTTTCTATCTGACAGTCCTGTGTGACTACATCACACAATATGATTCGACAACTAATGTCGAATACTGAGCTCAGATTTACTGTTCATAAAAGAACCCGTGAGATCCTGGTCATGCCTATTAAATAGGTGAAGGATTCCAATATTATAAATATATGTTCTTTATCACTTCACTTTAATTCTCAAAACACCGAGGTATTGATTGATATATTAATCTCACTCACTAGTGTCTCAAAGAATGCCCAGTTGGTAATAAAGGTACATTATTTACTTAGGATTAAGGTAAAATATACGTCAACCAATGAATTTAAGTTGCATGGTCAAATCACAATCTGAATTTCATGTGGTCCTGTCCTAATAACGTTGTACGTGTATCCACAATTCCATTGCCAAGTCAAAGACAAACTTCAATGAAACTGAGACGATCTTATAAAAAAAAAAAATTGTCCAAATTTATTTACTGATCGCGGATATAACACTTAGGATTGAATTATAAATTCGATTATTTTCGTGTTTAACAACTTAAACACTCGATTTATAATATTCTTACAATCCAAAGACATATGCAAGTTCAAATAAATTATCGTGCAAGTAGATTAAATACTATATTTAATCCCAAAATGTCATTGCACGAATTAACATCAGTGGCCCAGTCAGAGTCAGAGTCACTGAAACCAATGAGATTCTGGTGTGAGGTAGACTATTATTGGCAGAAGTAGTATTATCAGCTTGTTCAAAGGTAGACTTATCTATTGGGATATGATCCGCATGAGGGATGAGATTAGATGAAGCTGGTGGAAGTAGTTGAAGGACTAGTGATGTGGGGAGAATGCCTTGAAAGGCATTGAGTTTGGGAAGGGAATTTAACTTAGAATTTTCATAGGGAAAAACTTTCTCATTAAACACTACATCCCTTGTGATGATGACTCTCTTATCTGGGAGCGGTACCTTATACCGTTTATACTGATTGCTATATCCAATAAAGGTGGATGGAGCAGATCTAAATTGGAGTTTTTTTTTTTTTTTTTTTTTTTTTTTTTTTTTTGTAGGGTTGTATGTATGGGAAACAAAGGTTTCCAAAAACTCTAATCTTAGAATATGCAGGCTTATGTTTATAGAGAATTTCAAGTGGGCTTTTATAGATTAGAGTTTTGGTGGGTAATCTGTTTATGGTGTAGATAAAAGAAATAAAGGCATCATCCAGAAGTGTATGGGTAAATGAGATTGAGCCAGAAGTGACAATCCCATCTCCACTATATGTATGTGCTTTCTCTTAGCTATCCCATTTTGCTGAGAGGTATAAGGGAAAGAGATTTTGTGTTCTATCCCATTGGTTTGTAGTATGGATTTTAAGCCTTGAAACTCACCTGCCCCATCACTCTGAAGGCATTTCAATTTAGTTAGAATTGGTTCTCAACCATGCTTTTGAAGTTAAAGAAAACAGAGGTAACTTCACTCTTGAGTTTTAACAATTACATCCAAACAAACTTAGAATGGTGATCAATGAAACTGATGTAATATGAGAAACCATTCCTGGATTTGGTGGGTGCAGGACCCCAAAAATCACTATGAACAAGCTGAAAAGGTGAAGTATCAGCAATGACATAATTTGGGAATGGAGATCTATGGCTTTTTGCCAAGAGACGGGATTGGCAATAGGAATAACCAGATTCTTTCACTGAAATGGAAACATTACAATCTTGCAAAGCCCTTATTACAATTTCATAACTACAATGTCCCAATCTTTGATGCCATATGTTTAAACCAGAGTCTTTGCTTAGGGAAATTGAAAATACATTGGAATTGAAATTAGAACTTGGTAGATCAGAATTAAAGCTGGATACAGGAACAGAATTGGATGAGATGTGATGCTTGAGAGGTTGAAGGTTGAAATGGTAGAGTCTACCCTTAAGATTCCCTTGGAGTAACACATCTTGAGTTACTTGGTCCTTGACAAGACAAAAAGATGGGTGAAATTCAAAGAACATATTATTGTCAAGAGCAAACTGAGGTGCACTTAATAAGTTTTTGGTAATGTCTGGACATGCAAAAGAATTCTTAGAATGAAATCTCTAGATTGATTAGAGGAGAAAATAAGAGTGTTACCAATGTGAGCAATTACTCACCAACACCATTGCCAATTTGCACTTTAGAAGATCCATGGTATTCACTCATATTGCTGAGATTGAGATTACTGAAGTCATTTACAACATGGTTTGAGGCTCTGGTATCTGGATACTAGCTGCTATCTCCTCTAACATCAGCACCATAGTTTGCAACTTGAACTATGTTAAGTGCATGATTTCTTGGATTGTTATAGTTCTGAGTCTACTGGTTGTTCCTTTGCCCTTGATAAGAGGGGTCAACCCTATACCAACACTTGTCTGTTGTATGTCCTTGAATGTAACAGATTTGACATGTCACCTTTCCTTGGATAAACCTTCCACCACAGCCACCTCTATAACCTCCTCTGTTGTTGTTGTTCCTTCCACCATTTCTTCTTGCAGAATTATTGTTGTATTAACCATTGCCTCTGCCTCCTCCTCCTTGATAATTGTTTGCTGGAAATCTCCCCTTGGTGGTTTAACTTACTGAATTAACAGAGATTTGAGAGCCATCAGAATTGGTAAGAGAGGGCTGGTTACTTTCCAACCTTGACTCAAAGCTTAACAAGAGAGCTTGTAATTCTGGAACAGTAATGGGATCTCCTCTGGATGCAATGTTCACCACGACTGAGTCATATTCTGACCCTAGACCTCCAAGGATATATAAAATCTGATCTAGTTCAGATATTGCCTATCTTGCTGAGGCAAGTATATTAGGGAATTCCAGCTTCCTTGAGATTATGCGGTTGCAGCTTATGTTGCATGACCTTCGCCTTGTTTTGACTGGAGAAATTAACTTGAAGTGTGTTCCGTATCTCTTTGGAAAAGCTCAGACCAACCATGGAGTGAGTATGCTGTCAGAAAGAGATGACAGGATCCAAGAGGCAAGAAGTTGATCTTGTTTGGTCCAAAGAGCAAAGATTGGATTAGACTCTTGACCAGTGGTTGTGGTGTTGAATTTCTGAGCCTTTTCTTCTTCTCCCGTTATGTATCCTTCAAGGCCATACCCACGAATGGACGTTAGGACCTGCTACTTCAATATAAGGTAATTAGACTCATCTAGTTTGAGAGAGATGAGCTAACTCTGAAGCTGAATAATAGTATTTAGCTATAGGATTTTGGGGAGTGATGGTAGGGACAAAAATAGTAGGAACATTGATGGTTTAAGTATTTTCAGCTACCATGGTTAGAGGTTATGGATAGAACATAAATTATAGAGGGGAGGTATTCAGAAACACGCCCTAAGACTTGCTCTGATACCATATCAGATGAACTATCAATCTTGCAAAGAAAGGCATAATGAAAGAAGAGGATTGCAGCTCAAATATTTCTTTGTATATTTCTTGTCTTGATGATATTAAAACAATGATGTATCATCTATTTATACATGTGAAATCTCTAGCAACTAGATTAATAAGGTGGCAACTAACTACAACAAGAAACATCAAACAAGGTTGATCAATACAGAAATAGCCGTTGGATTTGTCTTTGTGTATTGCTGCTTCTGCAGCTCATTAATGAAGGTTGCTGCATGGAGTTTGTCTTCTTCCTGGAAGTTTGGAGACACTCCATGGACTGCACTTGGCTTCCATTTAATGCATCACCAGTTAGGTTTACCTTGTTTTGAGGCACAAGAATGCTGACTTATCTTGCCACTCGGATCTGATGTGGATGGACAATGTGACAGGATGCCACATAGGATGTCGGTGTGTGAAGTGAAATTGCATGAACTGCATGGGCTTGTATCTTGACACTTACTGATTTTCCAAAATAATTGATGTTTTAGCTATTTTTTACTATTTCTCTCAATTTTGCTCCTATGTCAATTCTAAAATATTTTAGACTATTTAACCTCCCACTCATATATAATTGATGTACAATGCATAATTTGAAATATATTCGTTTCATTAGAAAAAAATGTTTAACATCTTTTATTTACAACTCAAATTTAATATAAATAATTTAATTCACAATAAGTATTCTATATTAAGCTCACTAACGAACCAACAAACCGTTGCGTGCTTAATATTTCATTTTTATATGAAAATATGCAATACGAGATTGTAATAAATATTGAGAATGGATGATTGATTTTTATATATTGTAAGTAAAAAAACCAATTAACAGTAAAATGATTATTCATTCATTTAGAACGTTGGAGAATATACTTTCAAAAAATTTGAGAGAGAGAAAGAGACAGAGCTAAAAAAAGACGAAATAAATCTCTAAATTTTCTCATCCCTCACACGTGAGTTTTAAGTTGTTTTGTTTTTCATAAAAAATATTAAAAATAGTTGGTTCTTACTATTTATAAAGTATTATTATATAAATAAAATTATATGATGTTTTTTATTCAATAAAATTAAAATTGAATATTTTTTTCGACATATATGTAATAAATATTAATAAAAATAAATATTTTGTATAATAAAATTTTATCAGCAACTCAAACCCAGTTAAGATAAATCAACTCATGCTAATTGAAAAAAAAAATTATTTGTGTCAATATAAGTGTCAAATTAAATTAGAAAATAATTAATTTGATATCACACATAAAAAATATGTAACGGATAACTATTTGTGTTTTAATTTTCAAAAAATATTTTTTCTTATATGTAATAAATTAATCATAAGTTGTTCCCTATAATATGTATATATATAGAAAATTGTCAATAATAAAATAAAAAATTGGAACTAAATTTTTTTACTTAATTTTACTATATAAACACATATATTTTATATCTTATCTTATTATATTATTAATTATTGAACTACCTATTTTAGCAAGAAAATTTGGCGAAAAAATGCCTTGATTTCCTCTTATAGAGAATTTTCTTTTATTATATAGCTATATTAATAGACTGATTCAACATTGATGATATTGATAAAATTATACCCGTATAACATTACTTAATTAACTCTAAGAACGTTTTAGAATTATAAGGAGCAGAACTTTTAAGAATAAAATTATACTGAGATAGAACTTTTCAAATTATACCCTCATTAGCAATACTTAACTATAAGAATAAAATTATAATGTAATAATGATATTGATAAAATTAATAAATTGATTCAATTATAAGAATTGAATTTCATTATAATGTTATTATCCATTTCTTTTTAATTTTAATATCTCTAATGCTAATACTTAGAAATACATTCACAGGTTATTAATAAATAAATATTGACTTTAAATAATAGAATTATTAATTTTATTTAGTCAAGCTGTATTAAATTGGTCAAATTATATGTATATAATAGCAAAATTTTAGGGCACCCGATGGCCCCTATATTATTAGTTCATCCCTATTAATATATGTGTGTAGTGATCCAGAATTTTGTTTCAGTTAAAAAAAATTCTACAATAATGAAAAATAACTATAAAATAATAGAAGTTTGAATAAAAGAATCTAGGAGATTATCTAAAACCTAGAAAATGAAACAATTGGTCTGTTAAGTTTGCACATGTTCAATGAGTGATCTTTTATTTTACAAATTTTGAAAACATGTTACTTGTATTTGCCGGAATTTAAAAAACTCGCGGGATATTATTGAACTCCTATTTTTACTGTCATATAACATCCGGACCACAGTAAAATTAGAGGGCCAAGCCAAAAGTTTTGAAATAAAAATAAAAATTGGAATTTAAAAAAGAAAAAGGAAATTGGAAGTGGAAGGGGGCGGGCAACCCCTCCCCCGCCCCTGTATATATATATGT